>OX103979.1:30397759-30873599 GCA_944470395.2 Schistosoma turkestanicum | reverse complement strand
CTGCTCCTTCAGCCTTTTGCTTCTAGTTTCCATTAGATGCTTTTGTTAGAAATCGATTACCAAGCAAATATGAAATTATTCCAAACGTATTCGGCCAATAATAACAAATGTCCAAAAGTATCCAAAATATAACCAAAGAACCAAAACTGAATTGTCCAAAGTATCCAACGACCAAATTAAAAGTTAGAAGAACCTTTGGACCCAAATTTCCAAAAGTTTCCAGCGACCAAAATTGAATTGAAGAGCCTCTAGGGCCAAACGACCAAAAGGATCCAGTTTATGACAAATTTAAATTAGAAGAACTTCTGGAGCCAAACGACCAGAAGAATCCACTTTATGACAAATATAAATTAGAAGAACTTTTGTTACGTCCAGTTTTTGCTCGTTGATCTTATGAAGCACTGTTGTCGTCTATTTGTAATTCACGGTCCCAAATTTCTATACCAAGAACGAAACTCCAAAGTAGATACCAAAGTTTATTCCAAATCACAAATTCGACCAAAATAATTTATTACAAATAGACGACCAATGTCGTTCTAACAACAATAATTATAATAATTACAATTACCTTCTAATTTATTATCTCTTGGAGCAAAAAACTGCAACGAACAACAAAGAGAAACGGGAGTCCAATATGTCCGCAAATAATAATTCAAACAAGTTCATAAGTTAAGTAAAACAAATATACCCAAAAACAGTGAAATTAATGATATTTATACATGAAGGTTTTGATCAGCAAAATGTCTTCGTTTCTCCCGTAACACTGCTTCCGGATGGGAATCACTTGCATGGTCGCCTAACTATTTTTCTAGTTGTTCCTGAAATATATTCTTCGCATCATTATCATTAAGTAGAACCTTAAGAGATTTCTTTGCGGTGTCTTTCCTAAGTCGAGTAAGCCTCAAACAAATACGCGCTCGCACAAGGGCATGATCTGAATCTAAATATGTGACCCAGAACGAGCGACAGTTCTCCATCGATCCTCTCCATTGAGGGCTGATGACGATGTGATCTAGTTGCGTCCAACTTTGGGACGACTTCGAGGGTCGCCAGGTCAACAGATGTTTTTGCTTATGCAAAGAGTTTGTGTTTGCTGGAAATAAGCGAGATTCTAAAGTCCTAGCTAATAATGCCTGTTGCTCTATTTGACACAATGTCCTTCAGTTGCAACGTAGAACTTCGTACGTACGTACGGGGTTCGCCAGGTCAAAAAAATGTTTTTCCTTATGCTTAAAATTAGTGTTTGCTAAGAATAGGCGGTTATCTGAGCACAGTTGCAACAGACGGTCGCAATTGTCTGTTCTCTGAGCCGCGACACCATAACATCCATCAAGGTGTCTTTCATTTTCACTTAGTCTACCTACTTGAGCATTGAAGTCATCAGCCATTATAACTATAGCAGAGCGCTTAACTTTTTGGAGTGTGGTGCGCGCTACTTATAAGTAGTATATGACGCGAGTGAAAACGTAATATCTGGCAGCAGAAGATGGGGGAAGATCAAGAAAGGAAGAGTGGGAATACAATGGAATTTGTAGGAAAAGCATGAATAGTGAAATGTCAGACAATGGATTGATGATTGAAGATTTGCAAATTAACCGTTTACGATATGGTTTTCCTATTTTACCAATTAACTCCTTCACTACAGGAGGTCCGAAAGCTGTCTGTAAAACTCATCTTTTACATCCTCTGGACTGCAGTCAGTGGGGGCGTAGACTGATATGACGAAGAGGCAACGACGAGTGTCCCTATCCTTTCGAATCCTTACTTTCACGTTTAGTCGGACAGTGCACAAGCGACTATCTACTGGGATCCAGTCTAGGAGAGATTGTTCTGCCCTACAACAGCGAGGCCCCTGGAAGCAGCATCATGGCTACCGGATACACGAAGAGTATATCGAGTTGCTTCTTTATCTTAACACGGTGAGGTCAAGTGAATGATGTTACTCGGATCCTTTGTGCGCGTTTTCGAGAGGCAGCACACATCGATTGAGCGAGATTCTAAAGTCCTAGCTAATGATGCCTGTTGCTCTATTTGACACAATGTCCGTACTTTACATGCTCCAACATGTAGTTTAGAACGGGGTTTCAAGAGACCAGGAATGACGTTTCGTGAACTCGCATCGTTTGCATTAGCTGTGCAGCGAGATAAAAGAAAGTGAGTAGAGTTAGTCGTATGGATATGAGGGATATTATGGGGTGTAGGAAGGATTTAATTTTGACCAATTTTGTCCAGCGTGCTGTTATGGGTATGAGGGCGGTTGTCGCTTCCCGGCTGCCCACACCATGGAAGGTTCTTTCTTGAGGGACATGAAAAAAAATAGGTAGATTTTTGTCAGTCCTAAAGACCAGGTTGCGTGAACGCAGAGCCCAAGGGACAAGTGCATGAGGCCGGTCACGCACGGCTTTTTTATCAAAGGTTTTTTGAGGACTAGCTCCGCCCTTGAAAGCCCTTAGTGGGCACCCTTACCGCCGGAGACGGAAATCCGTGCAACAAGGTGAGGTGTGAAAGTTTTAGGGTCGACCTTTTCGAACCCTTCCTTCCTTGTGAGAAGGCAACATCGCTGCAGATGTTACGTCCAAGCTTTGCTCCTTCTTCTTTTGAAGTACGGTGTGTCGATCTATTTGCAATTTACGAACTCAAATTGACAACAAAACGAAACTCCAAAGTAGGTTCCAAAGTTTATTCTTAATTCACAAATAATCGACCAAAATGTCGTTCGTCAATTACAAATAGACGACCAATGTCGTTCTAACAACAATAATTCTAATAATTACAATAACCTTCAATTTTATAGGTTCCTGGATCAAAAAACTGCAAACGAACAAACGAAGACAAACAGGAATTCAAAATGGCCAAAAATAGTAATTCAAACAAGTTCAGAAGTTAAGTAAAACAAATGTACCCAAAAAACACAGTGAAATTTATGATATTTATGCAAAGGTTTTAATCAGCCAAATATCTTCATTTCTCCCGTAACAGCAGATGCTGGTTGTCCGAGGGAAACACCTTACTGCTGTCACATCTGTCTGCAGTCAGCAGTACGACTTCGCCCTCAGGCAGCACAAAATGCTCATTAGATTAGCGAACTAATTATAGGACGCAAGCAAGTAAAATGGGCCAAGCCTAATACGCAAATAGTTGTTAAGACGTGTGAACGGAAATTGGACTTTTCATTTATCCTTTGTCTGTCTTGTGGTTGGCACACTTGAATAATACCAATATTAGCAGCATTCGATTATTATAAGAAAATCATCTTAAAATCTGTTACTTAAATAAGTTGTGATACAGTATGGCAAAAAATCCCGGTGGTAGGGTATTTAGAGTACACTAAGAAATTATCTTTCAAGTTAGCATCCTTGTTTCTGGAGATACTATAGGTCAGCCAATCTTTGGAGTGCAGATAATTTTGTACAAAGACTTAGAAGGAGCTGGACTAGAGTATAAACTCTTCATTTCAGTGTAGTTCATACAATCGAATTTCTCTCTAATATGAATTTTCATTTCTGTCATTTTAGAAAGAGACATGGTTTAGGAATGTTTTAGACTTTTTACTGGCTCGCGGTGATAGAATGAAATTTTTAAGGATTTTCTTTAAGCTTTTGGCTTATTGTGTTTTCTTGATTTGTTTGACTCAACCAGTTAATTGTAAAACCTTAAGGGTCTCCTTCGGCGCTTTGGTTTTCAGTGATGTCGAGCCCCGAAAATACATACGTTTGATATCTAAACCTCATGGCCACGAAGTCAAAAAGATTGCTGAAAGTTATCGATGGAATACGTTCTTGGAATATTAGCTCTTCCCAACAAAGTACATCTCTGAAGTCTGTCATCGAAATTGATGAGTATTTAAAAAGTGAACATTTCCAAGTTGGAAGGGTAAACATTTGTTTTTTCACAGACCTTATCGCCACACCGATTTTCTATCGGCATATGTTTTTAGGTCTCTGTACACGGTTTTCCTTGTCAACCAACTTGTATAGCTTTTGATCCCGTCCAACGGATTGTTGCTGTCGGAACGAAGTCGGGGTTCGTCAGAATGTAAGTTGTTCAAATTAATATGAGCTCGCTTTAGCTTCGGAAGGCCAGGTGTGGACTGCAGCATCTGTCATCCTTCAGCATCAGCTGTCCTTCAAATATTTTTCCTAGTCAATGAGGTAAGCTGGTGATATTCAATGCAAAATTAGTATACGCGCCATTAAGTTTTACGCCAATAGTTTGTATGGAATCCAGTCTTGCATTTCCTAGCCTAAAACCATAAACAGCATGCAGTTCTATTTATGTTTGGTGATTATTCTTAGCTACTTAGATCTGCAACTGAAGTAAGCCAGAAGTGACTCATGAATCTATAATAACTCGTTTTCACACCCACACGTAGTAATCAGAGATAATATTCGTTTCCAACTCTTGCTCAACTTTTTAATTTGTGGAAATAGATCACATCACTAAATGCGTATAAAATAATTGACTGAAGAGGGCCTACATTTCAATGCAGTTTGCAAAGCTATACTGGCTAAGTCTTCAAAAATTATCTAATTTCCCGAAAAATCCTTTCAAATCTGTTGTTTAACCCATAAATTTTATTGGCAACGTCAAGTTTACATCAGGCATACGTTTAGAAAATTGAGGTTTTACTAGTAATCTCATATAGATATAATTCTCATTGTTAACTTTAAATCACTTCGCATCGTAGAAGTACTTACTATGTTGTTTCTACAAGTTATGCACAAGAAACAGAATTTAATTGACTTTCTAGGTTTGAAGTCTACAGAAGTGTCAGTCCTCATAACTTGCTTAGTGTGGAGTTAATGATAGTGCCCTTTTCAGTATTCATTAAATTACAACCTACTATTACGTTAAGTGATATTCTTGTATTGTTTATTAGTTGGAAGTGAGATGAAACATAAACCGAGTAGTTTGAAGTTTCGTTTATCTACGATGGATATTTCACTTATTTTTAAATCAAGGGTGGTCTGGTTTCTATTTGTGGCGATGACGTTGCTCACTTGTGGAACATCAGACAGAAGAATCCGGAGATAGTTCATTCTTTGCAGTTCAAACGTGAACAGTAAGTCAGTATTGCATTTTACGGTAAAATTAAATTCTGTTCTCATTTCATACGTAATGTGCCAAGTAGCGTTTTATTGTGTTTTACTTGTACTGTAACATTAAAGCTAAAGTTATAATGTTCACACTGTGAAGTCATATTAGTTTAAGTAATCTTTTTTATCTGTTAGTTTCCATGATCAAGTTATTCTATCACTATATACTCGTTCAAATCGTGGTCATGTAGGTATATATACCAATTTTCAGCGATTTACTTGCATTTGGCTTCGGATCATCCTACGTGTTGTTACGTTTATGTAGTTCTTATCGCCTCTATGGACGGATAGTCTAAGAGCATGGAAAAGTAATGTCCAAGACTAAAATTAGGGGTTCGATAAGCTATCAGCAAATCACTCTGTAGGCTAATCCGTATTGCCTAATTCTCTTAAACTATAACTTTTGGGGAGTAGGCTTATTCGATAAATTACAGCTGTTACCTAGCTTCAAGATCTTAACCTATATTGTTGACTTTTATTTACTGTAATAGGAATAGCGCCAGTTGATTTGCATTACTAGTGTTTTTTCCAAGCTCCTATTCTAAACAGCATAGTATATTTTACACTACTACTCGAGAATTAACCGTACAATAACTGATTTCTGAGAATTTATTTTTAAATGTTTCTAAATATCTCTACTCCTATTCAAAATAGTATGGTGCTTCGGTTTATTCATTTAAAACGGGTACCATCGCTATATATCAGTAGTATCTGAATCCATGCACCAAGTTCTACGTTGTAGTCCATTAAGTTACAGAAATGGTCACCTTGATAAGTATTGCCGTTGAGACTAAGATCTGTCATCATTGATAGCTTCAGCTTTAAAGTATGCCTGACTGGAGCTCCTGAATCGCGCAATTTCCTAAATCAGAAAAGCACACTAACAAATATATAATAATCATCACAGATTTTCTGCAGCAATAAATAATAATCATGAATACTTATTATCACCATTTATTGACACAGAGTGAAGAAAACGTGATGAATAATACATATTTTCCAGTGTGTCTTCCCGACTGAGTTTTGGAAAATTGCGTGGGTCAAGAGCCGTACCCAAAATATACTTTAAAGCTGAAACCATTGATAACCTTGATGTCTGAAGCCTTACTATGTTTCTGGATAGCTAGAAAGACTGATAATGAGAATATGAAGTTACAAAGTTTTAGACTAGATCATTTAAGACTTTAAACTGTCCAGTCTACTAATGAAATTTTCTACCTTTCGTTTCTTTGTCTCCCAATATCATTATTTTGTGTTATATCTTTTGGTGCCCTATATGTACTAAGTTTATGTTTTGAATAGACAGTAGATAAAGTATGACTTTTCTCCTGGTCCCCCTCACAGTGCTATTCCCTATACTGCAAGAATCAGTGCTCTTGATTTCATCACAATCCAGTTACCTTTCCTCATGTGGTTGAACTCAATGAACAAGCGTTCCAGCAAGTGTAGCTCGGGTGGGTCGGGTGGTAATTAAACCTGACTACTACATCAAGTGGCCAGGTATAATTTCTGGTTTAATTTTTTAAATATAAATCTAGCTGATTTTTATGAATTGTTGCATACAGGAAAGGAGAACCTGTAGAGTAAGCATATATTCGTGGCTACAATTATTCACTTTAGGCTTTGATTCCATAGTGTACTCTGCTTCATTCAATATTTTTCCAGAGCTTGCTCGTCTCGTAATGTCTTTTGTAACGGAACGCATTCTGGAAAATATCTCTCGTTGGTCTGTTGACGTCATTTGAGGAGTTTGTAACAAGAAATCACTTTATTGTAGTTCAGAATTGTCTTAAAATGTGTTTCAGCACAAATCACTTCATCATTCCATACATAAGTCATGGACTTTGATGTTTAGAACATATGATTGTTGCTTTTTTGCGTGGTATGGGCGTAAATCACATAGGCAACGGTTCGAACTAATTATATGTCGTCTTTTTACTATTCATTTACTCCTGCGAATGTCGGAATGACACAATACGCAAACATATGCGCCGCTTTAAATATGATTTCTACTTTAAATGATAAAATAATACTGGTATGTTTTTGTGAGATAAGCGGCGTGGGAAGTTGGGTTTGGTGTTGACAGACAATTATCTCATCTAAAATTATCTCCAAAACTACATTATGGAAGTTATTTAGTGTGTTAATTTACCAAAGATGTAGATCAGAATGAGAATATTCTTGGTTATAACTGGCTGCAGAAAATTGGGGATTAGTTTGCCTGAAGTTTCTAACAAAGCAGTAAATAATACTCATTTAGAGTCAGTTATGCCATTTTACGTGTCGTGTAGTGATATTTAGCTCCTTTAACCTGTAAATTATTCGCAAACCTTATGCGAATAATTTATGAACACAAGACTCATTAACGTTATTTTTAGTATCTCGTGTTCTGAAGACCACAGTTGACATAGTGTTTAAGTTTTGATAAAATATTTTTGATCTTAAGTTTTTTATACCACACTCTTATCATAATTTTATCACTTCAGCTTCAACGTTTCATGTCCTAATTTTTTGAATTCATTACTTTAATATGCCAACACTAAAAGTAATCCACTGAAAACTACTATTTGGTTATTTCGGACATGTTTCTCCAGATCGTTGTTTTGGATTGTCTCGTACAGACTAATTTCGTCGATCCATGAAATTGGTAGTCTTATATAGTAGTGAGATGTATATTAAACTAACTCGCTGTTTCACTCTCAATCGGATGTTTATCTGCTAACCTCAGAAAAAGCTACAGGTCAAACATGGAGAAATTCGAATGCTTCAATTCTATCTGAAGTTTGTGCTGATGATGTTGTGGAGAACAATGAAAGCTCCGCAACCAAAACAGCCAGCTCAGAGAACGAAACAACACCACAAATTTGAATGAGCTTCGGTACAACACCATTGTTAATAAAGGTTTTTCGTGTTCACAATCGCAAAACTTAAAGAAGTCTATGATAAATATAGTCGTGTTTGGATTAATTGAAAGTTTAGTATTTCCATTGAAGCAATTAAACCACACTAAATGAGTGTCTCTGTAGTCCTTTAAGTCTGTATCGTCTTGTTTCAGCGATCTTGGTGTAAGCCTTTTCATCAAAGGGCACTTGTGTTTATTAATCTACTTAATAACTTAGTTAAGTCCCAACCAAACAGCGAATATACTGCGTAAAAGTCTGCTTTGTATTAATCTATGGTTGTAAAATATGTTTTGTGAAACAACAAAGCATGCATAGACTTCATGTTTTTGGTCGTAGGGGCCATTGAAGCGTTTACTAACTAATGACATGGTCACATCTAGGACACCAGGGAAAGGTAGCAATTCAGTTGGTGAGGTTAGTAATCTTCAACTAAAATAGGTAAGACACTACACATACCGAACCACTGCTTATCTCGACGGGTGATATTAACTGATATGCGAGTGTGAATAACACTAGGAGTCGACAATGAGAATTTTTTATTAGAATAAAACCAAAACACAGAATCAATCTGTTTCTGAAAGCATTAACTGTTGATTTGATCCTGGTTGAGTTTCGCCCGATTGTAGCTGCTACCTTGACGTGGTGGTTGGGCTTGCCTATCGTGATTACCCAACCGAGATATATTGGCTAGAACATATGTTCCTGAAGGTTCTACCATGCTAGGCAGGTCGATCGGAGAACGACGAGACTAAAAGCAGCTACTCAAGGTCTGAGGGCGAATTCGTACTGCTGACTGCAGAGGAGTGTGACAGCAGTAAGGTGTTTCCCTCAGACAGCCAGCATCTGCAGCGATGCTGCCTTCTCACAAGGAAGGAAGGGTTAGAAAAGGTCGACCCTAAAAATTTCACACCTCACCTTGTTGCACGGATTTCCGTCTCCGGCGGTAAGGGTGCCCACTAAGGGCTTTCAAGGGCGGAGCTAGTCCTCAAAAAACCTTTGATAAAAAAGCCGTGCGTGACCGGCCTCATGCACTTGTCCCTTGGGCTCTGCGTTCACGCAACCTGGTCTTTAGGACTGACAAAAATCTACCTATTTTTTTTCATGTCCCTCAAGAAAGAACCTTCCATGGTGTGGGCAGCCGGGAAGCGACAACCGCCCTCATACCCATAACAGCACGCTGGACAAAATTGGTCAAAATTAAATCCTTCCTACACCCCATAATATCCCTCATATCCATACGACTAACTCTACTCACTTTCTTTTATCTCGCTGCACAGCTAATGCAAACGATGCGAGTTCACGAAACGTCATTCCTGGTCTCTTGAAACCCCGTTCTAAACTACATGTTGGAGCATGTAAAGTACGGACATTGTGTCAAATAGAGCAACAGGCATCATTAGCTAGGACTTTAGAATCTCGCTCAATCGATGTGTGCTGCCTCTCGAAAACGCGCACAAAGGATCCGAGTAACATCATTCACTTGACCTCACCGTGTTAAGATAAAGAAGCAACTCGATATACTCTTCGTGTATCCGGTAGCCATGATGCTGCTTCCAGGGGCCTCGCTGTTGTAGGGCAGAACAATCTCTCCTAGACTGGATCCCAGTAGATAGTCGCTTGTGCACTGTCCGACTAAACGTGAAAGTAAGGATTCGAAAGGATAGGGACACTCGTCGTTGCCTCTTCGTCATATCAGTCTACGCCCCCACTGACTGCAGTCCAGAGGATGTAAAAGATGAGTTTTACAGACAGCTTTCGGACCTCCTGTAGTGAAGGAGTTAATTGGTAAAATAGGAAAACCATATCGTAAACGGTTAATTTGCAAATCTTCAATCATCAATCCATTGTCTGACATTTCACTATTCATGCTTTTCCTACAAATTCCATTGTATTCCCACTCTTCCTTTCTTGATCTTCCCCCATCTTCTGCTGCCAGATATTACGTTTTCACTCGCGTCATATACTACTTATAAGTAGCGCGCACCACACTCCAAAAAGTTAAGCGCTCTGCTATAGTTATAATGGCTGATGACTTCAATGCTCAAGTAGGTAGACTAAGTGAAAATGAAAGACACCTTGATGGATGTTATGGTGTCGCGGCTCAGAGAACAGACAATTGCGACCGTCTGTTGCAACTGTGCTCAGATAACCGCCTATTCTTAGCAAACACTAATTTTAAGCATAAGGAAAAACATTTTTTTGACCTGGCGAACCCCGTACGTACGTACGAAGTTCTACGTTGCAACTGAAGGACATTGTGTCAAATAGAGCAACAGGCATTATTAGCTAGGACTTTAGAATCTCGCTTATTTCCAGCAAACACAAACTCTTTGCATAAGCAAAAACATCTGTTGACCTGGCGACCCTCGAAGTCGTCCCAAAGTTGGACGCAACTAGATCACATCGTCATCAGCCCTCAATGGAGAGGATCGATGGAGAACTGTCGCTCGTTCTGGGTCACATATTTAGATTCAGATCATGCCCTTGTGCGAGCGCGTATTTGTTTGAGGCTTACTCGACTTAGGAAAGACACCGCAAAGAAATCTCTTAAGGTTCTACTTAATGATAATGATGCGAAGAATATATTTCAGGAACAACTAGAAAAATAGTTAGGCGACCATGCAAGTGATTCCCATCCGGAAGCAGGTTGTAATGATATCAAAAAGGCTATGGAAACAACCGTAATATCTGCTAGCAAGGTAAACCACAAGGCTAGAATGAAGCCGTGGATTTCAGTCGCATCCACCGAATTGATATATGCTCGAAAACGCATCACACCTGATTCTGAACATGACGAAGAGTGAAGTCAGCTTAGGCGGAGCCTGGTGAAAAGCCTACGTAACGACTGTGAACAGTGGTGGGTGGCGAAAGCAAAAGCGATGGAAAAGGCAGCGGCGATAGGCAACAACAGACAGTTGTACTGACTTATCAAGAAAACTGGTATTAGGAACACAAATGTGAGTGAGATTATATCAGAGAAGGATGGCTGTATCATTTATTCTCAACCCAGGAGCCTCGATTGATGGGCAGAACACTTTAGGGATCAGTTCAACTGGCCTCGAGCCACTCTTCGGTTACCCACGATCTCCAGTCATCCTGAATGGCAAATCGATGTTAGTACTCCTAGTCTTTAAGAAGTTTAGAAGGCGTTAGGAAATCTGAAGGGAGGGCGAGCTGCAGGTCCTGATAGACTAGCCCCTGAGATATTTAAGGATGGTGGTCCAGCTTTAGCAGCTAGGTTGACTGAGATCTTAGGTAGAATCTGGGAACTGGACATAATCCTATCCGACTGGTCTCAATCACTGATTGTCCCGATTTATAAGAAAGGACAAAAGTCTTCTTGTGACAATCACAGGGGAATCAGTCTAACTAATATAGTTTCTAAATTGTTTAGCCTCATATGATGATTAGAAGTATGTGAATCAAGAACTAAGGGATGAGCACAAACGAATGTATTGTATTTAGAATTCGAAATCAAGCATTCAACAACAACAAGAAGTCACTAGTTAATTCAAACACCACATCCGCCACAGCTTAAATTGGAATCCAAGTGTCTGCAATCAATTGTACGTCTTCTCAAATTCATCCTGTGCCTGTCCGACAGTGTATTAGATAAAGACTCTGTATTACCTAGAATGATCTTATTAGTATTAGAATTAACAACCGAAATTGGAACAGACTCACCTGGTTCCTGGAATTGTATTTGATCAACATGTCGATTGTGTGTACTTAAGTAATTGATATCTAGAAGTCGCATCATAGATTTCCCGACATTCTTCAAAACGATCCCCGTGGATGGTCGAAGATCATTGCCACGATAATATGTAACTTCTGCAGACTCCAAACATCTCATATTCGACCGAAGATTTCTTCCTTTTAATAGCTTTGATGGAGTCTCTTTCGTCACGGAATGTCTAGCATTTCTATATTGCAGTAGAAAGGTATCCACTCCCCTCTCCAGCTCATTAAATGTTGAGGCGGCAATAGAATCAATCCACTTCGAATGCTGATTTTTCAGCTGATGACACTTTTCGCAATTCTTTGCTGTACGACAAATATCTGCATTTATCTCTGGCCACCAACACGTGAGCCTCGCCAAGGACTTCATTTTCTCAACACCTAAATGTCCACTATGAAGATCTTCAAGGACATATTTACGCAATGAAGGAGGAATAACAACACGATCATTTAAACACAAAATACCGTCAGGAGTAGTGGATAGCTCATCCCGCTTTGAAAAATAGATAGGGAATCTACGTTTCAGATTAGCATTCCAACCTTTCCGTATAGCATTAATTATACATCCAAAGTTTCTACGAGTTTCTCTAATGAGATCTGGACGTTTCACTGGTAAAGGTTGCACCAACGAACAGTGTAAAGTATTAACAGGTTTATCTTGTAATGACTGTCGAGAAATGTAGTCAACATGTTGAATTCGTTTGGCACTCCTGTGCTGAACCTTTTTTATACCTCCATTGCACTTAGCACTCGTGGCTATCAAATCTTTAAGTAAAGCATCAGAATTTTCTTTAGAAACTAGGAAAGACAACTCCACTCTAAGCCTTTTCAAATTCTTTAAACCCGGCATTGACAGTCCTGTTTCGCTAACTAAGAATTCACAAGGTATGTATGAGGAATTATCATCTCTTATTAGCAATTCACAACATCCTCGTATAGGCAGTCTGTGTCCAGTAATCCCCAATATTGATACTTCAGTGGGTCGAACCACAACGTTAGGATCTAACGATTTCAAGTTCTTGAAACAAGTAATGGACTCTATACTGCCTGTGTCCACAATAAAGTCATGACATGAACGAAGCGATGTATATAATCGCTTTTGAATATGAGCATTACCTTTCGAAATTGTAGACAAAGATAAATGATCATTAGGATCAGCTGAATTATTGGGATCTAAATTACAAGCTTTAGTACTACTTGAGGCGAAATGAACAGTAGCTTTGCATACTGTTTGAATGTGTCCTATCTTACCACATCTAAAACATTTAGCATTACGAAATGCACATGAATGACGAGAATGAAGTTTTCCACATGATAAACATTTGCCAAACTTGGTCTCACCTTTATGATTTCCTTTGTAATTCTTTATTGAAACACCGTTCATATTTACACGAGAATAGGAACCTCTGTTAAACGAACACAATTTTGATTGGCCCTGAGATTGTTTTTCATCATGACAACTAATCAAAGTATTGGAAATCTTCATCGACTGAAAATCAAGTTCATTCAACTCCTCGTAGTTAATGCACGCAGTTCTAACATCTTGAAAGGAACAGTTTGAAATTCTGAACAGCTCTCTTTCCAAACTAGGTATGTTAATTCCTGCAATTAATCGGTCTCTCAGCTGCACATGGAGTTGATCACCGAAATTACATTTGACAGCTTGTTTCTGCAATTCAAGTATGAATTCCTTAACCTTTTGGTCATTTTGACGAGTCATCTTATGAAATTTCGCCCTTTCACGGCATTCAAAACCAGGGCACTTTACATGATTCAATAATAACTCCTTAAGCATTGCATAGGGAAGTGAAATAGGTTTTTCTGGATATGCCAAAGTTTTTAATAAGCTGTACGCTTCTTTTCCGATGAATGTTAGGAAATGAGCCACAATTTCATCATCTTTGACATCTTTCCTGGTCATACTCCAGATTTCAAACCTTTCCAAATAATCTTCAAAAGCTTCAGAAGTAGAATGGATATCTAACTGTCCCATTACAAGCTCCATTGCGACGCCAGTATGATGATTAGAAGTGTGTGAATCAAGAACTAAGGGATGAGCACAAACGAATATATTGTATTTAGAATTCGAAATCAAGCATTCAACAACAACAAGAAGTCACTAGTTAATTCAAACACCACACCTCGATTATACTTAGACGTCTAACTAGAGCTCGTGAAGAGCAGACTAGAGAAAGCCAGTCTGGTTTTCGACTTGGACGTGGTTGTATAGACCACATCTTCACACAAGGACAGGTCGTGGAACACAGACGCACACTTGGTCGTCCTACAATAGTTGTTTTCCTGGACCTTAAGGTGGTATTTGACTCTGTGGATCGTGAGGTTCTGTGACAGTGTCTGTCATTAAAAGGTTTACCATAGAAGTACATTAACCTTATACAAGCTCTGTACTCGGACACCACTGGTCGGGTGAAAGCTTACGGCGAACTGTCATCTGAATTCATTACTTGAAGTAGTGTCCGTCAGGGATGTCCACTCTTTCCATTCTTGTTTAACTTTATCGTAGGCGTCCTTTTAGAGCTAACATTAAGCCCATCAGATTTTTCAGGTTTGACCTTCTACCAGGAGGATCGGTTATGGACCTAGAATACGCTGATGATATAGTTCTATTCGGTGAAGTCGCTGACAAAATTTAGTCTTCTGACTACCATAAGCAACAATGCAAGCATGTTCGGGATGCGGTCTTCCCCCTCGAAACGGAAAATGTTGCTTCAAGACTGGGTTGCATCGGCACCTGAACTAGTGATAGAGAGTGGAGTAGTTCAGCGCATAGACTGCCTCACTTGTCTGGGGAGTCTCATCATCGCTGATGGCCTCGTGTGTCACGAAATCTCGACACGCCTACAGAAAGCTCGATTTGCTTTTGCCTGTTTACGCCGTTTGTGGCTTAGGCGAGGTATCCGTTCGCTAACCAAAGAACGAGTGGCAGTTGGCTCCGTTCTCCTATATGGATGCGAAACATGGCCGTTAAGATTAGATGTTCGTAGGTTACTAGTATTCGATCATAGATGTTTAAGAAGCATTTCTCGTATACCGTGGGACAACTGAGTAAGCAATGCTGTCGTTAGGAAACGGGTACTAGGTAAGGATGGCAGATCAATTGATGAAGTTGTGAAACTTCATCAGTTGAGGTGGTTGGGACATGTATTACGTATGGCTAACCACCGACTGCCTCGACGAGCTATGTTTTGTGGAGTAGGAGTAGGTTGAAAGAAAGCTAGGGGCGGTCAAACCAAAACATGGCAGAAATGCATGAAGTCACTGACAAGTAGACTGAGTCATGTTGGTAGATGTAGACTACCTGGTTGGGTTCCGCGAGACGAAAGTCACCAATAGTTAGAGACCTGGAACTACATGGCTCAAAATCGTTTGCCATTGCGCAAGTGCATCCATTCGTTGTGCTATCTCAAATCCTAATCTGGATTCGTCAGCATCTCTACCTTTGTCTTTCTAACCTTATCTCACTGAATTATACTTCTTGAATAATATCTTCAAACCCTAGTCTTCTTCGTTACCATTAATACTTTTACTATCTTTATCACTATGAGATTTGATTTGACATTTGCGTCTCTGTGCTAATGTGGTATAGCAACATGAACTTATGTACATACGTACGAAGTTCTACGTTGCAACTGACTGACTGGTCGAGTTTCGTGTGCTAAACTCGATAAGTTGTGTGAAACGTAGATGACATAGCTTAGAATCGGTCAGATTGATGCAGTCGCATTCACTCTTGATCTTACTCTTAATCATGAATTTCGTTATTTCTGCATATGTACTCTATCATTCTGTCTTTTTAAGCATGCTTAATCTTTTTCTTCATCACAGGTACTACGTTATTTCTGCTCCACTTTATATGTTGTGCTAATGTGGTGTGGCAACAATCTAGTACACATTTCTGTTGATTGTGACTGATAGAATTATATAATTACGAGTGAAGAATATGAAATTTAGTTTTTATGCTTCTCTTGTTAAATGAATTTTAGTTGACTTCCCAATCAATGTACTTACTACATGAAGGTTTGCATGATTTCTATCTCTCCAAATATTATTTGACTCACATCACCTTGTTTGTCATGGGTTTCCGTTGATTAACGTTTTAGCTTGAAATGACTAAATTACAAAACGCGAAGAAAAATCGTTTCTCCTGTTAGCGTGTGAGTTAGATTACTCTGTTTAGTCAATTTCAAAAAACCATATCGAGTTTCGATGAGAGTTTTCAAAAGTATTTGCGCTTTCGATTTAGATTGTTCAGTGAGTTGCTGTTAAGAATGAAACTAACTCACCGTATAATTTATTGACGTTTCTTAGCTACGGATTATCTATTATAATATACTAAACTCTAAAACTTATTACGGTTGGTCGATTAATGTACTCATATAGAAATGATCATCGGAAACAGTGATAATTGATAGTTTTAACACTTTTGTACTACACTGTAAATAGTTGTCACGGAGACACGATTCTTCTTAACCAACGACATAAGGCAGTGTGGATAATAAGATTAGTAACAAAGATCTTCTGCAGTTACCTGCCATGTCTGGCATCCCTTAGCTGTTAGAATTCAAGCTTCTGAACATAGTTGAGATAAATCGTACAAAACATGTGTACTGTTCTAAAGGGGGATCTGTCACATCCTAAGTTTTGATTAGTTTGGCACATGAGTGTTCAAAGTTGTTTTTTCTGCTTACTTCGAGCTCATTGTCTGTTATTTTTGGTGATAAGCAAAAAGTAGAGTGAAAAATTATATAACGGAGCTATACAATATTGCGTTGTGGTCGTTAACAGGATAAAATGGCCCATAGTATCATTGGAAAAATATTAATTGTCTAGTCAACAGTTAACTTTTATTCCTCTCATTTGGAATTCGTTTTTCAAGGTTACATATTTTTAATTTTTGATTTTCTTTGCTCTAGACATAGCATTATAGATAGCAATTTAAAGACGTGTGACTGTTCTCAATCACAATCACATGTCACATGTTTTTATATGTATATGTCTGTACAACAAGTTTTATCTATCATCTGATTGGGATTTAACTCATCCAGTTGTTGTTTCGTTTTTCAAAACGTCAGTCTTCATAGCCACCTTTTTGCTTGGTAGGATCTCTTAATGTGTCTTTGAATGATAGGAATAATCCATACAATACTGTCAATAATAAACAGTTTTATACCGAATTACTCTGAAATTTCGCAACTATCTTATTTTTAACGTTTGTTTTGATAATTCTTGTGACTTGTTCGTGTTTTTTTCTATTGTTATATCAGGTAGCTAAAATCTAAATATGTTAGCATAGACATCAAAGTACTCTAACTTTCCTGTGCCTATATGTCTTATTCGTACACTGGTCTGTCAGTGTATTTAGTTATTTCGATTTAGTTTGATGAATTTATTTCATTAAGGTAAAGATATCATACATAATTATTTATTCTCTTTCTGATAATTCCTGTTGGGGACTGTTTTTGGCAATAATGCTAATAAATTCAAATGCCAAACTTAATAATCAGTTCTCCTTTTTTCAACTGACTGAAGTGCTGCCAGGTTTGTCAAATTAAATTAAACTGATTGAGATTTTAAGTTTTTGTGATAAAGCTAATAAAACTATAACTTCAGTTCATATTTTTAGAGTGAGGTTATAGAAAAGAATAGTGGTTTCAAAAATACAGCGAGGTTTTGTTTAGTTTATGTATTCATCACTACGTTACCGAAGGTGAGTAAACTAGGTACATTTAATAAAAATGGTATGACAGAAATTTCCACTGGGTCGGTTTGCCTCTTCTTAAGTGACGTTGACAACCCGCCCGACAGGCCATCCATATCGGCCTTGTGCCTAGCATTGACGTCCTATCAACATGAGCAATTTCATGTCAGAACTCCTGGTCTCGCAAAACATGACGCCAATTCACTGACAGTTGGACTGAGGTATATTAGTAGTTGCAGACTGCCTGGTGAGGATCTGTGTGATAATTCTAACCAGTAGTTGGGGACTTTGAACGACATAACTTAATATCGTCTACAATGGCACAGGTGCATTATTTCTTTGTCCTCCTACAAAATTTAAGCTTCTGAACCCATTACAATTTTTTTCCTTTTTCATTGATTTATGTTTTCTTAATCTTATCTTCAATCCCTAATCTTTTTCATTATTACCAATGTTGTCACTACCTACACTGTTCCGGGATTTGGCCTTACAAGTTCATAGGCATGGCAACCTGAACTGATGTAAGTACTTACCAAGTTTTACGTTGCAACTGACTGACTGACAGAAACTCCGGTGTTGGTATGCGTGCTTTCGTTTAGAGTTTAATGTTAAATTTTGTGGGAGGTCAAAAACTTTTGATATCTATAGATGGTGTTTAAAGTTTGAAGGGAACTGGAACTACGAATCCATCTCTTAGCAAGACTATCTCAGAAAAGAATGACTGTCATTTTCAGTATCAAGCCAGGATAATGGACCAGTTCAACCGGCCTTCAGCTACATTTCGGTTGCCCACGATCTACAGTCAACCTGAGTGGCAAACCGATATACATACTCCGATTCTTAAAGAACTTGAGAAAGCTATAAAAAATTTGGATTGAGGGAGAGCAGAAGAGTCTGACATGCTTACCCTTGAGACTTTTAACAATGGTGGTCCATTTCTAACAGTTAGATTGACTGAGATCTTAGGTAGAATCTGAGAACTGTGGGTTATCTTATCTGACTGGTCTCAATCACTGATTGTCCCGATTTATAAGAAAGGACAAAAGTCCTCTTGTGACATTAACATAGGAATCAGTTTAACTAATATAGTATCTAAAATATTGGCTGCAATAATACTCCGACGCTTGATGAAAGCTGGTGAAGAGCAGACCAGAGAAAACCACGTTGGTTTTGACCCGGACGTGGATGCATAGACCACATATTCACATTACGTCAGGTCCTATAACTTAGGCACTCGTTCCGACGCCCCACAATAGTAGTATTAGTCAACCTTAAAGTGGCATTCGACTGTCGATCGTGAGGTTCAGTGGCAGTGTCAGTCATTGAAAGGTGTACCAAAGAAGTACATCAGCCTTATGCAAGCTCTACTAAAACACTTCTGATCTAGTTAGAGCTTATGGCTTATGTTTTTTGAGGTAACATATTTTCGTCGGACTTTTCAGGAGTGGACCTTCTACCAGGAGGATCTCTTATTGACCTAGAATACGCCGACGACATGGTTCTACTTGATGAAGACGCTGACAAAATGCAGTGTCTCCTGACTACCCTAAGCAACAATGCAAGCATGTTCGGGATGCGGTTCTCCTCGTCGAAATGCGAAACGTTGCTTCAAGATTGAGTGTCTCGGTACCTGAGTTAGTGATAGGGAGTGAAGTAGTTGAGCCTGTAGGTGTTGACTACCTGGTTGGGGTCCGCGAGATGATAGTAATCGATGGTTGGAGACCTTGAATGACATGGCTCAAAACCGTTTGCAGTGGTGTAGTTGCATTCATTCCTTGTGTTCTCTCAAATCCTAACCTTCTGAGTTCCTCATCACTGTCATCATTTTCTTTTAAGTTTCTTTCGCTAGATTCCACTTCTTGAATAATTTCATAGAACCCTAAAATTTCTGATTACTGCTAATACTTCTAATTCCTCTACTACTATGGCATTTGAAGTGAAAATCGAGTCTCTGTGCTAATGTGGCGCGGCAACGGATGTACGTCTGACGAAGTTCTATGTTTTTGACTGACTGACTAAAAGGAATACATAGCACATGTAATGGTAGATATTACACAGATAATAAAATGACATTTCGTTCACTCTAAACCATAGAATATTTTTTTCATTCTAAATCACATAAACATGCCATTTCTGAATAATTTCTTTACTTAGTTAGTACATAGACAGTTGCGATTCATGATGTGTTTGGTTGTGGTTAGGGGTGGAATTTGAGACCCGTATGTTCTTAATCTGAATTTATCTGCAACGTAAAAATAAAATTAAGTTGTTACTATCAACATAAAATGACGAAATCTGAATCTATTGGTGTCTATCTTTAAAGACTATTGGAAATAATCTTACCGAAGAGAAAGTTGTCTAGTAAGTTTTAATAGTTTGGTTTGCAAAGAAACAATTTTTTTGTGTAATGTATTTACATATAACCTCAGAATTCTCATTAATAAGCTCATTCATACAAAACTTGATTTTTACGGAAATATTTGAAACTGTTATCGTTCCAAACTTTCATTTAATTGTAATTTTTATAGCTGTTCTTGATAAGCTTGGCATACATTAAAATAAAAGTCTATATCGATCTTGTGTTTTTTAATATGTTTCTGTAATCATAGTTTGACTTGCGGTCATCTTCCTGTTGGTAGCAGTTGGCTCTATTTGGGTACTGATAAAGGCAACGTGAATTTCATCAGTGTTCAACGGTTTACAACATCGGGCTATGTGATTAATTGGAACAAGGCTATCGATTTGTGAGTAAAACAATTATCATTTATTTTTAATACGTTAATGTCAAAATATTAATTATATGTATGATGGTATTTTTCCATATAGTTCATCTTACTTCCCAAAAATGTTACCTCAGTGAATCGTAGCTATAGTCTTGTGTGCATTTTGTGCGATAAGCAATTTATGCACAATTTGTTTCACTTGGTAAAGTTATTCATATTTAGTCTTAAATTAGTCTAATGTGTTGCCTAATAAAGTTGATATGTCAGCTATTGAAATTTCGCTTTAGTTTCATGTTATTTTAAATTCTTATAAGCGTATCACTAAATCCCGCATAATTCGATGTTTCTTATTTCTTTATAAATGTATTGAATTTATCATGGTTATCATTTCATTTCTTGTTTATTCTATCCTTTCAGATCTCAGTCATCGCATCCGGGGAAAGTTATTCAAATATCTGAGAATCCCCAAGATTCCAGTAAGATTCTTATTGGTTATTCCTCCGGATTTCTCGTATTATGGGATTTAAAAAACAAACAGGGTGATGCGCGTTTTAAACATACGGATGTACGTCCGTTTTATTGTTTTTATTCATTTTGCTTAAAATGATGTGCTGTACGTGTTTTCAAAATTAAGAATTAAGTGTGATGACTTTTTTTTCAGAGCAAGCGTAACACTGCTCAGAATCGTGGTTGATTGGTGGACAGTGATGCCTGACTGCAGCTGCTACCTTGACTAAAAGGATAGAACATAATGCTTAAGTAAAACAACAATCTCATAACAGGAATAATGAAAATTTTTATGAAATGTTGTCGCACTACTAAAATGAACAACGTATTCAAACTCTCCGCTAACGCTGATAAACTGTTTGATGCAGTGAGTAGCTTGAAAATCAGAGGACTTATCACTAAATTTATTTGACCGACTGAGTTTTCACGAAACAAGTTCTTAACATGAGACTTGGGAGTTTCTAGATTAATCAGCCTAGACACTCAGTTATTATTTAGTGTACTGGCAAATAGAATGCTTTGTTAGTGTAAGTAAAAATGGAGCCGTGATTGACTTTCAAATCAGGCTATTTGAAGGATAGACAGTACCATTTAGCGAACAGCCCAACTGACATCCAATTATTTCAGTTATCCCCGATTGTAGCTGCCGTCTTGAAGTGGTGGTTGGGCTTGCGTTTCGTAACGTCCCATTCGAACTATGTTGGCTGGAACAATTGTACTAGACAAGTAAGTTATGGAACAGTAAGCCTGAAGGCCTTTATTTAAGGTCTTAGAGCAAAGTTGTATCTCTGACTGTACAGGAGTGGAACAGCAATAACATATTTCCCTGAGACACACAACATCTGCGTTAGTGGAAGAAATCAGTAAGCAAAGGTCGATGACAAAAATGTCACACCACACCTTAATCCTCAGGTCGCCAACAGTAAGGCCTTTTGAACCACAGAAAACTTACCATAGAAAAGCTGTGTAACCGCCTTCAAGTAATTGTTCCTTGGGATTCACAGGTACGTTTCTGGCTACTAGCAATTCGGTTTCCTTTTCAGATCCCACCATAAAGAAGTATCCTCCCACGCTGTGAGCAGTCGGGACGTGACGACTGTTCCCATACCTCTAATAGCATACAAGATCATCTCGTTAGCGATCCAAGTCTTCATCCCCAAATTTTATGCATACTCCTACTATCAACCCTCATCATCTTTTTCAACATGCCCCAATAATATTAACCAAAATGCTATCCTAGGTCTTCTTAAACAACACTGTGAAGGAAACGGTGCTTTTAATTTTCGGACCCTACGTCAAATGGGACAACAAGCATCACTGACTATAATTCTGGACTCTCACGCCACTAATGTGTGCTGTTTCTCCGAAACACACGTTTCAAGTGTGGCCATTCACTTGGTCTGATCTAGTTAGTATAGAGACTCAACTTGGTATACCCCTCGTGTATCCGATGATGCGATGCTAACTTTTCGTGTTATTCCTAGTGTAGGTATAGTCGAATAAATAATTATTTAATAGATTCATGTTTTCAGTCATCTGTGTGATGTCTACTACAGGAGCACAGTTATACCTCGGTGAGACAGAAACACACTATTTCCTTTTTCTTGTTTCTGTCTACACTTCCACTGACTGCAGATCGGATGATGTAAACAACGAGTTTTGAAGAAAACTTCATGCCTGGAACTGGGACTCACAGTTCGTAGTCGAAGCAGGGAAGAGATTTTAGCACTCAAGTCAGTAGGTGAAGTCAAACTGAAAAACACCTAAGTGAATCTCATGGCATCCTAACCCAACGAAAAGATAATAGTGACCATCTATTGTAACTTTACACAAACATGCAATTATTCCTAGCAAGTACAAACTTTAAGCATTAAAAAAGACACTATGTAATCTGGTGACCCTCAACATCTGCACAATGATGGTCACATATAGCTCATGTCGCCATCAACCATCTTTGGAGAGACTATAGAAGACTTCCACCCTTACTCGAGAGCATACGTGGACTCCGATCATGCACTAGTGTGAGCGCCCTTTACTATATGTTTTACTGAATATAAAGAAGTCATAGCAGGAAAGCTTCTTAAATATCAATGGGATTATGAACAGGCCATGAATGTATTCGAGGCGGAATTAACTAGGCACCTGGTCAGATGTAGAGAATTATTTCTTCCTGAAGGAGTTTGGTAAGATCCAAGCATCTGTAAATATAAGAGTGGTTTCTGTCAACGTCTTAAATTAAAAGACAAAGAAAGAACAGTGTATTTTGGTGGTAACTAAATTGATGGGGGCTCAAAAACTGATTTGTACAAACTCATCGAACGAACGATAAAGAGTTACAGTAACTCAAATCAGAAGAAATAGAGATGATAGCGACGTTGTGTAACACTAACCAGTTCTATCAACTAATCAAATAACAGGTTTTAAACAGTGTTATTTAACTTTGTCATCAATGTCTTCCTATAAATATTTTTGCTTCACTAACTTTTCAGACGTTTCGCTTATCTACTTAAAATATTTAGATGATATAGTCCTGTTTGTTGAAGACGGTTATAAAATTCAGCCTTCTAACCTTAAGTTACAATTTCTCTCCCTCATGGCAAAATTTGATTCAGAACGGGTCTTTATCAACGCATAAACTCATGGTGGTCAGTGCAATGGTTACACCTGTCCATCACGTCATTTATCTTGGGAGTTTCATAAACCCTTTTAAGTTACTGTCTGATGAAATCTCTACACGAATTCGTGAAGTTTGGTTAGCTTCCGTCAACCTGCGTCACTTGTAGCATAGGCGAAATATAGTGCTGTATCCGGAGGAAGATTAGAGAAATATATATATATATATATATATATATATATATATATATATATATATATTCTCAGTGCATAATTACTGAATAATTAGACTACCTCATAAGTTCTTCATTATTCAATTATTATTCCAAATCATTCACTGACCGTCCTATTCACAGCCGCTTTTGGGCTTGCTCATTTGTAAGCGTGATTTGGTCTGGTACGTATGGTATATAAGCTGTCTGCCTGAAATATAAAAAAATTTGTGGAAGCAGGCTACAAATTTCTGGACTAAAAGGCAGAATAGACAGGAAGATGTTATCTGGTTGTGAACCATTAAGAATTTAGAGCTGAATCAAGGTTTTCGGTGCTGAACGTAATTTTTATTGGAGTTTGAATTCTTCACGTGATATTGGTCGAATATTAGGAATACAACACAGCCAACACAATTATATGGCATCTATTGTGTTAGGATCTTTTCGAAGTATTTCTTTTTGTAGAATGCCTGAGTTAGTAACATTGATTAGGAAGATGGCAAATCAGTTGATGATACAGTGAATTTTCATCGATTGAGATTATTACGGCATATATGTCCAACCACTGCCCCGTTTAACACATTGTTATCTGCTGTTGTAGTAGGCTGAACGTAAACTACTGGTGGCCAAAGCAAGATGTCTCACTGTTCCATTGAGCCATTGACCGTTGTTCTGCGTCATGCTATAGGATGCGGATAGCCGGTTGGGGTCCGCATAATTATCGTGGCTAATGGTTGAAGACATGTTCAGTCGTTTGGAATGGTGCATTCACTCTACATATCTTGAATTCTAGTATCCTTTCACATATGCTTTTCCATTCCAACTTTTTAAACTGTATTCCCAAGGTTGATTCTTTCTTTTTACTGTCGGTACTTTTATTCTATTCTATTTGTCTCGTAATAATAATGTGGCATGGTTGCTTCAGCTAATATACATAAATACCGAACTCAATTTCCATAGTATCTGTCATTCTGGACTGTGGTGGCTTATTGTATTTTACTGTCATTCTTACAATACATCTTGTAGATTCCAGGAATCAATAATGATATTTCCCGCTCACTACAAATTTTGTTCGTTATAGGAATAACTGTTTTATTATATTTTGTCTCTATATTTCTATGCTTGTTTATTGTCATTTTTGTCAGTATCGCTTTGATGTCATTTTGGCAGATCTATTGTTTTAATACAAAACAGTTATTTTTAGCCGCTTATTAGATTCATTGGTTACTTTGATATTCTTTATTTTGTAGAATTTGCATAGCATAGCTTGGCACTGGGATGGAAAAAGTTTCCTTACTTCACACAATCATGGTTTGATTGCAAATTGGTCTATTCGTCAGCCACAACGTCCGATTTCTGTAATCTGCCCACATGGTAAGACACCTTCAAGAATGATAATTGCTTAATAAATTATTTGATAATCCGTCTCATACAGCATCATTCTTATCCTACTGAACGCATCAAACTAGAGCAAAAAATAAATTGATTTGTCGCGATAATTAGAACTGTTCATTACGATTTCGTATGGATGCAACAATTTTTTATCATCATTTAGTTCCTCAAGCTGTTTATCTAAACCTTGTTAAACGTTGATGCGATTTCCTCATCGTTACGTACTTTCTGTACCTTCCTGTATAATACTTTTCTGTTGATACAATTTCTCTCGATTTCTTCTCTGAAGGGTTCAGTGACAAAATGGATTGTTTTTCTTTCGTCATTATTTACTAGTCACTATCGTTTTTTGAATCTCATGCCTTAATAAGTTAAGCTAAGCTAGTTTTAGCGAATTTCTGGGAACGTTCGTTCGCCCTTTGTTTATCCGGCATATTTATAAGCTGTCGAAGTATGATTGGATTTTTATACAATGAAATCATCAATCGATCTGTTGGGGATGTTAGATCCCCAAAATTCGCTTGATGATGCCGTATTTTGGTCTTCACGTTCGCCAGCATGGGCTGATCAAATGACCTTGAGATTTCAATTCCCACCAGGAAAATCAATGGCTGTGATTGGCTACTGTGTATTTTAGTATGCTATTTTCTTAACTGTCTCAAGGACGTTCTTATGTTGTATAAATAAACGAGAGTTGTATACTTGATTGTACTGTGATTGCTGGGTGTTTGTAGAATATACTTTCTACGCTTACAAAGCCTTCTATTTCGATTTTGGGTATTCAAGGTAGCCTCCCTGGAAGCTGGTAAAAGTCTCGTTCGCGTTTATCGGCTAAGGTAAACTCGTAATAGCCTCAAGCATACTAAGTGACGAACTTATCAGTGGCGACGGTGCTTTTGGAAATATGGATCCTGCCAAACTTGAATTACTACTTGAGCAGCAGCTGAAACTGATGCAGATGTTGACAGACATGAAGATTTCCCCTTCCACGCAGCCCAGCTCATCTAATGCAACCACAGCTCCATCGGTCGACGGCATCGCAAATAGCATATCTGAATTTCATTATGATCCTGATGCAAATGTTACTTTTGACATGTGGTTCCGGCGTTATGAAGATTTATTTAAATTTGATTTCGCCAACCAAGATGATGCTTGGAAGGTTCGGCTGCTACTTCGAAAGTTGGGCGCAAGTGAGCTGGATAAGTACTGTAATTTGATCCTGCCTTTGAACCCACGAGATTGTTCGTTTTCTGAGACTGTCCAGACTCTAAGCCAACACTTTGGAGACAACTCGTCACTATTTAATACTCGTTATCGATGTTTGAAGCTAATTATGAACGAAGATGATGATTTTCTTACGCACGTGGGCATCGTCAACCGTGAATGCGAACGCTTTCGGTTGAAGTCTTTGTCGGAAGACCAGTTCAAAGCCCTTATACTCATCTGCAGCCTCCAGTCGAGTAAGTTCAGTGACATTAGAACAAGGCTACTAAGTCGTTTGGAGCAAGATCCAAAGCTTACGATTAATGACATGGCTCATGAGTACCAACGTCTCACTAACCTACAACGAGACTCAACGATAGTGCAGAGTGGTAGTTCATGCCGATCTGAAATTCATTTGGTACAGCAGCCACCTAATCATTATAAGTCTGCCCATGCTACACCCAGTTCACCCCGCTCCAATTCTGCCCAAAAACCCAAAATGAATCCACCTTCTGCTTGCTGGCACTATGTACGGAACTGCCCACTTAGGCAGCATAGATGCAGGAAGTGTAAAGTCATCGGTCATAAAGATGGCTTTTGCCTACAGAAAAAGCCAAAGCGATCCAGAAGTGCTAAGAAGCCTGTTCCTAGATCCAGTACCAATGCATTGAGCCTAATATCTTCCTGCCAAAGCTCATCACCAGGTGAGAGGAAATTTATTACTCTTAATATTAACGGTTATTTGTGTAGAATGCAAATAGATACTGCATCTGATGTCACTATCCTCTCACGCAAAAACTGGACCAAATTGGGCAGCCCAAGCCTGCAGCACACAACACAAAAGCCTCGTATAGCATGTGGTAATTATCTTCGTCTGTTAGGACAATTGGAATGTAAAGTTGCTTTCCGAGATTCGTCGTTTATTGGGGTATGCTATATAACGCCAGCTGATCTAAATTTACTTGGTTTAGATTGGTTCGACCAGCTAAAATTGGCTGATGTCCCGCTAAATACCATATGCAACCTGGTATCACAACGACATGACCCAGAAGCGTATACGAAGAAGCTGATGACAGAGTTTTCAACCATTTTTGAACCTGGATTGGGTCGGTGCACTGCTATGAAAGCAACACTTCGGTTGAAACATGGGGCTAAGCCTGCTTTTCGTCCAAAGAGACCTGTACCGTATGCTACATTAGCAACAGTAGATGAAGAGCTGGATCGCCTTCAACGACAAGGAGTTATTACTCCCGTTTCTTACTCCAGTTGGGCAGCACCTATAGTCGTTATCAAGAAGGCCAACGGCACGATACGTATATGTGCTGACTTCTCCACAGGTCTCAACGCAGCTCTAGAACAGCATCATTATCCTCTGCCAGTTCCAGCAGATCTGTTCACTATGCTAAATGGAGGAAAGTTCTTCGCAAAGCTTGACCTAGCTGATGCTTATTTACAAGTGGAAGTCGGTGAAGCATCTAAAGAGCTGCTTACTATCAACACTCATCGTGGTTTGTTCCAGTATAACCGTCTACCTTTTGGAGTTAAGACTGCCCCATCTATCTTCCAACAACTAATGGATACTATCCTGTCAGATATCTCAGGGGTTGCAGCTTATCTCGATGATATCTTGATTGTTGCGAAGACGTTAGAACAGCTACGGGAACGCACGACATTGGTACTACAACGCATCAGTGACAATGGTTTCTGGTTACGCCCAGAAAAATGCCAGTTTCTATTGCAGTCGGTAAAGTATTTGGGATTCATCTTTGATGCCGACGGTCGCAGACCGGATCCTGAAAACATCCGAGCTATCAAACTGATGCCCACTCCCACTAATGTTTCCGAATTACGATCTTTTCTCGGTTTAATCAGTTATTATTCAGCTTTTGTTCCCTCGATGCATGATATTCGCGCTCCATTGAATTGTCTACTGCAGAAGCATAGCACATGGAACTGGACTAAAGAGTGTGACGCGGCTTTTGGTAAACTCAAGTCTATAATTAGCTCGGAATTGTTATTAACACACTACGATCCATCCATGCCGATCATCGTAGCAGCAGATGCTTCAGCATATGGTCTAGGTGCTGTTATTTCACATCAGTTTCCAGACGCGTCGGAAAAAGCCGTTATGCATGCATCCCGTACACTGACCCCAGCAAAAAAGAAGTATAGCCAGATAGAGAAAGAAGCTCTTGCCCTTGTGTTTGTTGTTCGCCGTTTCCATAAGTTTCTGTACGGTCGGAGATTCACGCTCCTCACAGATCACAAGCCTCTGTTAGCAATATTTGGTTCAAAGTCTGGCATTCCAGCCCATTCTGCAAATCGTCTTCAGCGATGGGCCTTGGTACTTTTGGGGTATGATTTCGAAATCCAATATCGACGTACTCTACAATTCGGTCAAGCAGACGCTTTGTCACGACTCATTAATGATCAAGTGGCGGCTGAGGAAAACATAGTGATCGCATCTCTGTCAGTAGAAGACCACGCAGAATGCTATCTGACAACCGCAGTTCGCGCATTACCGGTGTCTGCAACAGACATACAAAATGCTTCTAGAAACGACCCCATCATCAAGATGACGATGAAATATGTCACTAACGGTTGGCCGTCGAAAAAGTTTGAAGGTGACATGAAGCAACTGTATCGGCGGCGGGAGTCACTATGCATCGTGAACGATTGTCTGATGTTTGGTGAAAGAGTAGTCGTGCCAGCATCCCTTCGTGCAAAAGTGCTGAGACAGTTCCATCTTGGTCATCCTGGGATTAAACGAATGAAGTCCATAGCCAGGAGTTATGCATACTGGCCTCACATGGATCAACATGTCACAGCGTTGGTTGAAAAATGCATGAGGTGTCAGCAGGCGGCAAAGATGAATGCCAAAATTCCGCCGGTTTCATGGCCCAAACCTGAGCATCCTTGGTCCAGGATACATGTCGACTTCGCTGGCCCAATAAATGGAACTATGTATTTGATTATCGTCGACGCCTTTTCTAAATGGCCGGAAATCAGCCCCGTTATGGCGCCCACTACAACTAAGACTATACAGCTCCTTTCTGAAATTTTCTCACGAAACGGCATACCAGATGTGATCGTATCCGACAATGGCTCTCAATTTACCTCTTCCCAATTCCAGAATTTCTGTCAACGGCTAGCCATTAAACACTTACGCTCGCCACCATACCACCCTCAATCGAATGGGCAGGCGGAAAGGTTTGTGGATGCGTTTAAAAGAGCACTGCTTAAATCAAAAGGGGAGGGGACGCCAGCCGAAGCATTACAAAATTTCTTGTACGTCTATCGGACAACACCAAATGAATTGTTACCGGAGCAAAAGTCCCCAGCAGAAATCCTGATGGGAAGAAGATTAAAAAAGATCCACAGCCTGATGCATCTGACTAATGCACCCTCATCAGTAGAGACAAAGCAGCAAAGAGAATCCACTTACGAAGTAGGATGCCCTGTGTTTGCCCGCGACTACAGAACGAACCATGGTCCTTGGGTAGAAGTGAGAGTGGTCAGAAGGGTTGGTCGAGTTATGTATGAAGTGGAGGTGGGAGGTGATAAATGGTCACGTCATCGGAATCAGATACGCAGACGGCTAGCCCCAGATCGCCCATCAAGAGCAGAAAGCCTTCCCCTTGACATCTTGCTTGATACCTTCAACCTACCGAGAGCCCCGCCATGAGAAGAAACTCAGGAGCAAGCTGTTCTTCGTTCCCGAAGGTATCCCCTCAGACAGCGGCGAACAATAGTCAAGATGCAAGTCGACCCCAGAAAAACACGCTATTAAAAAGGGGAGGAGTGTTGGGGATGTTAGATCCCCAAAATTCGCTTGATGATGCCGTATTTTGGTCTTCACGTTCGCCAGCATGGGCTGATCAAATGACCTTGAGATTTCAATTCCCACCAGGAAAATCAATGGCTGTGATTGGCTACTGTGTATTTTAGTATGCTATTTTCTTAACTGTCTCAAGGACGTTCTTATGTTGTATAAATAAACGAGAGTTGTATACTTGATTGTACTGTGATTGCTGGGTGTTTGTAGAATATACTTTCTACGCTTACAAAGCCTTCTATTTCGATTTTGGGTATTCAAGGTAGCCTCCCTGGAAGCTGGTAAAAGTCTCGTTCGCGTTTATCGGCTAAGGTAAACTCGTAATAGCCTCAAGCATACTAAGTGACGAACTTATCACGATCATTGTTAGATCACCATTATAAACCTGGAAGCACTGAAAGATGGCCACTTCATCATGATAGGGGAATCACCAGCAGTTCGCATCCACGACTCCTGCAACTCGCAGGATTCGAACCCAAGACCTCCCGTCTTGCGCGCGAGCACCTAACTAACTAACTCTGGTCAATCTAGAGATTTTGCACGACCTCGCCCATTTTTTTTGGTAGTTTCTGCCTAGACCGGACAGGGTTGATGTTGAGTCCCATACCAGGACGAAACGACCATCCAGTCCTTCCAGGTTTCTAATGGTGGTCTAACAATGACTGATTGATGATTTCAATGTGTAGAAACACTAATCTCTATAACTCTAACTGAGAAAAACAATAGAATTTTTTTTAACTTCATTTCCGACTCCTGTATTGTTTAGTCAAATTCGTAGTAAACAAGCTTAGTAAGTCAGTATTGGTGACCCAGAGAAGTTATGATAGGCTTATAACTGTATTTCAAGTAACAATTGCAAGTAGGCTTATTTGTCGTTCTCGTTCTGTTACTTTGTAAGTCTTATTAACTTTGTTTATGAACTTTAACCTTTTCAATATCTACCATTAATTAATCTAGAAGAAGGATCACTATCCTACTTGTTGTTCAACATTTTAAATCACTTTTCAGTAACCAATGCCGAGCAATGTTTATTTAGTGTGTATTGTTGTTTAGCCTATTGATGAGATACTGGAATCGGTGAGTGCTTCATTTTCACTGAGAGGTGCATGCATGCATGTGTGTTTTGAGAAAGACTATGATGTATTTTCTGCACTTATCAATGTAATCTGTATTATGGCGTCATTTAGAAGTCGCTTCGGAAGACAGTTGTGATGTAAAATGGGATGAAGGATATTTTGAAACTTTCAACGCTCTATGTGATCATGTTCATCTATAACATACTTTAGTATGTTCGTGCTTCTAATATTTTTTATATCATAGTAATATTGCTGTCGGTATGTCACTGATTGTTTTGTATATTAGGCATTTGATTTATTGTTGAAGGTAATCGGAAGAGCGATGTACAAGCATGATTGTTGGCTTGCATGAATTGAAATTATTTATTGGTCGTTACTAGGCTTAATTTTGATTTGTTATCTCGTAAATAAACTCTTTTATTGATTTCCACTCAGATTAGTTCATGTAAACCTTCATGATTCAAAGGTTTTATTCACTTGTTATATACTACAAACTGTTAATGTACAACAATATCTGGTCGCAGTTTTATGAAACTCATAAAAATATCCAATTAAAAGCTGACTATATCATAATTACCAATATCTGTATATATTAATTACTCTATAGATTTAAATTTGACTTCAGCTGTTCAGTTGTATTACTAAAAAACAAAACCCATCAATAACTAGTTGCTCACTGCTATTTTCTCTAGCTCATTTCAAAACTTCCGTGATTTCTTCCGTTATGAAATCAATTTCAATGCGTTTTTCTTTTTGCATCTTAGCTTTTGCACTCATCCTTGTTAATTTCTTTGCAGTTGATTTCACCCAATGATTTAAAGGTGTTTGATGACTCCATACTAGTAATAATAATAACAGGTGCTTTCAGCGCGAGCATTATTATCATTGTTCCAATAATTACATTCTTTCCAATCTGGTTGTTGCTGGACTGATGAATTGTTCTATTAAAGTTTCACTACTCTTCATTGTAACTTTTTATTTCTCGAAAGGTGCAGTGCTAATCATCATTTTCCTTAATTGGTTTTTTGTTGAGTTTTCATTTCAGATTTATTACTATTTTCATTCGTCTCATCCTTATTATGATTAACTTTTTTAAATGTTTTTCAGCTCCGGGTGAATCGGTTCCCGATGATTGTACACTCTATGAACCGATACGTTTAATAGAATGGTTGCCTACACGAAATGGGTTAGTTTTTTACGCTTATAATGCTTGCAAAAGTCCTAGATTTAGAAGTTTGTCGTTTCATCGTTTCCTTTTTTGAGTATAATATCTTGGAATGTTTTTGTGTATCTTTGTTACGTTTCCAATTCATAACTCTACCTCGATAACTTCTATTTATTATTTAGACAACACCAGTTGATTTACTCTACTCACTTAAACCCATATTGTGTTGGACGGTCGTCCGATTTCTAGACGATTCTTATACTCGAGGCCAACCTTCTATTTGAGTGGGAAAATACGGTATGAGTAGAGGGACTGATTACCTAACCGAATCTAATTATTCGTTTATCGGTATATATAATTATGTTTTTAGGATAATCGAACTTTCGTACCATTTAGATGCTTAAACTAAAGCTTGACTAATAGAATGCACTCCATCAACTAACGTTTAGCCCTGAGATGATGTCTGTTTGCCTGATACCCTTCCTATGGTATAGCTCGGCTGCCGTGAATATTTATTAAACTTCGTGCTGACCTCTTTTTTCTAGTTTTTGTCAGCTTCTATTCATTGTCGTGATATATATTTCCAAATCCCCAGTGCCTTGTGTTCTTTGATCTGATGGTGGTAGTTTTATTTTGCTCACAGATTATGGCAGTCTGTTTGATAGTCTCGAAAATTTACTTGCTAATTAGTTCATATGGAAGAAGTTTTAGAATAAGACAATCCTGCTTTTGACATAGATTCACGACTGCTGTAACTTAGTGTTTCTGAAAATTGGATTGTACCAATGCATATTAAATATATTTTATTTAGTAGTTTGAAGAAAATGACTAGATCTAGTTTACGTCTCCGCTTTCATTTCATAAGGGGTTTTGTTAAGGGTTAATGCGTCTGGATGTGTACCTGCCGGATGTATGGCATGATCAGTGTTTAGAAGACAGCCAAGAATCTGCTTGTTTTACAACTGAAAGTTTAAAGATGCGGTGTACAGTTTTTACTAGTAAACTGTGTCTTTCAATAAATCACTTATTCCATCTCATCTTACCGTCTTTGTTCATTACGCTTCTTCAGAGGGTAAAAATAAGTGGCAAATTAAAGTAGCGCGAGTTTAGGTAGTAAATTGTAATCACTTATGTAAGTTGTGTAGAGTAAAGGGCACAAGAGACTGCCTTGTCTTATGGCACTTATGACTGGATTAGCATCTTACAACTGTATTTTTGAATCACCTTGGTAAATATTCCTCATAACTTTTAACTTCAGAAACGTTTAAATTATTATAACATGGTTTCAGTCTAACAAACTATCCATTTCTGATTATTTTCATAATTGTACATCTGTTAGACAGTATTTCTTCTTATTTGAGAACAGTAGTGACACTGTTATAATGTTTTTGAGCCCCTATTATAAGTTCAAACTACACAATCTGAGAAAATCAATAAAAATGTATGAATGCTAAACATTCTAATGATCAAAGTATCAGGCAATTCAAGGAATGTGCTAGAATTGAAAAACAAAAAAATCTTTTGATTGTGGTTAAGTTTTCTCAAGTGAGTGCTTTTAATGTCCTTCTGTAACACATCACGAACCCTTTGGGTAGAAGCAAGCTTCTTAATCATGCTACGTGGGTTAGATAAACCCGTTCTGAGCGCTTAGTTTTTGATTATCCTCGCAAGTTTCTTAGTCCTCATGCCTCCGTGTGATTCGAAATGTCTACGTCGGCCCATAGAACCTTCAGCGAATGATTGGTTTGCCTCTCTCGCATCAGTTATTCGATCTGATTTGTGTTTTTGCTAATTGCTCATTGATCTGCGTATCCAGAATATTGACGTTTTTGCAGTTGAATTTATATGTTTGAGTTAATATCACTAATAACGTATCATCCTATTATTGTAATTGTAATTTTTTATATTTGCAAAATAATTGTTAATTCATGTACTTATCCATTGACACTTATAATAGTAATAGCAGCGCTTGTTAAATGTTTGTCTATGTCCTTAAAATGATTTCTATTTTTGTTTCTATTCGAGAACAAAACAGGTGAACTCTTTCTTCCGTTAGTTATACATACATTTTGACCTGGTCAAATAAAAAAATAACTGAAAACAATGATTTTCAATAACTTCCTTATATATATATATATATATATATATATATATATATATATATATATATATATATATATATATATATATGCAAAGTAACAGAGAAAATGTATGGTTTTCTTTTGCCTAAACGTGATCTTAACGTTTTTGCTCTAATTTATTTCTCATCATTCTTTTATTCTTCTCTCAAAAACAAAGCCCTGATTAAGTTAATAAATAAACGTTTTTTGAGTACACATTTTGGTTTTATCTTCCACCATCATATTGAAAAACGAGTAGTTTATTTTCGGGTATGTAACAGTTTATTCTTTTCCCAATATTCAACAAAGTCGCTAGTTTATTAAATTACAAAAGTTCAAGAAAACCCACTTTTCTTCTCGTTACTTCTTTAGTATACTTACTGTTGTTATTATTTGATATTTATTGCGTTTTATAGACACTTTAACAAGTATGAGAAATAATGTTGATTTTAGTTAATGAGGATTATGATGCGTTGGTAAAATATGTATACCTCTTGAGATTTGAGTTTATTCGATCTAAGGCCATTGATACAATATTCATAGCTACAATAGTTTGCAATTAGTATAACTTAGGTCTCCTGGGAAAAACTATGAAAACGCTAGAAGTTGAACTAAACTAACCTTTTAAATTGGTTGATAAATTTAAATAATCGATTGAATTCACTGTGAAGTATTAGGTAAGCTTTTAATTGTTAAACGCTTTTATTATTGGAATGAATTGGTCTGTCACAGTTCATTTATACCACTAGTGCATCCTCAATTATTACTGCTACTAAGTTACTTTGATTCTTTTGACATTCGTTTCCCTGGCTTTGTTTCGTTTTGTGGATAGACGTCAAGTTAAGCTAAAGAACCTCTGTTCCTGCACTAAGTTGATCATGACTATCCTACTGGTAATAAAAGTCGTATTAATAATGTGTTTTCACACCGTGTTTTGTTTTTCCTAAAAGATTTTTTAACTCAAGGAAAGTTGTGATGTTGTATTTAGTATATTGGAAATCCTAATTAAGTTTATTCTATAATGTTCATTTGATAAGGGCACGATATGATGCCCTCTAAAATCTTACAAAGTCATTCGTGAACTTAAGAGGAATCAGAAATAAGATTAAAGTCGTAAATGTTTATACGCAACACAAAACATCGAATTCGTGCGATGGGTTCTTTAACCGAAGCAGTTAGTTGTCTTAGAAAACCACTCCTCTAGCACTTTACCTATACGTCAAATCTGAAAGGCAATTAAGCAGCATTAGGAATCGCGGTGCCATGGTAGTCGGTGACCAATGACGGGTTCATACGCTATTTGTTTTCTCAGGATCCTGAAGCATCAGTTTGCAATCAGGGTTTGCCAACTCTTCTAGGTGAGTCCTACGTCAGACATTCTCTTTTTATGCTTCCAATTTCGTAAACAACACCACTATCACTATAAAGTAGTGTATGATTTATCTGGCAGATACTATATATGAATGACCCTGTAAAAGCATTTAGAGAAGAAGATCGAACTTTCTCCACTCTCAGCCATAACAGGGCATTTGGGTGTATAACCCAGGTCAGATATGTCAGCTCTTCTATTTGCTCCTACGTCTTCTCAAATTGTCCTTCTCAAATTGGTATTGATACAACTGGTCTGTTTGGTTCCGTGTAGTGTAATCCGTTAGGCTACATGTCGCTTCGTGTGGGAATATGGTGACCTGTTGAAGGCACATAGGTTTGCAAATCTCTCACCATTTTCGTTCCCTTCTCCCAGTCCATATCGTTCTATTGTGTCTTCATACCCGCTGTTGTCCATTCCAACCTTGGTATTTAGGCATCCCATCAGAATGGGCAAATCATTTGTTGGATATTTCTGGAAAATCAACTACAGCCTCTCATAGAATCGATCTTTGACGTCTTCGTTGTAATCGTTGGAAGGTGTGCAGCATTGGATGACGTTCATTGTAATCCCCTGTTTCTTTGTTTTGAAGGAGGCTTTAATGTTCCTGGTTTCATGAGATCCGCATCCTATCAGTGTTTTTTGTGCTTCTTTGGACAGTATCAGTGCAACTCCTTGAGTATGTAAGGCATCTTCTTCTTCATGGTCGGAGTAGAACATCATCTCTCCTGAAGCTAGCGTATCTTAGCGAGTTTGTTTTCTACTCTTTGGTGTCGACAACCTATACTCAACCCACCTCCCTTATCCGTGTTAGGGATTGGCAGTAGCCCCAGAGTTTCTCTTGGCGGAGTCACATGGCTTGTTTTGTACAAAAAATTGGGAACCATCTTGTGTATTCATTTTAGACCGTCGGTTCCTGCTTTCCATCCATCGTTTTGTTTTACCTCTATAACTTTTCTATCTGATACGTGTACACTCAGAATTTACCAAAATGATTTAATATTTAATGTTCAACCAAAATATTAGGACTTAGATTTTATGGATTCAGTGTTAACTCTTTCATTTTGCTCGTGACGTATATGTCCCAACCGTAGCTGCAACCTTGACGTGGTGGTCGGTCTTGCCTATCGTGATGACCCAGCCGAGCCAAATTGGCTGTAACTTATGTTCCTATATGTTCCACCATACCAGGGAGGTCGATTTGATAATGGTAAGACTAAACGCAGAAACTTAAGGTTTGAAGGCGTAGTTGTGCTGCTGACTGTATAGGGGTGTGACAGCTGTAAAGTGTTTCCCTCGGATAACCAGCGTTTTTAGCGACACCGCTTTTCACAAGAAAGGAAGGGGTTATAAAATGTCATATCTCACCTTACCCCCAGGTTTCTGTCTTCAGTGGTAAGGCTATTTAAAGAGTAGAGCTAAAGCGTTAACTTCCCATAAAAAAAACCGTGACTGGCGTCAAGCTGTTGTTCCTTGGGTTCTGTTTTTACACCCCCATGTCTCTTAAACAAATACTTATTCAACTTCTTTTTCAGGTTCTTCAAGTAGCACCGTTTTTTTCGTTGAGAAAATTGTACTTTTTCTCCAGTTATTAATTTCAAATAATCTCCTTATTCACATTTATTGTGGTGTTGTTATATCTGAATGTGATTGATGGTTTGTTGTGACAACGAAATTGGTTTTCATGAAGTTTGATAGGTCCTTATAAATGTACCCATTGTTCCTATGTTGGATATGTTGAAGCCTCTTATGAATCCTTGCTAAAACTGACAATGAGATGAGTATTTTATTTTTCTGTTTTTAAAAATGATCTTTTCTTAACAGTGTTAATTATTTTAATTTGATTATAGTCATTAGTTGATGTTACTGATTGGTACTGCACATTTGCACAGATTTCCATTACAGATAATCCTTTAAATTAAATTAACATAGTACTCTCATGTTTTAAAAAAAATTGTATTCACTCCACTAGAAAATTTTACAGGTAAACTTCTTTAAATTTTTAAAAGAAAAATTTTTATTATAACCGTTGATAGAATAGTTGCTTATTTTCATTGTAACACTGATTATGAGGTTGTGATTATTATCATTAACGAGATTCTAGTCTCGTTCAATGCACTTTCTCACATTTCTTATATTTTATTTTCTTTCATATTGTACATCACAATGAAATTGTGTTACATTATGTTGGAATATTCTCAACGTTTTAGTATCTATTGACTATTATATTTTTATCTGTTTTTGATATACGAGATAAGTGTGTTTGTCAGTTCCGTTTTTTTTTTTTGCTTTTTAGTAAATTGTTTATTAATATTATTATTATTATTGCTCTCAGTCATATGTATGTCTAGTTTTTATCAATAAATAGCTAGGTGCTGTTTTATAATTTCATCAATGTCGATTGAATTGTTATTATCCTGTATTGTTTTTTCTCCTCTTCGTGTATATGCTATTGCTTATTTCAGGATTATTTTTTTATATAAGCTTCATGTCTTTTTTCTTGATTGTTTTTGTGTAATAATGTTACTTTTTTTGGCAAAATATTATGGGAACTAATCCATACTGCCATCAGTCTTTCTTGTATGTATTATGGTGTATAAGCGTGTATTCAGTCTTATACACTTCATTATGCATTAGAGGTTTCAGCTGATGTGCATTTGGTTGGACAGATATGTATATCACTATGTTAACGTAGAAGATAATACTAACTTGTTACAACATACGCTAAATCACCTTTATCTGGGGTTCATTTTTTTTCTCGGCTCACAAAATATTCCAATTTTTTTGCAAGAAAAGTGAAATGAATTTGGTGGTCGGTTGACAAAAAATCGTTTCCAGTCTCTTTTTAAATATTTACAGTAATTGTGACAATTTCCTTTGATATTTTTCACCCGTACTTAATCAGATAAAATGAAACGTGTAGTAAATAAATGCTCAAAAGAATTTATAGTCCTAGCATGTATTTCGTTAAAAACTGCCCTGTTTTTAGCACAAGATTTTATTGTTTTGACTTCATTGTGTTTCATTTGATTTCCGTTTCATATGGTTGCTATTATTGAATTCATTCGCCTTTATACACCTGTCTATGTTGCATAGTGTTAGGCGAAGAAACTTATATCGATTTACATTTCATGAAACCAACTTCAAGTTATGTCGGTCTTAATTCATTAGAAATAAATGTAAAAATATCGATGAGAAGATATATATATATATATATATATATATATATATAATTGGTAAAATGATGTGAACAATAAACTCTTTCGATCACAGTTTATTTACTATTCCCACCATGCACGTTCAAGTGTGTTTTAATTTGTGTTCTCCTCTTCTTTTACTTAAGTGAACCGTTCATTATCTTTTCTGGTGGTGGTCGTTCTTCTGGAGCTCAAACTGTCATTCAGTCATCTGTAGACACTGCTAATGTCTCATCGTCGTCTTTACCTTACCCAGATCAACCTGAAAATAATCTGAATCCATCATCTTCGTGTATTGTTTCTAGTAATCATATGCTTACTATAAAAAGAGGCAAGAAGTTGGTTGTTTTACAACTGGATCATAAACTAGTTCAATTTACAACGCTTTGTTTGTCGCCTTATACAAGTGGTACGTAATAAATGTCTCACTTTTCTTTGCTTACTATTGATTTAGTTAATTGAATTTGCTGTTTTATTGGGGGCCAAATTATATTAGTTATTAGATATTCTTTGAAATAACCTATTTACGGTTTTTTGTTATTTATTTGAAGAATTCTGATTTCTAATGACAAACTGAGCACAGAAGTAAGATTCACCATATCATCAGTAGTTGATTGTAAACTCCAAGATAATCATTGTCATATTTCGACTTCTTTTCGCCTAAACATGACTCATGGAGGGTCTCATAATCAATTTACTATTACCTGCTCCCATCATTTTTATCTAAAACAGGTTGTCATTTCAGTAGTCTGGTATTACGATTACAGAAACTAAGCTGTAAATTTGAAGAGTACCAACCTGTATATTTTCTTTCTTTTTAAACCTTATGATATCTATGTTTATGTATGTAAATACTATCTTTTTTTAATAATTCTAACTTGCCCTTGAGTTGAGTTGTACATAATATTTCTAGTTTGTAACTTACGTAAGAAATTTATCATGGAAGATAGCTAGTTGTAAAAAAATTTACACAGTACAAATGCATATCACCAACACCTTGGTTTCCTGTGAAAATCAAATGTAAAAATTGGATTAACCGATAATGTTTCATATAAGAGTTGTAATTTTATTCGTATGATATTTTCAATATACCATCCTGTTTATTGATTGCCTGTATTAGCGATGTTAAATACCACCCTGAAACCTGTTATTATTGGCCACGTTTTACATTTTTAAATCAAGATTTTGTGTTATCTTTGAATTGACAAATAATAATTTATCACTAAATTACTGTGAACTAAGTGATTTTTTACGATTTATAAAAGGCTGTTAATGCAAGTACCTTGTTCGTCAGATACTAAAAGACTGAATTAAATGTAAATAGACTCTTCCAGTTGTGACACTCTCAGACGACTGAAACAATGTGAAATTAAACGTATTCTAATTTTTCTCTCAATTTGAAATGTCATACTTATACCTGATATTCCAAGTTGTAATTTTTTATTTGCTTTCAGAATAAATGAAAGTGTCGTATGTTTGATTATTGTTATCATCATCGCTCAAGAAGATCAGTAGATGATGACACACATTTGTTTCGTTTACTAGGACTATTAAGTGATACTGCTTTATTCATATTTAGTGAAATTAAAAATGAAATACGGTAGTACTACAGTTTATAATCTTGCTCTACAGTTTCATCCTCATTTGGCCCATATCTAGGGATACGTGACTGCGTAACCTTAACGTAAAATGGTATCGCATCTTATATATCTTATCTTATATATATATGTTCTTCAAATAAAGCAACTCTGCTTGAGATATGAAGACGTTTTTGCAGACGTTTTCTTTGATTCGTTCATACTTAGGTTTTAAAAAATTAATTTAACGAACTGTACTGTTCGTCCCTCATTGGTTTGAAATCATGTTTGTGTCCTCTAAAAGGTTCATCCACATTGGCAAAATATGTTTAAGTATACACGTGTTTGCGAGATCCAAAGAAGTGACTAATACACGACCAAAGATTATTCACATTTTACTGCCTGTCTTAACTTATGATACATGATAATTTAAATTCAATAGGAAAAAAAAAATAAATTTTAGCTATCGATTTTGTGGATTTATACCATACTTACTTACACCTGTTACCCCCAATGAAGTATAGGCCACCGACCAGTTTTCTCCAACCAACTCTGTCCTAGGCTTCCCTTTCCAGTTCTGTCCAGTTTTTGATCATTCTTCTCATATCTTTCTCTGTTTCTCGGTGTAATGTGTTCATTGGCCTTCCTCTCTTACTTTTGCATTGAAGGTTCCATGTGGGGGCTTGTCTTGTGACGCAGTTAGGTGCTTTCCGCAATGTCTGTCCTGTCCACTTCCACCGCTTCTTCCTGATTTCCTCATCCACTGGAATCTGGTTTGTTCTCTCCCACAGTGTTGTTGCTGATGGTGTCTGGCCAACGAATTCGAAGTAATTTGCGTAGACAACTGTTGATAGATGATGGCTTTGGTAGTTCTCCAAGTTTCCGCTCCATACAGTAGAACTGGAACTGTCTTGACATTAGTATTGAAAATCCTGATTTTGGTTTTGTTTGAAAGTTGTTTGGAGTTCCAGAGATTTTTCAACTGTAGAAATGCAGCCATTGCTTTGCCGATCAGCGCCCTCACATCTGCATCGGATCCGCCTTTCTCGTCGATGATGCTGCCCAGATATGTAAAGGTGTTAACGTCCTCCAAGGCATCTCCGTCAGAAGTGATTTGGTTGGTGCATGTTGTGTTGCATCGGAGAATTTCGCTTTTTCCTTTATGTATGTTGAGACCTACTGCTGCAGAGGCTGCTGCTACACTGATCGTCTTCCCCTGCATTTGTTGTTGCGTGTGCGATAGAAGAGCCAGGTCATCTGCGAAGTCCAGATCTTCCAGCTGCGTCCTAACTGTCCAGTTGATACCGTGCTTCCCTCCAGATGTCGACGTCTTCATAATCCAGTCGATCACCAGGAGAAAGAGAAAGGGTGAGAGTAAGCAACCTTGCCTCACACCGGTCTTCACCTCGAAAGAGTCTTTTAGCTGTCCTTGTTGCACGATTTCGCAGTTGAATCCATCATAAGAACTCCGTATGATGTTGACTGTCTTCCCATGCACGCCGTAGTGTCGAAGAAGCCTCCAAAGTGTTTTCCTATCCACGCTGTCTAGTGCTCTCTCGTAATCTATGAAGTTGATTTAGAGTGTTGAATTCCATTCAATTGATTGTCCCACAATGATCTGTAATGTTGCAATTTGGTCAGTACACGATCGATCCTTACGAAATCTGGCCTGTTGATCTCGAAGTTGGGCGTCGACGATATCCTTCATTCTGTTTAACAATACCCTGTTGAAGACTCTGCCTGGTATTGAGAGAAGAGTGATGCCTCTGTAGTTCTCATACTTGCTGAGATCGCCTTTCTTTGGTATTTTGATGAGGTATCCTTCTTTCCAGTCTGATGGTACTTGTTCCACATCCCAAATCTTCTTGAAGAGGATGTGAAATACTTTCGCAGTTGCTTCCACGTCTGGTTTGATTGTCTCTGCTGGAATGTTGTCCGGTGCTGCTGCCTTGTCGCTCTTGAGTTGTGTGATGGCCATGCTGATCTCTTCAATTGTAGGTGCGTCAATATCTGTTGGGAGGTTCGTGGATGCTGCGTCGATATTGGGTGTGACCCGGTACTTTGTGACATGTTGAAGTAATTGCCTCCTTGATCCCTCTCCAATTGTTCTCCAATGTTGCTTCCTCTCCATTGAGTAGATCGTGAAAGGCCTGGAACCTACTGGTGGGGGTTATCTTGAATTCGTTGAGTTTTGCGGTATCCCGAAGAAAGGCCACAATAAACTTCTGTGATGTTGTCTGCCTCGTTATCCAGTGTTTCTTGAGTTTCGGTTTTATTTAAGCGACCAGCAAGTGGTTATCTGAGGCTATGTCAGCTCCTCTCTTGGTTCTCACATCCTCCATAGTCCTTTTGAACTTTTTGTTGATACAGATATGGTCGATTTGGTTCTGAGTAATATGGTCCGGTGAAATCCATGTGGCTTTGTATATGCGTTTGTGTGGAAATATGGTGCCATCTATGACCAGTTTGTTGTTTGCAAATCTCTCACCATTTTCGTTCCTTTCTCCCAGTCCATGTCTTCCCATGATGTCTTCATATCCAGTGTTGTCCATGCCAACTTTTGCATTTAGGTCTCCTATCAGAGTGTTCAAATCCTTTGGTGAGCATCTGTTGACGATTGACTGCAGCCTCTCGAAGAATTGATTTTTAACGTCGTCATTTTAGTCATTGGAGGATGCATAGCATTGGATGACGTTCATTGTAATGTCTTGTTTCTTTGTTTTGAAGGATGCTTTGATGATCCTGGGTTCATGAGATTCACATCCTATCAGTGCCTTTTGTGCTTGTTTGGACAGCATCAGTGCAACTCCTTGTGTATGTGAAGCATTTTCCTGTTCATGACCAGAGTATAACAGCAGTTGCCCTGAAGCTAGTGTCAAATACGTCTCACTGATACCGAGCACCTCGAGGTTGTATCTTTTCATTTCTGCCGCAACTTGAAATAGTCGTTAATTTGCAAAATATCAGTTCATCATATCGAACTGGACTGTTCCTGTTGCAAAACATCAGTCCATTGTCACTATTCATGCGTTTCATACAAATTCCATTGTGTTCCCACTCTTCCTTTCTTGATCTTCCCCCATCTTCTGCTGCCAGACATTACGTTGACGCTCACGTCATATACTACTTATAAGTAGCTCGCACCACACATGCACATAAAAGAATGGTTGCTCTGGTTTTCAGAAGAGGCATCGGCCCCGTGAATTCTGAAGGAACTCGGCTTTCATCACGCGACGTCATAATTCTTCTTCCAACTTCCAGGGCAGAGTTAAAATGGTTTGATTTATTTTTTCTGGTTGGCTTTTTTTCGGCAAGTTAGTTTTTTGGTGGGTTGGGGTCGCCAACCCCATGTCTAACCGCCTCCCCTTTTATTCGGGCTTGGGACTGGCAGTAGCCTAGAAGGGCATACAGGCTAGTAAAAAAAATTGAATAAAATATTAATCTCCCTTAACTTACCTCATGTAATCATGCAGAGAATAAATTATTGTTGCCCATAATTTGTAGGTTCTGACAGTCTCTCACCAGATATTAGTTACTTTTTCATTTTATTTTTAAAAAGCGAAGTTCTCTTCGGTCAGGTTGCATTTCTAATCAAGTGCGTTCTATTTGATTTAATGTTTCACTATTTATGTGGTCATTACTTGCATCAAGTATCTAGAAGCTGTGATTGAACACTACTGCCAAAATGTTAAATGTTATTTTAATGCTAACCAATGATCAACGCGAAGTTTCATTCTAAACGTTTTCAAATACATTTACGTTTTGATCATCATTATTAATCTCTTTTTTCCAGAGACAATGGATCCTTATGCAGTTGCCATATTATTACAAGAAGATCTTGTTGTTATCGATCTCTTATCTACCAAGTGAGAAAACTGTCTTTCTGAGTGTCTCTTGTTATTTTTTTCGAAATTCCTATCAACATATTTACACTTATTATATTTACTTTTATTTCTCAAGCTTCGCAACATTCGAAAACCCATATCCAATGGATTTGCATAGTTCTCCTGTCACCAGCTGTCTATATTTAGTCGATTGTCCTGGAGATTTGATACCTGCTTTTTATTCTGTTAGCAGTCGTCAAAATCGCACACAAAGTGAAACGGGTTCTGAACCTGACGTGTTCAGTAGTCGCGAATGGCCTATTACTGGTGGAGAATGGCGATCAAGTAGTCAACCAGTTCCTGAATTAATCATTACAGGGTATCTGATGAGTAATATTATGCTCTATTACGTTTGGTTTATTTTTTTGTTTCAGTTTATGACTATTGTTTGTCCATTTTCTGTACACTTGTAATAATCGAGAAAAATCAGTCTAGTTATCTTATTTAAGCTTCCTGATTCATTTATAATCTATGGTAATAAATACACCTGAATGCAATCAAATTCTGCATATCCAATCTTCTATTCTCAGTGAGGCACTTATGCTTACCTTAAAAGGAAAAAACACAACCTTGTGGTATTTGGAATTAGTGAAATACGTTGGACACAGGTTGGACAAAAACGACTAGCTTCAAGAGAGATGATGTTCTACTCCGACCATGAAGAAGAAGATGCCTTACATACTCAAGGAGTTGCACTGATACTGTCCAAAGAAGCACAAAAAACACTGATAGGATGCGGATCTCATGAAACCAGGAACATTAAAGCCTCCTTCAAAACAAAGAAACAGGGGATTACAATGAACGTCATCCAATGCTGCACACCTTCCAACGATTACAACGAAGACGTCAAAGATCGATTCTATGAGAGGCTGTAGTTGATTTTCCAGAAATATCCAACAAATGATTTGCCCATTCTGATGGGAGGCCTAAATACCAAGGTTGGAATGGACAACAGCGGGTATGAAGACACAATAGAACGATATGGACTGGGAGAAGGGAACGAAAATGGTGAGAGATTTGCAAACCTATGTGCCTTCAACAGGTCACCATATTCCCACACGAAGCGACATGTAGCCTAACGGATTACACTACACGGAACCAAACAGACCAGTTGTATCAATACCAATTTGAGAAGGACAATTTGAGAAGACGTAGGAGCAAATAGAAGAGCTGACATAACTTTATACCATTACTTGGTAATGGACAAAATGAAGCTGAATCTAGAGAAACTTTGGGTGACTGGTCGAACAGCATCGCAAAAGTTTAATACAGTCTTTCTTCGGATACTGACAAACTGAACGCATTCAAGGTAGCCCTCACCAATAAGTTTCATCCTGTTCACGATCTACTCAACGAAGAGGAAACCACCATAGAGAAATGCTGAAAAGGGATATGAGAAGCAATAACTCTCGCATGTCATGAGATTTCGGGCCAAAAGAACTACCATCACAAGGATTGGATCTAGTTGATACTCTGGATAAAATTCAAGAGAGGAAGAACAAAAGGCAGCTATCAATATCAGCCAACCAGAGCACAAGCTTGATTCACAGAAACAACCAAGCAAATGAAGAGGAGCATCACAGCTGTCAAACGTAAATATGTGGCCTATCTAGCAATGACGGTGGACATGCTGCTAAAGTAGGAAACATGTGACAACTATATGATACAACGAAGCAGCTTGCTGGAAAATCGGAAGAATCAGAGAAAAACATGTAAGGCAAAGTAATTATCATTTTTGAAGAACAGAAAAATAGATTGGTAGAGCACTTTGAGGCAACTTTTAAAGAACTGTTATACAATAATAAGTTATGAACAAATTATCTGTGGTCAACAAAGCGGTTTAGACCTAATGTTATTAATATTTAGTTGATCAGGAACAATGATAACCAAACACACACTTTCATCAGTCAAACTTGTTAAACTCCAAACACATCTATTCAATGGTAGGTTATTTCTAAGATTAAGGCTAAAACGATTTGTAATATAAAAGATGGTAGTAGAGTAAGAATAAGAAATAATGTTTGCGAAGAGCACCATCAGGGTATAAAGACAGGTACTTTTTAAACCCAAGATGAAGAATAAATGCCAGTTCGACCTGCTACCTTGGCAAAGATACCGCTTAGAGTCTCACTGACAACTAACTGACCAGTTTTCAAGAGTAAAAGGTTTTATATATATTGATTTGCTGTAAACTCATCAGCTACCACGCACTCTAAATATGTCATGGCTATATCGTAAGCAATAGATAGCTACATTCAAATTTATATGAAAGACGTTTTTATCCACGTTTTCGTCAAGAGGTTTAGTATCTAAGCTCAATTGCTTTAGTTCAGTAATTAAATTCGGCCATTTATTCATGGTCACTGTTTTATTTATATGGCTCCTAACAAATCACTTTTTCACCATACCAATTTTATAGACATGCTGATGGATCTGTTCGATTTTGGGATGCTTCCGAAGGTTTGTTTATATTTCTATTTACTTCACTGTAACACTGTTTCTTTGTTCGCAGGGCCTTTATTTTCTCACACTACCTTAACCACTTTTTTTACACTTTTCTACTCAAGTACATATATGCTGAAATCATTAATCAATCATCATTGTTAGACCACCACTAGAAACCTGGAAGCACTGGACGTCCGTTTCGTCCTAGTATGGGACTCCTCAGTAGTGCGCATCCACGACTCCTGCTCCTCGCAGGATTCGAACCCGGGACCTTTGGGATTGTAGGCGAACGCCTTACCATCGGACCACTGGGCCGGCATCCAACGGTGTTAATGTCTAACTCTGGATGCGCACTGCTGAGGAGCCCCATACTAGGACGAAACGGCCGTCCAGTGCTTCCAGGTTTCTAATGGTGGTCTAACAATGATGATTGATTAATGATTTCAAATGTGTAAAAACGCAAACCTCCAAAACTGTGCCCCAACATATATGCTGATAAAATAGTAGATGAAGTTTAGCTTGCTATTTTGTGGACGTAAAACAACCTACTAACATTAAAAGGCGTTATGGGTTGAAATTATTTATTTACTTAGGTTTACTTTTAAGATAGTGACAAACATTCTATGATCTATCAGATTAATGGATATGCTTCCAAGTGTAGCGGAACCGGCTTTTTTAAATCATATATGTTGGGTTTGAGTAATACTGAGAAATTTGACAAGTGAATGAAATCAGTGACAATTTAAAGTAATTCAATTTACTGTAATTTTCAAACTCGGTATCTCCTGCTTCGCTGATATATTGTTCGAATTTTCCAACCAGCAATTTCTTCTATCTGTACTGTCATACAAAATATATCTCATGGTTGATTGCACAAACTTTAACTTGATCATCAATGTGGGAGATTTTAGTGTGTTGTACCAAATATCTGAATCGAAAGTCAAAGATCATTCACATTGAGTCAACTTCTGGCTGTTTCTAACTAAATAGGAGTGTAATAAACACCTTGTATTTGTTTTACTTGTTTAGTACAAAAAATGAATTTCTGAGTTATCCGAAGGATATTATTACAAAATTATCGACACAATGTAACTAATGCATTCTGATCAACATTCGTAGTTTCCATAACTTTTTGTTCATGAGAAAAAATGTGTGTGGAAAATAGAAATAAAGTTTTCGGCTATTTATTTCGATTCTTTTATTTCATATAGTGTTATAGCTTTCAATCGGACTGATAATTTTTGATGTTATGATTTCATTTTATACCAGAAGAGTCTGACATGCTCACCCTTGAGACTTTGAACACGTCAATGACAGACACTACCAACTTGCGTCACTTATGGCGTAGGTGAGATATCCGTTTGCTAAACAAAGGACGAGTTTACTGAACAGCAGTTTGCTCCGTCCTGCTGTATGGCTGTGAAACATGGCCAGTCAGAGTAGAATCTGTTTTTCGGTTACTTGTTTTCGATCATAGGTGTCTTAGAAGCATTGCTTGTGTATCCAGGTATAACTTGAGTAAGCAAAGCTGTTGTTAGGAAACGAGTACTAGGTGAGGGCAGCAGATCAATCGATGAAGTAGTGAAACTTCATCAGTTGAGGTGGTTGGGACATGTGTTACGTATTTCCAGTTATCAGATGCTCCGACGACCGATGTTTTGTGGTGTAGGAGTAGGTTGAAAAAAAAGCCAGGGGCAACCAGACCATAACATGGCAGAAATGCATGAAGTCACTGACAAATGGATTGAGTCATATTGGTCATTATAGACTATCTGGTTGTGGTCCGCGGATGATCAATCACTCCATCAACATTAACGTAGAACTCTGCGGATGATAGTAACCAATGGTTAAAGACTTTCAACGACATGTCTCATAATCATTTGTAATGGCGCAAGTGTATCCATTCTTTGTGTTCTCCGAAATTCCCATCTGAATTCCTTATGAATTAAAGAATTAATTTATTTCTCAAACATGGATAATTGCCTATAGAGATAACGGTGGACATGTTACCCTGTCTCATCATGTGTTATCCGGCAATTCTAGTTACCAACCTTTTAAAATATCTTTTTACTTTTGAATTTTCCTAGTATCTTTAACGCCGCTCTATAAGTTTCGTACTTCGAAGCTGTTTGTCAACCCGTCAACAAATTCCTCTAATCCTGTTGAAACAGACAATACCTCACTTTCTGATACAAAAGATATCAATGCTCATTATTCTTCGATTTTATTAGCAACTGAAAGTGATCCTTTCGCCATACAATTTATGCACTTCTGTCCGGATTCCCGTAAACTGCTGACTGCAAGCAGTACCCATACTTGTTTATTGCATTTCAGTCGTCGAGAAATTAATCTTGAAACTGCAGTAAGTTATTTCAAACTTCGTTTACATATTTTTTAATTTATAATAATAAAAACATGTGAATGTTACAAAGGGTTGATCGTTCGATTGTTAACATTACTATGCCTGAGACCCCAAGTTACCATACATCATACTGGCTCCGCAATATGGGTGTTATCATTGAATTCCGGTGTATGTGTATGTACTAACCTATCCACTTATATTGTAAGTATCAGTGTTGTTTAGAGGAAAATGAAATATTTCATGTACGTATAAAATTTTAACTTGAATTGTTTACATCATTTATTTATATCTTTAAATTTATTAGAAGTATTTTTCAAAAACTTCAATTGTACGGTTGTTTATGCCATAAATTAACACATGATTATGATAGTGATGAAAGGGTTTTGTGGAGATCTATTTAATTTTTGAATGCTTTTTGTCACCTTAGATACTAATCTAAACCAGAGAGTAGTCGATAACTGTGTTTGTATATCAGTTGGAAATGTATATCATTGTGTCAGTCTAGTAACTTAATCATTAAGTCCCCTCTACGGAACTTAAATTTTTTCGGTCTTGTCTGTGATAGGGGTTATTTTGCAAACTCACGAGGAGGAAATGGTCTATTCTGACAACCATCCCGTTATATGAACTTGGCTTTTCTTATGAGGCTGCATTCGTGCTTTTTGTAAGCAAAATGTTTTAGTCATATATTTGTAGTCATTGGTGAACCTAGGACCTGTTAGCAACCATAACATTATATAGTAGCAGTTTGGAACTACTCAACTGTTTGGTACTACATAATCGGTTGCTTATCAGATTTTGTCTCTAGTACCGAATGATTACAATTTTTCTGCTTATCTGCGGTGTTTGTTCTCCCTTTTATAAGGATGCAACAAGTATATTTATATATATACGGGCACTTATCCTGTATTATTCTTAAGTGGCAACTACTTTTTATAGTACCTCAAAAACTACATGGTGAATTTCTTATTGTTATTTCTACCTATTGCACAGAAAATGAAGAATGCTTGTGATTCTATTCATTGCTTACTTATTCCGTCTTTCTCTCTACCTTTATTTATAGCTGAATGATTATGCTAATTGTCAGTTATAAATTTTCCTTTCTATATTACGTATACTTCATTCTGTTCTCTTATTATTTAAATGCATATCAAACTGAACAATTCCATAGATCTAGTTTTCATGCTGTGTGTGTGTTCGTTTTTATAATTTTTCAGCTCTTTGTTTAAGGAAAAAGAAAAAACTTATGTCTGAATATTCTCCAATAAATTTTCAAAATTACTTTTCAAGTCACATTGTCACTGTTTTCCCAACGTCATTAATCTCTCTTTTTGCTCATTCCTTACGTATGTCAATATGTTCACTATCTATTTTGTTGCATTTTTATACATGAATGGATTAAACTTAATAAAACCTAATTAATTTTTCTTACTGCAGTTATTCATTACTTTTTCTTGAATTTCTTATAGTTGCCTAAATCTCATTAGTTGATGCTTTAAGTTGTAGAAATTGTCTGGTCCACGTAGATAATCCAATGAAATTTAACACTTGCCACAACTTTAAGTTCCATGATCTGTAGCTAGACTGTTGCCAAGTTGTTTTACGTTTTGTACTTTCTCAGTGTTTTTTTTATGGCTCGTCTTTTACTCATAGTTTATTCGAAAAACGTTAACATCATCACTATTATTCTTGTTTGCGCGTTGAATTATGGCTTGAATTCTTTTTGTGTTTTCGTTCTCTGAGCTGAATATTTTAATCGCACAACCGCCCGATTCCACAGTATTCGGGAACTACAACTCACCCTGAAATTCCGATATATAATCCGTGGAACTATATTTCAAGAACACTGAATCATTGAGCTTATTATTTGATAACTATTTTAAATCTACCATAAAGTTTTTAAATCAGATTAAATACATTCGAAATGTCAGGAACTCCTCGACTGAACCATCCAATTTCGGAAATGTCACTCCACCTAAATTATCATCGTGAGATACACATTTTTACACATTTTCGAAACCATGAATCGATCAATGTTGGGCCACCATTAGAAACCTGGAAGCACTGGACGGCCGTTTCGTCCTTGTATGGGACTCCTCAGCAGTGCGCATCCACAACACATTTTTGTCATCTCATATTCCATTTGTAAGAAGGTTTCCTACTCTATAATAAGTAGAGTTTATGTTGAGAGTGTACTAATACTATTCAGTGTATCTGATAGAAACCAATGACATTATATCCTAGATTCTTAGATTAATTTTAGATGGTTCATAATCATCTTCATTATTTAGTTCAGAATTATTTATTAGGTCGGGGGAAATATCTATACTACTTTAGAGTGAGATCATTGGTTCGTTTCGTAATATTTTTCCGCATTTTATCTACATTTTTAATAATATATGACTGTTCCGTCTCGTTCTCTATCGATTTGAACAATTTTCATGCAAAATAGCATCCTTATGATTTCTAATCTTTAGAATTAAATCTAGTGAATTACCTCTTCTAATATGTTTTTTGAAAATGTTACTTTTCCCTAATATACTTTTTGTATAAGGCTAGATTTATTTCTAGTTTCAAATGTAAAGGAAGTTTATCGTTTAATCTACTCATTGGTTTAATTTTACTATCGGTTCATCTACTGCTTATACTTTTCTTAGTGGTTTTGTGCGATATTTTGTATCTCACCTAATCTTTTCCCCTGTTTATTGTTACATTGTAGGTTATTAATCTCACAGTAGTCAATCTCATTATTATTTGTAAGTAAAGTAAGTAGCTGCAAAATAATATTAAACAATCCTATGACACCAAATTTATTCATTAAATGATCATAGATACAGCAATGTTCGATCCTTCATAAACTTATGATATTAATAATAGAATTTTTATTTCATTTGACGCGTATTATGCTCAAGTTACTAACCTTAATAAATGGAACCTATTATTTTGATTTATACCAGTTCATAATTTTATTGGTGTGACAGCTCACACATCTTAAGAAAACGAATAATGAACTTCAAATTATTATATGTTATCGACAACAGTCTAAGCACTAGCGCCATTACAAATGACTTTGAGACATGTCGTTCAAAATCTTTAACCATTGGTTCCTATTATCCGCTGAGATTTTGTCAGTCACTAGGCCATCAGCACTGATGACACTCCCGAGATAAGTGAAGCGGTATACACATTCAACTACTTCACTCGCTATCTTTAGTTCAGTTGCCGATGCAACCCAATCCTGAAGCAACAAACAATACTACCATCGTAATACGTCTGAACATGGGTCTATGTCATAGGACCTGACGTAATGTGAATATGTGGTCTATGCATCCACGTCCGGGTCAAAACCAACGTGGTTTTCTCTGGTCTGCTCTTCACCAGCTTTCATCAAGCGTCGGAGTATTATTGCGGCCAATATTTTAGATACTATATTAGTTAAACTGATTCCTATGTTAATGTCACAAGAGGACTTTTGTCCTTTCTTATAAATCGGGACAATCAGTGATTGAGACCAGTCAGATAAGATAACCCACAGTTCTCAGATTCTACCTAAGATCTCAGTCAATCTAACTGTTAAAAATGGACCACCATTGTTAAAAGTCTCAAGGGTAAGCATGTCAGAATCTTCTGCTCTCCCTCAATCCAAATTTTTTATAGCTTTCTCAAGTTCTTTAAGAATCGGAGTATGTATGTTGGTTTGCCACTCAGGTTGACTGTAGATCGTGGGCAACCGAAATGTAGCTGAAGGCCGGTTGAACTGGTCCATTATCCTGGCTTGATACTGAAAATGACAGTCATCCTTCTCTGAGATAGTCTTGCTAAGAGATGGATTCGTAGTTCCTGTTTCCTTGATAATGTTGAACAGTTTTCCACTGTTGCCTATCATTGCTGCCTTTTCTATCTCTCTTGCTTTCGCTACCCACCACTTTTCGCAATTATTGCGTAGAATTTTTATCAGCCTGCCCGAACGTCAAAAATTTCGGGTAAAGTAAAATAGAATCAATTCTTCTGGTCCACTATAATCAGTTATTATCCACGTCTTCGACTACTGATCACAACTGTCTCACAGATCCTATGCTATTAGTTCTTACTTGACCATCAATAAACAACTTATTTTCTCGTATCGGCTTTTCTGTATATTGTTAACATGGACAGTTCAAATCCATCTAAATAGTCGCTATTTTTCACCGGAATTTCAGTCATCACAAAAGCCGTTGTTGATTCTACTTTGCCGATTAAATCTATTTTCCGTTCTTTAGAATTTATATTGTTCATTGTTAGTATGCTAACTCAAGTTTCAGCTTAAATAGTTTAACCACTTCACTTGTATACTATGATGTATAAAGTTTGACTGAAATCTCGTTTTTATGCTATACAACGCTTTTTGTCTATTTGAATATATGAAACCTAAACTTTATTTATCTTTAAAATTTTGTCTGAAATCTGCATTCAGCTAAATAAAAAACTACTGGCATCAGAAAATATCGGATCTGATAACTGGTATATGTTGGAGAATATTCTTATTGTTTGGGAATTTTATGTTGTTGTTGTTGTTGTTTTTTTAAAAAAATGTATGTATATATCCTTATTCTGCTGAATGTGGTATGAAATATTGGTACATAAATACCTCATCATTTTATGTCATATAAAAAAATGGAAATAATATTTTCTACCATTTGGCTAAAACCATTGTTCCACTCATGATATGCTCATCTGTTAAAAAAAGGAAGCTAAACCAAAGTGGGTTAAGTGAATATGCATGTTTATATCAGGTGTCCAAGTATTATGAGAATATGTCGATTCCCTGGTGAATTTGAAATTCTTGTCACCTGATATCACTCTGTACTATTAAGAGTAAAATGATCTACCTTAATTTGTATAATAATTGTTTTTTTTTTGCACTCCTATGGATTACAAACACTATGAATTTCATAATTTTTTTGTTTTCAGTTGATATTCATCAAAAGAGACGTAGATCATTAGTACATGCATTATTTCTATTTTGTAAAAATTTATAGTTACTGTGCTTGTTCTATATTCATGAAAAGTATTTGGCTAATTATTTTCACTAAAAACTGCGGATGAAGTTGTACGAGTGTATTTTTACCAGTGATATAAACAGAGTTATGTATTATTGTACACTTTTATTCAGGTTTAGAATAGCATCTAACAAAACACTAATTTATTTTAAATTTGTTATTGAGTCTTTGAGAACAGCTAAAACGAATAAAAGTTTCTTCTCAGTGTCCATTGTTTGGTGTGCACTTATTTCATCCTTTGATTTGTTTCGTTTACATGGAAGAGCATGTAATTTAACATAATCTTCTTTAGCCCAAAAATCATGTACAGTATATAAATAATGGTTATCTTCGACAGGTTTTGAGTATATACTGGTTTTCCTATTGACTCATATCTTTTTTTTCATATGGCGTGAAAAATGCAATACCTAGTTACTCTTGTCGTCGGATTATATCTAATTACTTCCCATTAGTTTTATTTGCTTATTTAAGCCGTATAAAATTTTCTTCGTATTACTGAACAATTTATCATAAGTCGTCAAATCTTTTTCAGTCGTTACTTGTGTTATCTGTTTTATTCAGGTGGTTACAGTCTATGTCTGTTTTCAAAATTTCTACAAATTGATTACAATGTATCACCAATTGAGATTGATTGTAATTACTAGGGTTGGTAGATCACAATCTTTTATATGAATAAATTTTGATACAGATGCCCTGATGAGAGTAGCTCTTTCAAATCCATCTGCACTGAGCTTTTCTACCTTTATTATATGTTATTGAGGTCAGGTAAGTTCTCGTTAATCACATTTAAATCCAAGTTTCTACACTTACTCTACTAATATAAAAGCTTTTACATAAACCAGTGATTTATATTTAAGATTTCAGTAAATCGAGTAATCTTGGATCTGTTTCTACGTTGGTTACCATCTTCGTACATTAGACGGTGTGCATCAGGTTTATGATGTAGCATTCTAACGAAAATTTAAAAACAATTCAGGTGTCCATAACACAGAAATCAAAACAGTCGATTGTTTGTACGTCGAGTGATATAAACAGCAACGAATAAATTTGATGTTAAACTTGACAATCTTTTTAAAAAACTAATTCAATTCTTTCTCTTTTTATTTTTATAATCTATGGTAAATGTAATTGTTAGTGCCAAATCAAAATCTTTCAGTTATACTTAAAAGTTTATTATTATTATTATTATTATGCTTATTGAATATCAGAAATCCACTCCAACCAAAGCATATGTTTTTGAGTCTTTGTCATAAGTTTGAAATAGTTCATAAACGAACTGTTTATACGCTTACTTAACTAAACAATAGCAATCAATTGTAGGTATCCAAAGTCTCTTTACAACATGAATTAAATTTTGTAATATCACTTTTATCTTAATTAAAGAAATAACAAATATCATAGCAAAAATAATTTGAATTCATTTATCTCATGAATTCTCCTCAGATGCTTACAACCTAGAAGCATTGGATGAAACATTAAAATGAAACAAGTGTACATAGTACTGTACATACATATAGTAAGAATAACCTGAGTAGGGATTCACGTTTATAAATCGGAGAAACTGTATGATTTTTCCTGGCTCAAAATATGACATTTAGAAGCAAAAATTTATTTTTCTTATCAATCATTTTGTTTGATGATTTCACGGAGCATTTTTGAAATATATTGGTCAAGTCATTTCATCGTTTCAAACCTGATCTCTGAGTTCAAAGGCGAATGGCCTAATTATTAATTTTGTCATGATCCTAATTTATTTGTAATTTCGTAGGATCGACTATTGATTCCTTCGTTTTCCTAGTATTTTTCAAGTAAATTTCTATCCTTTCTACTCATTTTGAATCTAATTTCGCACCACTGTTTCTCATCAGGACTGCATGATTTTGCTTCATACCTGGGATTTTTCGGTCATTTCGTTGTCTCTTTTTATTTATTGTAAACTAACTTGTGTTGAGAGATTAGTACACTTGTGGTTAACTTCAGTAAAGAACATTGTGTCCACTAAAATGTTTTTTACTTTGTTTTCGCATATTTTTTCTATCATTTTAAAGATAAAAACTTGATTTGTACTTTTCATGCATGATTTCATTTTATTAGTTTATTTTCTCGCAAATTTGATTGTTAGTTATTCATCATTCCACTGGTAAACACCTTGTAATTTCATATTTTCATCTGTTTTATTTCTACCAGGTTATGGATATCAATATGGCCTATGATGGATTTGATGATGTTGGTTTTAGTTATCCAATTGGTGATGCTTTTTCTGATGATCATTTGAATACCACTGAAAATTTGCTTGGTAATATGACGAAGGACACTGTCCAACAGTCGGTACCTCATGTATCCAGTGGAAGTGTTAGCTCTTATCAATCTGTGTCTCCAACTGAAAGGGTGAGTTTGTTTCAGAACCATAAGCACATTTAGTCTTCACGTTTTAACATATCAGTTGTATCTACAACGAATTGAGTTCTGTTCTAAGCAATATTTTATTGAGGAAATATCCTGTTTAAGAATATCAGATACCAGAAATATTATTTCTATTGGTTATTCCACTTCGTATCACCAAACCGTTTTCGGTTTAATCATTATTTCCCTACGGAAACTGGAAATTGGACAGTTTGTTGGTTTTCGACATTTATATTCCAAATATATGGTTACATAATTAAGGACATCAGTTGTATTCACCTTCTGTATAACACATTTATCTCCTGAAGATTACTGGTTAAAATGGGGGTTAAGTAACATAATCCTTTTATGTCACATTGTGTGGTATGACAACATGAACTGATGTACTTACGTACGAAGTTCTGCGTTGTATCTGTCTGTCTGTCTGACACTATATTTATCATACTCATACTAAGACTAATTTTCATTTTGTTAAGTTATTTCACTAGATTCTACTCCTTGACTAATATCATCGAACCCTAAAATTTCCGATTACTGCTAATACTTCTAATACCTCTACGACTATGGGATTTGAAGTGACAATTGCGTCTCTGTGTTAATGTGATATGACAACATGAACTGATGTACGTACTCACGACGTTCTGTGTTGTATCTGACTGACATTTTGTTTAGTGATTCAGTGTGTTACACGAACCCTAAGATCTAAAACGACTGTATGTCGCCTTCAATTACAGAAACGTCATCTACACAATAAGAGAGTAAATCGAAAATATGAATTTACTTATTCTCGGATGTTAGATTTTCCAGAAATCACTCGATAAACTTCGTATTCTTGTAATTTATATGTGGAAATTTGGATTTATCATTTTATCACGAAACACCTATTGTTACATTTAGTTTGTGTTTCCCTCCTCAAATGTTCTCAAACATTATATGTTTGTCTTCTCTTTTGGTACACAATTATGTGATGTTTATCAAGGACTCTTTCTCTTGTATATATTACACATGAGTTGTGTTCTTGTCATTCGTCCTTCCGGTCTGCTTGTTGTATTTATTCATTCCTGCTGACTCTGGGCTTCCCTCTGTAGTTAACTGGGCTAGGACACAGACAAATAGCCTAATTTCGTTTTGTTATTGTGTGGCTGATCATACGTTCTGCTAGCCAGTACCAAAGTGTTATCGTCAGTATCACGAACATAGCAACCTTTAGGGTAGGAAATAATATCAAGTGAAGTAGGAGGCTAGAGATGAAATTTATTGTTCACATAGAATAACGAAAAGCATATAATGAAAGTAAGCTGACGATTTTCAAAGGAAGTTAACAAGCTATCGTATCTGCATCATCGTGGTAGATTCTAAGTTGTATCACACAGGTTTTGACAAAAAAGGTACGGTTGTTGTACGGACTGTAAGCCAGATATTCCGCCAAAATCAGCAGTTACTATCTGCTTATTTTGAGGTCATCTCTTGATCCATTAACCTATTTTTTGAATTCCCAAATTATTGCAAACTCTGTTTTGTAATAAATGAAAAGCTTTGATTTTAAGACATTGATATCCGTGTATCTGAACAACTAAGGAACCATTGTAAATCAAATCCTTTTTAATGGATAACTATTTATTAGCTTTTAATGTTGCACTATTTTTGACAATGTTTCCATCTCTTGATCTTACTTTTGTACCTTTAGACTTTCACTTAAGTTTCCATTCATTGTATTACTAGATGTAGGCTTTTTTCTTTTCTGTGCAAGTTGAATAACCTACTTTACAGTGGCTTTTAGTGATTTCCAATAATTTAAGTTAATTGTAAAGAATACTCTACAATTTTTACAGAGCACCTGCATACGTTTATTGTTTGACTAAACTGACCTACTTTATTCTTCCTTAAGCGTCAGTCTTTTTTCTTCTCCTTTTTCTGAATTGTCTAAACGTTCAGTAATCGATATATATATATATATATATATATATATATATATATATATATATATATATATATATATAGTTAATGATTGTGATAATAGTTTTACTTTCATAACCAAGTCACCCATATTATTTAGTAAGTCTCCTAACTTTCCTTCATGGTTCTTTTATTTTCATTGATTTCGAATTTTTTTAGCTTTAACAATACCTAATGTTACTTTTCCAACAAAATAAATCAAACGATATTTAGCTACTTCAGCCCTTTTTTCTCCTTGAAATCTGTTGTTGTCGAAAGCTTACTTAGTAACATTTAGTGTTATATTTCATGATTTGAATTCGTTTCTCATCTGCATATTTTTGATTCGGCATAGTAATTATATTTGATGTTTTTCTAGGTGAATGATGAAAATATTACTCTTGATATTAGTGTATCAATATTTTATGATATTCCCTGCACTTGACAATGGTATGTATATATTAGTACTGTTCTCTAGTTGTGTCTCATTGTTGAAAAAGAAAATATGCTCACTGTATAGAAACTCAGCTAGTTAACTGAGAATTAAATGATTAACATTGGTTCGTAGGCTAGTTTTACTGCATTTTTAATTGAATCTCAAAATTTTATTGTAAGTTATTATGAACATAACAACTGTTTGTTGTATTCTCTTTGAATGTAGATTAAACACTGATTTCTAGATTATCGTTATGAATATATAAAGAACGAAAGCCGAAAACAAAAATCTGACCGAAATAATTTTTTGTTTGATGATTATCAAAACTATTGATTCTACTTGAATCTATATTATCAGTATTCTATTTTTTTTTGTGGTTTTTATTGTTTGTTTAGCGGTTATACAATCTGTGACATCTGTAACTAATGTTTGTGAATACTTGTTGTTTTTATATCTTTGTTCGTATGCTTTCACATAAACATATATTTAAACAAATATATGGGGTCGATGATGACGACACATAGATTGCTTTCATTTTTATTTCTATCCTAGGAAATCATATTTTCTGAAATTGTATTTATTCTCCATATCTGTATCAAGTAACCTGTATCCTACATTCTATCGGATTAAATCTTATCGGTTTTTTGTTCTGTTGACTTATTGTAACCAATGTAATTTTTTTGCTTAGGTAATGTATTTGTTATTTCAAATTCTGCATGAGTAGTCCATTAACCTAATAATTAATATAAGCAACTTTTATTCAAGTTTTCAGTTCAACTCATATCATAGGTTATCTTGAATAAATGAAAGACAACGCTTTGCACTTTATCAATTGGAATTCAACGTCACTAAGTAATTTTTTTAATGAGCTGAATGCGTGACATTGACTTGTAAGAGCTAGCTACTTCACAGGAAATCTCCAACACGTGGGCTGAGCACCGAAAGGAGAATCGTAATGCGGGAAGTATTTTGAGAATTTTCACCTTCAAGTTTGGTTTTGTTACGGATAATAAGGATATTCGGATGCTTAGGTGTGAACCTGATATTCTAGAAACTTCTGGAAATGTGCTGGGCATTTACCCATTCAAGAAGTAGCATATAATCCATTATTTTTCTTTTTTCAACCTTTTCACAGCCTCTGAGGAACTCACAAGCACTCTTAATAAAAACTCGGAATAAATTAGAATGGTCACTACCGATTTTTACCCTAACGCACGTTTAGGCCAGTGGTTTCATTGTTGACTAGATGGCTTATAAAATCGGTTAAGTCTTACATTATGTTATTGACTTAGTTTCTGTTGTTTTCATTCCCATGCAGATATATTAATTTTTACTAGTAATTTCGTCTGTTTTACTTCAGTTATTTTTACATTAATTCCTACATTTAATATCTGATCAGTTGACTATTATAACTCTTATTTGATCATTTTGTCGTTACAGGATGATAGGCTGTTACTTTATGAACACGGTTAATTCTTGATTAATAACATCTACCTTTATTATTATATTTAATAGGTAGGTAATGAATAATCCAAACGAATCTTTGTGACGTTTTTCCAAACTTTTTTTCCTCAAAAATCTAACAATTTTGTTGTTGATCTTGTTTCTTACATTTGCTGCTGCCCTTTTTCTGATTTGCTTAAAAAGTTTCCTGATTCTAATCGCATTGACTTTTTTTCTCAATCTGCTCAACTGTCTTCAGGCAAAATGATTATTTGGCTAATTTGCCCTGAATTTATTGCCTAAACGCATACATTATAATCTTCAAACATTAATGTAAGATGATTAACACTAACTAACCAATCTACATGCTGAATTCTTTTCCATGAATAATTTGTCCTTTTTAATCAGTTTAAATTAACCACTAATTGCTTTACTGTGCCCTTATTTATCTTATTACTGATCTATGAATTATCAGTTTTTAGCTTTTGCGTTTAAGTTTTTTCTTGATGATCAAATGAGATAGTTGAAAACATATGGATTATTTGATTTTTTTCTAATTTATCAAAGCCTAATTTCTTATCATCATTCAATTTCGCTTCATTCATTCCACTCAAATAGATTTTTCAACAGTCGATTTTCACCACACACTTACTATGTAAAGCAGAGCTAGAAACATGAAGTGTCCAGTAACTGTTATATGTTCATTACGATGAATGTCTTGATTATGGAGCTTTCATTGTTCTTCTGAACAAAATCAATACTAAATTCATATCAGATCCGTTAATCGTTCTGCACAAACGGAATTCAGCTCAGACAACGAAACTCCATCATGATCATCCACATGAACTACAAACTTTCTCCACCATAGCTTGACTGTCAAGTAAAAATCTTATCTGTATCGACAGACCGATTATTGTCTTTATACATAGTATTCACAGTGTATTTATCATTCTCTCTTTTTTAAATAGGATTTACGCGTATTCGTTCCAATTCGTCAAGGTAGCCATCATTGGCCTCCGGGTTATCAACCGCTGCTTGTTTGTCGTGTAGGCATACCTGGATTAAGCTTTGAATCAAATCTGAAGTCAAGTACCGATCCAACAGCTTCCTGTCTTATCCCGCCGCCATCTATTACAGCTATTAGTATGAGTTCAGCTTTTGGCTTGTAAGTTTAAAACTTGTTACTCCTGCCTGTAAGAAAACCTGCACTTTCCAGCTTGTTTACATTGTGAAGACAAAGTTACCTATCATACCTGTTACCGTATAACCTAATCATACCGCCTTTTCATTTACTGTGTCTTAAATTTACAGAAATAAGAAAAATCTAATTTAAAGCTGGTGAATCTCCCGAACCTGATTGTCTAGTCTTATCAAGTTGCTTCTTTCAAATCTTCAGTCAAGTTCTTCAAAAGTATAAACAGATTCATGTTTAATCATATACAAAATACTCATAATTTTGTGTAATGTTTGATCACGGACCTTTCTTCACTTTTAATTGTGCTTAAATCTTCGATATCTAGCTGGTAATTATGCAGTGCGAAAATAATCTTTGTTCATGTTTGGTAAAGTTCATCATCATATGTATCATCGAATGTTTTCCAGACCGTGGCTGCTAGTTTGACGTGGTAGTCGGACGCGCCTATTGTGATGACTCAACTGAGCCTAATTGGCTGTAACTTATGTTCCTGAAGGCTCCATCATACCAGGCAGATCGATTGGAGAACGATGAGACTAAAGATAGCTATTCAAGGTCTAAAGGAGAAGTCGTACTGCTGACTGTAGAGGGATGTGACAGCAGTAAGGTGTTTCCCTCGGAAAACCAGCATCTTCAGCGATTCCGGCTTCTCACAAACAGGGAAGGGGTCATAAAATGTCAAACCTCACGGGTTCCCGTCTCTGGCGGTAAGGCAATTTAAGGAGTCGAGCTAAAGCTTTAAGTTCTCATAAACAAACCGTCCGTGATCGGCCTCAAGCAGTTTTGCCTTCGGCTCTGCAGTCACACGCCTAGCACTCTCAAACCAAAACTAACCCAACTTATTTTTCAGGTTCCTCAATAAATACCCGCGGTTTGGGCAGCCGGGAAGTGACATCCGCTCTCATACCTGTACTAGCAATCGAGACCGAATTGGTCAAAATCAAATTCTTCCTACACCCCCTAACATCTTTCTTATCTCCGTGACTCACCCCTCTCACATTCCTTCATCACCTCGCACCGCTAATGCAATGATTCGAGTTCCCGAAACGTTATTTCTGGTCTCCTCAAATACCGTTGTAAATTACTTCTCGGAGCTTTTAGTGTTCGAACCTTGAGTCAAATAAGATAATAGGCTTTCTTAAGTATGATTTTAGAATCATGCGCTATCGATGTATACTGCGTCTCCAAAACGCGCATTCAGGATCTGAGTAGCGTCATTCATTCGACCTTGCCATATCAAAATAGAGAATCATTTCGATTTACGCTTCCTGTTCCTGAATGCCTACACTAAGGACTCAGAAAGATAGGGAGACCGTCTGCGCTTCCGCTGACTGCAGCTCAGATGAGGTAAGAGATGAGTTTTAGAGAAAACCTACTAAACTTCTTCAAAACGTTAACCGCTCTGACATAGTAATAGTGGCTGGTAACATTGATGCTCAAGTAGGTAGACTAAGCAAAAAGGGAATACACCTAGCGAAATGATAGACGCCCGGAAACTCATCCCACCTGGCTCCGAACATGACGAAGAGCGGAGTCAGTCTAAACGCAGGCTGACAAAAATCCTACGCAATGCTCTCGAACAGTGGTGGGTGGCAAAAGGAAGAGCGGCGGAAAAGGCAGCGTCAGTAAGTAACAGGCTTACCACTGAGATCTTTAAGGATGGTGGTTCAGTTTTAGAGCAGTTTGATTGACTAAGACATTGAGTAAAATTTGGGGACTGGGCGTAATCCAACCTGACGTCTCAATCACTGTTTTCCAAGTCTACAAAAAAGGCTGGAATTCCTCTTGTGACAATATGGTATTTAAATTATTGGCCCCCGACGCCTAACTAGAGCTCATGAAGAGCAGACTCGAGAAAACCAGACTGGTTTTACACCTGGACGCGGCATTTGACTCTGTTGATCGTGAGGTTCTTTGGTAGTACCTGTCATTGAAAGGAGTACTAGAGAAGGACATTAACTTTATACAGGTTCTCTACTATATGGGTGTAAAACTTGACCAGTTAGAAAAGAGGATTTTTGTAGGTTACTGGTTTTCGATCGTATGTGTCTTCGAAGCATTGTTCTTATATCCTGCGACCACCGGGTAAGCTGTTGGGAAACAGCTATGAGGTAAGAATGGTAAATCAGTTGAAAACCATTGCATCATCTGTTGAGGTGGTTGGAACATGTGTTACATACGCCCAGCCATCAGATGCCTTGATGACCGATGTTTTGTGGTGTAGGAGTAGGTTGGAAGAAAGCTAGGGACGGCCAAACCAAAACATGGCAGAAATCCATGAAGTCACTGACAAATGGATTGAGTCATCTTGGTAATTGTAGACTATCTGGTTGTGGTCCGCGGATGATAGCTACCGATGGTTGGAGACATTAAACGACATGTCTCAAAATCATTTGTAATGGCGCAGGTGCATCCACTCTTTTTGTTCTCCCAAACTCCTATCTGAATTCCTTATGACTTTCATCTTTGTCTTCTCAAATTTATTTCATGGGATATTATACTCCTTGTATACCATCTTCAAACCCTAATTTTTTCCATTACTGCTAATACTGATACAACCTCTAATTCTATGGAGTTTTAATTGACAATGCTATCTCTGTGCTTATGTGATATGGCGACTTGAACTGATACACCTACGTACAAAGTTCTACATTTTTGCTTACTGACTGGCGTATCAAATGCTTTTACTAACGTAACTCATTGGTTTAGAATATAACTTTCCCACTTCGTAATAAACAGACTACCTAATTTCATAGTAGCAGTTCATTTAAGGTATTGCAAATCCAAAGCTATCGTAATGCACTTAGAATTCATACCTAATTTGTTTTTCTTTTAAGTGTCACTGTACGAAAGATTGTTTCAATTTACGATTGTTTTAGTTACCATTGTAACCGCAGAGCTGTTACTTGTTTGTAGAATGGCTATCGGAAGCGAATTTGGCATTGCTATTGTCGATTTTGTTCACAAGTTTTGCCTAATGTCCGTCTCATCTTCTGAACTGTTGAGTGAGTTTTATTTTAACTTTACTACTTTTGTAAATACCCATTTTTATGACCAAGTGATTACAAAAATCATTGTTCAGTTTAAACCTTATTCTAATGGAGTAATTTTATTTGAGACATTATTGGAAACCCAAAGAAAACTAGATAGTTGTTTGCTGTTAATCTGTTCCTCCTATGGTTCATACTTTTTTCAATGATTAGTAAAGAAAATCGAACTAATTTATGTAGGTGTTAAACGTAAAAACCCATTTCATCTGTTGAATCGTAATAACTTCATGTTTCAGGCATGAAACCTCTAAAATCTTTGCAATAATTATTAACCGTTTAATTACAGTCAAATCTTGTTGTTGGATGGTGAATGTTGATTCTTCAAAGACATATTGTTTAACTATTTCTCTTCATCCTTTTCGGTGGGCTTTTCTTGACCTAAACAAGTTATCAGTTAGGTTTTCTTCTGAATTTCAATATACTACTTTCTCATTTATTCACTAGTATGAGAAAATAAATAAAAAACATTGCTGTCTTTGCCTTTATCAGTGTTTATTTCCAGTGGATTCCTAATTTTGTTTTTGTAAATGGTTTGAATTTGGTTTTCGTTTTACCCCAATTCTTTGCCTTAATAAACATTAGCTTTTGCATTAAATGTTTTTGACAGGACAATGAGAAGACGTAATGTATTTGCGCTATACATTTTGAATAATCACACACACTTGTCAAGGCATTTTACATAAAAACATACTTCTGAGTCGAAGAGAGAATGGAACTATAAAGCGTTCTGTTTATAGAAAGCCAACCTGGACTGGACAGTATTTAACTTTCAGCAGTTTTTGCTCAATACAACACAAACAAGGCTTGGTAAAATGCCTACTTCAATATGGCAAAAAGAATTCGCATCACGGATACATTTGAAGACGATGCGAAATTCTTGACTAAAGCATTGATTTCAAACGGTTATCCGCTAAAGTTCATCAATAAGTGTTGAAATCATTTTAGACAAAATCGTACTTTTCATTCTTCCTAAAAAGAAGAATGTGTATCATTTAGAGGCGAATCAAATGGTTTAATCCTAAAACAGCGACAAAAAGCAACCATAGAGAAAACACACTACACTGCTAAACCGATTATAATTGAAAAGCATTACGGGGTTGTGAAGATTGTTAAGTTACAGATTTTGAAACCATGAGTCGATCAATGTTAGACCACCGTTAGAAACCTGAAAATACTAAGCCCATGATTTCACATAGACCTAAACTTGCTCGAATGATTACATCACATCCCATTGCATTATTAATTTACATGTTTGTGTGGACACACGTACATAAGGCTTATGGAACATGTACCTAAGTGGCTTCAAAATGAGGTAATACAGATGACCCGATAGACATGAGAAACAAAAAGCATGTTTGTCGGTCGCAAAACATAATTGAGACAGGGCATAAGATTGACATAAAGATAGCCTTCAAAACATTGCATAGAAACGTTGAAAGATGAATTTGAGGTTTATGAAAGCCTTGGCTATCCGTCAAATAAAACCCCCCTTATGTGTACAGAAACAGTTTATTATAACCTTGAAATTACCCTGGTAATCTTTAAGCCATTTTATTGACTCGGATAATGTGGCAATTTCTATATTTATTCTTCTTATATTACGTTAATTTCTCTCTCTCCTTCATTTAGGTTTTTATCACCTTATGTCTATTTGAACTTCTATTTAATTGACCTTTTATTAGTCTGCACATAAAATGCCTTGACAAGTGTATGTGTGATCAGACTTTTTGTGAAATGTATAGTGCAAATACATCACATTTTTCAGATCAATTACGTCTTCTCACTGTTTTATCAAAATTTGTTGTTGTAGTTGTAGTTGTTTTAAACTTGAACATGTAGTATATATATATATATATATATATATATATATATATATATATATTTAACAGAACGTTTTTGGCCGAAAGCTTGTCGATCCAACGAGGATACTTGAATTTTATTTCTTTCATCTTAATGGCATTAATTCAGTAGATAATTGACATTTTCTCACCATTTAGTTCAGTAAGTTAGTTACCATTGACGTTCACAACTATGTCCGTGGCCTAGAAACTAAGCATTATCAATGAATTTTAAATAGTCTGTGTGGGAGACGACGATGATTTAATATTTTTGTTGTATCATGTATTTTTCTCGATAGCGAAAAATTATGGTTTTACGCTTACTTATTTCATTTTTTAAAAATGTTAAACTGCTTTTCGCAGTGATGCTGCAATAGATTCAACCTCTTCATTCTTTATAAATTCACTTCATTAGTTTGAACATGATTTCATTCAACAAGTAGATATTATTCATTCAGAGTTATGGAGATTAGTGTTTGTACACATTGAAATCATCAGTCAATCATTGTTAGACCACCATCAGAAACCTGGGAGCACCGGACGGTCGTTTCGTCCTGGCATGGGACTCATCGGCAGTGCGCACCCACGACTCCTGCACCTTGCAGGATTCGAATCCAGGACTTTCGGTATTGCGCGCGAACGCATAACCTCTGGACCACTTGGCGGCATCCAACGGTGTTATTGTCTAATTCTGATCAATCCAGAGATTTTGCGTGACCTCATCCATTTGATGAGTGCCATATTAGGATGAAACGGCCGTCCAGTGCTTCCAGGTTTCTAATGGTGGTCTATCAATGATTGATTGACGGTTTCAATGTGCAAGAGGATATTAGCCGTTTTTCTCATCCTATTATTATCAATCATTCACATAATTATTAGTTTGCTAACTTTCTATAGATAAATGATGTTAACCTTCAAATACGATAATAGATTATCTCCCTTGAAGAAGAATTTTTTGACTGGTTTTGTTGACTTGATAATATTCTAGGGAACTTATTTGCTCATTTAATTATTCATGTTGGCCAGATATGTCTACAAATTTTTTTATTCGTCAGATAATCTCCATGAGTGTACTATTATAATTGTACTTTTTGAACGTTTGTTTTAATTTTATGAACTATCAATCTAACTGTCCGTCTACCTAATGACAGGTTTTTGGAACTCACTAGCTACTGCATATATTTAAACCTTGTGTTTCATTATCCCATTATATTATCATTGTTTTAGTTAATTGACACTCGATAAGGTACTTATATTAACCAACAGTGATCGTAGCTAGATATCTTTGCTCATTATTATAACAGTTTTTAAAGTCTAGTCATTGCTGTCAAATTATCAGTATGAATAATGCATATCGATTCTACCGATACTACTACAAGTATTCATTCTTACATATTAACTTATTTTACAGGTCGTGGTCCTATCAATCCAACTGGGTCATCTGCTACAGGTGAAGTGAAATTTAATGATCAGGTAATTGTGTAATTGTTAGTTGAGTTCCTATTACTAAATAATTTTTTACTCATCTATTTTTTGACATGATTACGTAAAATGACATCATGAACAATCAAAGCGATCATTGTAAAGCAGTTCTTGTATATATTATATCCTGTTGTAATTTTCTTGTCTTCCTTTTTAACAGGCTTTTTTTCTATAGCGTTTAGTATTAGCCAACACTGTGATAGAGATTATTAGCTCGTCATTGACCATTTGAAATCGTCTAATGTATCACAACGTACAACCACTTATTTTAAATAGAATTTCATAGTAAAAGGTTCTCACAATTTGTTGTTTCATTTAATTTATACTTGTGATGATGATCAGTGATTTGGGCGTGGAACATTCTCGTGCCAAAAGTCACGTAGATGATGTCATACCATTAAAAGTTCTAATTAATGATGACAATAATGATCTGAATGGACTGTATAAATCTAGGAAGCCATATTTTAACACTGACATACGCTTAATAATAATATACTACCTGAGGTTAAAAATTTCAGCTGCTTTTTTAGCCAACCAGAAACTACTAGTCCTCCAGTTGCAGCTTATATATCTAAATATATTGCTTGAACTTATTTGAACTATTTCGCATTAAAAAAATACAGTTGTTTCCGTTTAACTCCTATTTCTCTTCGTTTGTGTTTAAGTATTCTAATTGGTACTTTATTGGTATTACCATTATTTAGTACTACTTATTCTGTTCACCCTGTCAGCAATTGTTGTTAATGGTTCACTTATATCATTCTTTTCTCCCATAAACAATAATATATCATGAATCAGAATAATAGTTCAGGTGGCTCAACTTCGTTAGCTAGTACAAACATTGTAAACAATCAGTCAGCTATGAAAAACGTTCATTCGAACTCAGATGCTGTTCAATCCAGTGAGTCATCCAGTGTCAGCTATACAACACGCCATGTATTAACAAGAGCTACAGCCGTCAAGAGTGAATTGAAGCGTGCCAAGTCTCAAGGTCGGTTGGTTGATTCATAAATATGTATTATAATAATTGATATTTCTTATAATCTGAATTTTCTTCTTCCCTGCTTCTATAAACTTTTTATCGCCTCTATACTTTCTTAGATCACTCTCATTTAACTCCGATCACTTATTCGATCAAAATGACAACAAGATATATCTTTTTGAAATGTTTTTGAAGTTAAATAATAATAATAATTATTAATTTAAATCATCGTCATCAGTGACGAGAACACGTTTCTTTATTGCTAAATTGTTGATAACGTTGTCAACAGGATATGAGATCGTGATAAATAATGCAGATTACATATTTAGCGTGCAAACAATATATTTCATAAACTATGTTATACATAACTTACTCCACTGCACTATGTTATCTAGTACACACTACCTACCTGTATAAAATATAAGTACAATTTTTTTTTTAGTGAAATTCACCAACTAAACTAGATCGTTTATTTAGTTTGCTTCTTTCTCAGCTATTGTTGTTTATCTTTCGTTGACTAGTTTCTGCATTACTAACGTGTGTGTAGTATCGTGATCACTTCATTGTATCATGCTCGGTTCAATTGGCAATTTGTTTCAAGTAACAAACACTTATCTATAAACCTAAATATGATTAAGCTTTGACAAAGCTATCTGTTCATTTCCCTTCTAGTTTATAATTTTACCAATCCCTTGAATAAATCTTCACGTGGACTCATTGTTTAATGAATGTTCATTGGAGTAAGTATTATGTCCAAGCATCATTCAATGTCTTAACCTTAAGTAGAAACGAAATTCATGAAAAATTTATTTTAGAGTTATAGCGTTTATAGTTTGCCGTGCAAAAACTATTTCTAACAGAGGAACCTTTTCTTTGTAGCATAACTATGAGCAATCTAACTGAATTATTTATTGTATATACATCCATTTATAATAGTGGTTCTGGCCTATCGAACAAATCAACCACCTCGTCAACAAGGACAAGCCTCTAATGCACAAAACGCTTCTTCAGGTTGTTTGATTTTACTGTATTCTCTGTGCGGGTTTACGTGTGTCTGCTAGTGTGTTGTTGTTATATTATAATTATTCTCGTGATGTGTATGTATATACTCGATTCGTACCTCTTATATTGAGGTTGTTTAGGGAAACTTCTTTTTCGTAAAATGCTCAGTGAATTGATCTACTAATTCAGAGGCATCTTTTTTAACATGAATGTCATTTCTTATATCACCTACTTATTTACCGTTTACACGTGCTCAAATTTTAGATCTATTAAGGTTGAATGAACAAATATTTAGAAATTTTCTACATTATTTCTTCCGGTATTTTGAAATGCATGATCAGCTTTATTTAAGTTACCATATAATTGTGCTGATTTATTCATGAATGGGTAACAATTTATTTATCTTAAAATACGATGATATTATTCCGATTTATGGAGAATGAGATTCAAGCATTCGTTCTTAAAGTCATCTTGATCGAATATTCATGTTCATTTACTCTGTTGTCTTAATGATTTCTTATATGTTTCGGTGTTCTTTTTTAAAACAATTAGTCCACTTTATAAATTTTGATAGAACAGTGAGAAGACGTAATTCATCTGAAAGAGGTGATGCATTTGGCCTTAGTGTAATATGACAGTTTCCTACCCTTTCTTATTCTTCCTATATTACTTTAATTTCTCTCTCTCTCTCTCCTTCATTTATGATTATCACCTTATGTCTATTGACCTTTTATTAATTTGCATATAAAATGCCTTGACAAGTGTATGTGTGACCAGATTGTTCGAAATGCATAGCGCAAATACATCACATTTTTCAGATCAATTACGTCTTCTCACTGTTCTATCAAAAGTTCTTTTTTTAAGAAACTCATATTACACTATTAACATATTGAGTAGATAGACATATTGTTAGAAGACTAAAAGTTTTTGGATTTTTTTTAACTGTGAAGTTTTTATAAAAACTAATTACTTCACGGAATAATGGGACTCATTAACTTTATCATTGATTTCCGTATTAATATTGTTCCCATTACTTATCTACACCTGTTTCAAATCGTAGAACATAGACTACCGACCAGGATTCTCCAACCAAATCGATTCTGGGCCTCCTTTGATAGTTCTACCCAGTTGCTATTCATTCTTTGCGTCTCTGCCTCCGAGTCTCGACCCAATGTGTCCCTTGAACTGACTTTTTTCATTCGGCCCTGAGGATTCCAAGTTACGGCTTGTCTCATGATGAAGTCTGGAGCCTTCTGTAATATGCGTCCTATCCAGCTCCAGCGCTTCTACTTAATCTCTTCCTCAGCTGAAATCTGGTTTGTTTGCTGCCACAGTAGGTTGTTGATGGCATCTGGCCAACAGATGAGGAGTTTCTTGTGTAGAAAACTGTTAATAAGCACCTGTATTTTATGGATGCTAGCTTTCGTGGTTCTCTAAGGTTCCTCTCCATACAACGGAACTGTTTTGACTATGAAATGAAACTTCCTACTTTGGCGTCAGCTGATAGTTGTCATGAGTTCTTACTGTTCTCCAATCGTAGGAATGCTGCCCTCCCTTTTTTAGTCCATGCCGTCACGTTTAAAATCATATCCCCACTGTTTATCAAAGATACTGCTGCTGTATGTCAAGGTTTTTTACATCTTCCAAAGCTTCTCTATAATTCTGATTTGGTTGTTTCTCCTGACGAGTCATTACGTAATCCAGCTTTTTGTTCTCGAAGTTGGGTGTCCAATGAATATTGTAATCCATTTGATAACACTTGAAAACGTTTCATCCTACTGATAGTGTTGTGATGCTTCCGTAGTTCTCACAGTTATTTTTTTTATTATCTTCATGAGGTATCCTTTCCAGTCTGTTGATATTTGTTATTCCTTCTGAATCGTGCAGTTACTGTTATGCTTGCTTTCAGTGCTTCAGCTGAATTGTCTGATCCTGCTGCTTTATTACTCTTGATTTGTATGATGGTCATGCTGAACTCTTCAGTTGTTGGTAGGTCAACATTAAATGGGAGTTCTGTGGGCACTGCTTCGATGTTGAATGGATTTGGTTGGGCTGGTCTACTCAATGGTTTCTCAAAGTGCTGTATCCACTTGTTTCGCTGCTCTTCAGTGTTGCTGATCCCTTTGCCTCCCTTGTTTTTCACTGATTTACGCGATCTTCCATCAAGATTCTTCGTTGTATCATATAGCTGTTGCATGTTTCCTTCCCTTTCAGTCGTTTCCGCTGTCATTGCTAGATCGAACACATATTTACGTTTGTTAGCTCTGATGTTCCTGTTCACTTGCTTGTTTGTATTCAGCTTGTGCCTTGGCTTTCTGTGCTTTGTTCGGCTGATGTTGATTGCCGCTTTTTTGTTCCTCCTTCAAGGGTATAAACAGGGATCCATTCCTTGTAATGGTACTTTTTGTGGCCCAAAATCTCATGGCATGTTGTATTTATTGCTGCTTTAATCCCTTTCCAATCGTTCTCCATTCCATGTACCTGTATTAATTGTTACTATTGTTTTGAGATGGTACATGAGCCGTGTGTCTCCCAAAGGTACTCGACTTTCGCCAGGAGGTGTGATAACTCTTCTAAAGGATCACCTACTTGCTAGGACATAATATGGTTTGAATGAAATTTTATGGTTAGCATTTTTGTAGCAACTTAGTTTGCCACGGGATAGGGTTGCTAACCCCATGTCCACCACTCTTTTATCTGGGCTCTTGACCGGTTTTAACCTTAGGAGGACTCATTCAACTACATTCATTATATTTCCTGTTTCTTGTGAGATATAAGCATTATAGCCCAGTTGACAAGCTAGCTAAAAGAACAGAAAAGTCGGTTGTGGTTCACACTAGGTTACCTAACCATTCTCGCTTATCCAGACCTGGGACCAGCAATCACTCTGGGAGGGTTCCGATAAGTAATTAATCGCCACCTATTAGACAACTATTTTTCAATTGTTTCATTACATTTAGCTTTAACTCTATGAAGCATTTGAATATGTGTTTGCCCTTTTCAGCGGTTATTCCTATTTTGTTGTTTACTTCTTGTTCATCTACAATTTCTACTCAATGTATAAAAATTTCGCCATTTTATTTTTAACCAGGCAATATCATGCAAAAGCTTTGTTACTTGTTTGGTGTTAGTAGCTTGAATGTCAATTATTTAAGTAAATGTAGATTTCTCCTCTCACCTTCATAAACAGAGAGGTATGTTGTATAAAGCAGCATTTATCCGTGTTCCATGTACATGCTTATACCCTTGACTAACTTTAATTATGAAACAATTTTTGGTTTCATTAGTATGTGCACTGTTTATATATATATATATAAACTCGTATCATTGTGTTTTCTCCACCAACTGGTGTGTTTTTAAGAATATGCTTCATATTTTGTGATACTCTTTAATGCTGTTATAATTTTTTGTGTTAAAAATATGCATGATATATATCAATACCCGGACCGATTGAAAATCTCACTTCTTTTTTCTCGATTTCCTTCTCGTTTGTTTTCATAATGTTATTATCATAGAAAAGTGTTGCGACGTTCCACAGTTTTCTCATCCGGCAAGTTTAAGTGCAAGTTCTAGCTCATTAGACAATCCAAACTGTGAAGTGATCAAAACAATTATATTCACTGAATGGATATCTCCTAAACAAGGTATGTTTCATTCGCATTGTTTATGTAAGTAGAAAAACAACACTTTTCTCTTATTTACTTTTTCCCGTATATTCTTCTTTATTCTATATATAGACTTGAATTTTGTGCCAAACCTTTGGATCGGAACAGCTCGTGGATGTGTCTTTGCTTTGAATCTCAAGTATAGAGTATCGAATAATGTTTCAGTCAATTATTCATACTGTATTGGTAATTCTTGTTTCTTTTTCTGATGAAAGTACATTTTACACACCGATATTTATTTTCTTTTGTGATGTTGATAAATAACACCAATTTATGTTTCGATTTCTCATTATACAAATTTATACATGTTTCTTAAGTGCTAATTATTTATAACCTCAATATTTTCCAAATCACACATCTCAGCCTGGATAACAACTTTGACCTCAGCTCTAAAATTGATACTTCCCTAAATGTGTGAAAAAACAACATATCTTTTGTATTCTGTTGGTACGCTTTTCTAATGAATACCGAAAAATGGGAAACATAGATCAATTATCTGGTAATCAATTCCAAACATAATGTTTAATGTTAACTTAGCTTTTTGAACACTTTACTAACTTCATGATTTCTAGTGAGCATCAAATGATAAACAACCAACCATTGGGTATTAATTAACCATATAAATATCTAGTAAGGTCGTTTAATTTAGCGGTATATCGTTTCTTTTCACTTAATTCGAGATGAATGATGAGAAATAGAAATCTGCACATTATTAGATTAGTTGAGTTCTAGAATTTGTCCTAAAGCTAGCAGCTTTCTATTGATGTTGTAGTAAATTCAAATTATTTGAACTTGTCATCCGTCAATGAAAATGAGTGTGTTATAGTATTATTGTCTTGTGAGGAAGAAGACGTGGCTAGTATGTTTTATTTCAGAAACAAATCATGCCTAAATGTTATCGATCAGTGTATTGATAAAAAATTTTCATGGTGGTATGATTATACTTTTTGTTGTCCACAAGCGTTATTCTTTTTCATATAAAATAATATGCTGAAAAAATGATTTGGAATTGTGAACTTTTAGTTGTGCTCTAGCTCTAAACGATCACGACTACCCTTATTCACTCATTTTAATTATTACTTCGTTCTGTTCAGGAGAAATATGTGATCAATGCGAATTTTTGTGCTCAGTTTTAAAGAAGTTAATAGGACATTTGATGTTTTTATTTCAAGAATACTGAATAGAACCCGTGATCTATTGAGAATATGAAGGGTTATGTAAAGCTGCTAATCATAGTGCTATCTTCTTGCTCTATCTTATCTGTTCACTCAAGCATATATAGTAGATATACTTTCCATCCAAATAAGCAGTTTAATGCTAACTCTGTCCATTAGCATGTAGAAGTTTACACCATATCCAAGAGGAAAATTGTAGGGAGTGAGTGAGTGAATATTCAGTATAGTGAGACAGTCAGATGAAAAACGAAATGGAGTACTGGACGTTTATTTCACGAAATTCACGATTTTATTTCTGATCTGTTTCATTGATTTTTTTCAAATGTATATCTGCCAGCTTTAATAGCATGCGCTTTTATATGTGTGTACATGTATGTTTGTTCGTATCTCCTACTCCAGTATAAGCTAGTTGATTACTCTTTAGGTAACAGTCAGTTTTGATGTAATTAGTGTAATCTGTCTTACATTTATTCACAGTATTGATATTGATTTTCGCCTTCAGTTTGCACATAAGAAAGCGGTGATAACGTATACATATATATGCATGTATAAATTATTGAGCTTAAAAGCTTTCTAAATTGGATTATAGAGTTCATTTTTAAGCTATCTATCTCATTCTTTTTATTAACACACAAATGTTTTTTTCTTATAACGAAATAGTTTTATGATAAAAATACCCAAGAATATATTTACTACTCTTGGTTGTACTATATCAGTTTAATCACTAAAATTAGAATATCTCTCTACTTTATGTCTTTATGAAACTAACAGAGGATGTTAGATACTTTTTTGATTATTTTATTGATTCACGTGTTTAATCTATGTACTGACTGTCCATTCATCCAACAGTTGAATTGAAATTAATCCGTGGACTTGTGATGGTATTTTATTTAAGCATCAGGCAGACCAACTAAATTATAATCTGATCTAGCAACATTGTTATATTTATTCTTAAAAATAAATATCTAATATTAGCATTTTTATCTGGATACCTTGTTCTTTTCTTAGTAAATTTTTGGTACCGACTGATTCATGTGATAATCAAGAATATTTTGAACGTGACACCGCGATTTTCGGCAGAAAATATGTGGTCTATATCCGATTAAAAAACAGTATTTGTCACTGGACCTGAACATTTTTCAGGAATAATCGTCTGTAATGACTTGCAATACGTCACACTGATGTATTATTTTGAACTTTGTACGCACGTACATCAGTCCAAGTTGCCATACCACGGTAGCACAGAGATGCAATTGTCGATTCGAATACCGTAATTGTAGGGATAATAGAAGCATTAGCGACAATGAAGAAGATTAACGTTCGAAGATGTTATTCAAGAAGTATAATCTAGTGAAATAGATTCGAAACGAGTAAGATAAATGTCATGGGGAGTTTATATTAGTGTTTGAGAGAACACAAAGAGTGGATGCACCTGCGTCATCTAAGAGACAAGTGATATGGTTGAATGTTGTTAACAAGGTTAAAATGTTTGAGTTTTGTTTGATGATATGCTTTTTAAGACATCCCTCTTCACATGAGTCAATAAAAAGAATTACATTATTACACTATTATTTATTTCATGCATTATTGCTATTTCTCCTGTGATCCTACGTTGAGAATGTGCTACTGTTTTATCAGTTAAAAACCTGACCATCTGACTTGGTTACTTCTTACTCACTAGTCCATCTTCATGGAAATGATTCCTCGAATGCTCCATTAATATACACTTCTTCCGTCCTTTCAGTTTTGTATACCTTTCTCCAGTTATGTGCATGTACATATAATTCTTTTTAGCAAGTAGATGACGGTTAAAATTATTGTGAATAATCTAATGATATTACTGGCTTATATTTTAATGAGTCCTTTCATATACTAGAAAATTCCAATTTTTTAATTATGTTCTTCATTGTAGCATCTTCGTATCGTTTACGTGGAGATATTATTCATATTAGCTTGTTAGATAATACCGGTGATATTCTACCGAGTCCTTCAGAGCGCTGGGATGATTTTTCAGTTGTCAAAGGTGGCACTTCCTCTGAACTTTCGAAACAAGCATCTCTTTTATCCTGTTCATCTGTATGTTCTGCAGGAACTTCTGTGCATACCAATGCTGATGCATATAGTTCAGCTGATACTGGTTTCAAGTCTTCTGGTGGTGGTGGCAGTAACAGTATTCGAGCACTGAAGGAATCAGTTTTCCGACAAAACACAGTTACCACACATAACTCTTCAACATCAACGTCGGGTCATTCTAGTGAGTATATTGATATTGTACTCCATATTTCTTAACATTAATTGTTGCAAGTTTCATATTTATGAATGTATTTCCCATATCACTTTCAACCTTAAGATAGTATTTCAATAATAACGCCAATACTTGACTCCTATTTTAAATGACCGGTTGAATAAATGTGTATTTTTTCCTAGATAAGCTACTAGGTCACTTGACAATCACTTTCACTGGATTGAAAAATGAGACGGTATGGTTAGTGTCAGAATTAGGATTTTAATTGCTTGCTTTTTTTAACATGAATCTTTAAAATTACAATTTCACATAGGTTAAATAACTGGTAAGGTTGTTAAGTATATTTTTCAAAATCGTCTTACTATACTCATTTAGTCATACGTTCCGATGGTTAGGCGTTCGCCTACAATACCGAAGGTCCTGGGTTCGAATCCTGCGGGGTGCAGGAGTCGTGGATGCGCACCACTGAGGAGTCCCATACCAGGACGAAACGGCCGTCCAGTGCTTCCAGGTTTCTAATGGTGGTCTAACATTGATCGATTCATGTTCCAAAAAAACAACAATATTCACAACCCCGTAATGCATATTTAATTATGATCGGCGTGTTATTCCTATCCATCGGTTTCGAGACTTTGAATGACATGTCTCAAAATCGTTTGGAATGGCTCAGGTGCATCCATTCTTTGAGTTTCTGAACTCATTAAATGTTTGTCCTTTTTCATTGATTTCCGTTTTCTTAATCTCACTTTCATTCCCTTATCTTTTCCATTACTACTAGTATTGTCACTACTACTTTGGGATTTGGCCTAAAAATGTCATCTTTCTGCACTAATGGAGTGTGTTAAGTTCGACCGATGTTCATCCGTATTAGTTCATAGGTTGTAACTGACTGAAATCAGACTAAACATGAATTTCTTCAGCAAAAATCTATATTTGATCAGTTTTTTTGCAGACTGTTAATCATTACCGAGGTTCACTTATGATACTAAAAGAGTATTGAAATTTATTTATTTCGTGCGTCTGTATGAATCATGTTTTCTGTGTTTTCACTTAATACTGAACTTGTTTGAATCATCATTTTCGGTTTGTTTTACACTTTCCCCAGGTACTATACATTCTAATACTGTGAGCGGTGGTGGTAGTACATTACAGTCGAATAGTACAACGGGACTCGATTCTCCTACAACATCCAAAGGTTCTGTCGAGTGTGACCGACAGTTGCTTATCCTTTGTTCAGAAAAACAAGCCCGGGTAGTTGCACTACCTTCACAAACCTGTCTCTATAAGGTAAAACTGCTTGTTTCAGACGAAATTCCTTCCTATTTGCTTTTTACTTTAAGTTCTATCTAATAACTTGTTGCTTAACATATTTCAATTGGATAATATTTTAACCTTTTATACAGGTCAAAATAACTGAAACCAGTCAAGTGGTGCGTGCTTCTGTGCAACGTTTGCGACAGTCGCATAATAGCGGAACATCAGCTGCTAGCTTTCTGGCGTGTTACCTTGCAAATGGACATTTTGTTGCTTTCTCATTGCCAAGTTTACGTTTATTAATGGATGTGGATTATTTACCGTATACGGAATGTGTAAGTCGTTCATTTGCCTTTGGTCAGTATGGTCAAGCTGTGTATTTGGTATCACCTTCAGAATTAGCTAAAATCACCTGGGCATCAGATGTTTGGTGAGCTCTGGTTTTTTGTACTTAATAATGCTTCTCATTTCTATAGGCATTTTTGTCATGTTTTACGGCATGTGAATTTATGTTTTTAGGAAGTATTTTCATTTGAGCTTATTTTCACAGCAATATATATATATATATATATATATATATATATGTATAAAGTGGGAGCTGCCTAGAATCTAAAAGCTCAACAGCTCATGGTTATTTATAATAAGGTAATAATATTTTGTAACCCAGTATGTTTGTACAGCTAACAGTTCTAAATATTCATTTTTGATATCATGATGTGTTAAGTCTAATTTCTGTTGGGATGTCTTTTGTTGAGGTCCATCGGCTAATCTTTCGACTTCAATTTTATAACCTTTAAAAACTACTTACGCTTTGAGATGCACACTTCATCCGTCACTTCGTTCAGAATGGTAGATTTAAGGTTCGCTGTTGGTCTTAATTCATGTTTTTCGGCTCATTTGGTCGAAACCTCCATATCCACTTATAAGCTATGTTTTGTGGTGTAGGAGTAGGTTGGAAGAAAGCTAGGGGCGGCTAGACCAAAACATGGCAGAAATCCATGAAGTCACTGTCTAGTGCACTGAGTCATGTTGGTAGATGTAGACTACCTGGTTGGGGTCTGCGAGACGATAGTCACCAATGGTTAGCGACCTTTGTCATACAGTTTAACTTTAATTGGCTGTACACTCCTTATGCCCATACATTTTTCGAAAACTGAAAGTTACATCTATTGGCTTTAATAATTATCATTATGACAAAAATATGTTTTTTTGACGGAAAGTATTTTGTTTTTATTAAATCGCTCTCAGAAAAACAAGCAATTTGAAGTAGGATTCTTTGTACTTATCAATTATGTAGCAACTATCAAGCAACATATAATATAACGGTTATGTTTTTCACACTGCGCCATGGGGAAATTTTTTTAGTTTTGATCAAGTAGTCCTGTGTTCCGTTTAGCATGCAACTTTGTTTGGATGCACGGTGCCGAGATTTGAAATCGCTAAGTTTTACCCCTTCCCCAAAAACTGGCTATTTGCGCATGAAGACAAAAATCAGAAGAAAACTTCTATTTGATCACCGAATAATATGAGCAAATACTCGTCCACATATTTGTATTTACTTCCTTCGAAGACCAATCCATTTCCCAACCAGTGATATATACATCCAACGGCCGTTTCATTAGATCACTTTTGATTGGCTCACAATATTAAATATCATTCATAATCATGATAACATTAAAGCCTTTATCTTATGGATCTAGGTAATGCAAAACGAAACATTGAATGAACCTGTTCTTTCCATTTCAAGACATTGCTCCAGAAAGATAAACGTTAAATATTGCTTCTGAATAGCTTACAGTAAATAGCTTTCATCATGTGTTTTATTTTATTTCATTAGCCAACGGATACCGTGGTGTTTTACATACCCTACTCTTTTCTATTTACAGTGCTAACCTACGTGATATGCAAGGTGAGATATTTCTACCAAGTAACATGCCAGAACCTCCCAAGAAAAATTTTTTTAGAAATTTATTAAGTGGAACTTTGATGTCTTCTTTGGATCGAGATGAATTATGTAGGTTTGATCACACTATTACTCCGTCAGTTTTTGTCTAGTTTTTTTTTTAAAAATTTTTGTACCGAGTCCATACTATTACATTTGTAAGCCATGAGTAATTATTTCGCCTACTATTAATCCAGATCGTTATTCGTAATCAGCCAACTTTCTTTTGTTTATAAAGGGTTTTGATAAAAGACATGTATTCATAACACATCTTCTGGCATGAATAGCTCTTTACCGACACTTTTAATGCCTTTTGTTACTGAGATTTACAATAATTGTATTTACGAACTGATGTAATAAGCTGTGAGCTACATTCATTGAGTGAAACTGGGCGGAAATTTCAGGTTACATTGGACATGAAGTGAAGTTAGCAACATCAGAAATTAGTCCAGATAAATGATTACAGTTGCTTTAAATTGTATTAGATTTTCTCATGTTGTAAATGAAGGATGATTGCTTTGATCAGTGGTATGTAGGGTGAATTAGGCTAAAGATTGCAGATTTAAAGTATCCTTTTACAATATATATTAGTAAACACGTTCTGATTAACTTTTAAAAGACTAATTTTTACAAGTTTGCTTATCTGTGCTAAGATGATTAATCGAAACATTGTTTGTATTTTATACAATAGCTGCATTTATGTTTATACAAGCTGAAAAAAAGTTTTTAAGTCAGAAAATGAATAACCTGTGTATTCCAGCTACAATGTAACAGACAAAAGTCGACAATTTATTCCTTGCTTTGCCACATTTTTCATTCTTCAGTAGCCATTTATTTTTGAACAACTCAAACTATCTGGGTTGAAATCATAGGTTTCACCCCGTGTTCTGCTGTAGCAGTTCTGTTTTCTGCAATTCATTCGGTCGGGATTCAAAGATCGATTTGATCGTAACACTCGTTTCTCAAGTTTTCGCTTCAAACAAGTACTTTGACTGTTGTCCAGAATTCAAAGTTTTTTTAATTTTGTCTTTGAAATTTTAGCCTTGAGTTCCGTATTTCCATGACACTTTAGTCAGCATTTATACAGTAATCATAAGGTATTTGCTTGTTGCTTCTCGTTTGGTTTTATAGCTAAAAGTTAACCATTTCGATCATGCTGAAAGTATCAGATTGTTAAGAACTAATAAGCTAACTGAGACCAGTTTATATCATAACGTCTCTTTTTTCAGTAAAGTTATTATTTATACACGTAAAACGACACTTATCGCATGTTGTTCAACTAGAAATAGTCGTGGATATGCCTGGTAAAAAAAGTCATCGGATGACTGTTATGTGCACTATTTAGACGAACAATTTATTTTTGTTAGGAATCAAATGCTTTTGCTCGTGTTGTTCATTTCGTAACAGATTTTGATAGCTTCAGAAAGTGCGAAATGAAATTCCTGAATATTTGAAATGATAAATTGGTTTATCCACTTATTCTGAAGTAAATCAGGTCGGGCGTAGTAGTTATACTTGGACTTAAGATTGTTTCAATTAATTGACAGTATGTCTACAAGCTGGAAATAACTATTTGAATACTTTATAAGCATACATGGGTGGTGGTTAGCAATGAAATCAAGGTCACGCGCTTCATCCTATTTCAGACTCGTCAACTGGACGTATCTGCATCACAGAGTTCATGTCCACTCAGAGACTCGAACTCTGTATCATTCATTTCAAACACCATCGTGTTATCCACTTAGGACGAAATATGCGTCCTAGCTTCCACTGCTAGCCACTATCCATCTACTCTTATAATGATTGTGGCCTAATGGCTATATCGAGGCAATATACACAACATGCATTCATGTCAAACGAGACTGATCAGTTTCAGTCCTAACTATCGATGAGAAGATTCAAACTACCAATGCAAGTGAATTATTTGAATACAGTTTGATAGGATTCGGAATGGACTTTAATCAAATATAAAATGCCTAATATTTGCTGTACTGTTTTGATAAAATTACTCAGGACTGAATTCAAGCGTATTTGTTGATAAGTTTGACATAGTGTCTCTATATATAAAAATCGATCTGCTGCTAACTTGTTGAGTTTTTGAATGTAATTTGTGTACTACAAGTCGTCATGTAAACTATGAAGTGAATGTATCGAACATCAGGGATTAATCATCCCGTATTCTGTTCTCGTAATCATTCTTGCTAGGTGTTCATAACGGCGTTGTGTTTTATGGTTTTCAATATGTTGGAGTATGGTAAATGTAAGTCTTATAAATCCTTTACACAGTCGCAGTTAGTTAAGCTGTATTTTGCGTAAACTTTGTTTTCGAACCAAAGTTCGCATTTTCGATGACAATTGTTATAGTGCGAAATTACGATGCTCAACACTATGGTCACAACTCAAGTTTGGTGGATTTGGCTAGGTTGTTCTGGAAATTTTCATCTTCTAATTTATTCTTGGTTTAGTTGGTGAGGCAAGTTCGGGAAAGGGGACACCTGGCGCTACTACTCTACTGTCAAATGCTCGTATGGAAAAATTATCTGGTCAGGCTGGTACTGCCTCTTCTGAAATTGCACGAGCTAGGAATGCTGCCATCGAACGTGGTGAGCGATTGCAGCAATTAGATCTACAAACTCAAGAGATGGCTGATCAAGCTAGAGGTTTTGGTCGATCGGCTGCTATTCTTGCTGCTAAATATGAGAAAAAGGACAAACGCTGGGGTTTGCCATTCTAGAAAGATCATTACTGCATATTTTCCTACTTGATTGCTCTCAGGTAACCTTGTTGACTTGGTATCTTGTGGCCTGTTATACCCAGATTCCGTGTGTTCCATCTCATCTAACCTACATTGTGTTAAAGATAAATAATAACGAATGTCTATTTTCCCATATTAAGGGTGAATGGGCATTGTCTATATTTTCATTCTTCGATTTTCCTCGTAAATATATATCCAATGTATTAATATATGCGCCCTAGGGACTTATGTTTCTTCATGATTATGACTAATCGTCACCATAACCGTTGTTTTTGTATTAACTTTTAACTTCTTGTTACTGGCTGATTTATAACTCTTCATTTTATGTTTTTGTTTCTTTATCATCTGAGTTATTATTATTTTCTAGCATCATACGGAGTTCTTGTCTATGATGTCTTACACAATTCATGTTGTTGTTCACCCAACCTCATTATACTCATCAGATAATATATATCATAAATATCCACTTTTGTTCAAAGGAATACAATTCCTCCTCTTGACTAATTTACTTTAGTAATTGTGATTGCTATTTTTGTTGTTCTGTCGAACCATGTAACAATTTTGTCTCATATTCTACCTAGTCCTTCGTTAGCTGAATCCTAATTATTTTATAACCTTGTAAAAGCGTCGAATGCATTATTCCGAAATCGATTGCTCTCTTCAAACGTTTCCTGTCACACTCATTCCTGAATTTATTGGGTTATTTCACACATAATTTTTCATTTCGTATATCCCATTTATATCATTAAAACTTAGAAATAAAATAACAAACTTAGTTTGTTGTTTTTTTTTCTATAACAGTTTCACTCTCATTAGACAATATACATTAGACAGTATACGTAAAATGAATATTCTTGACTAGTAATCAATAAATGATAAGTTATCGTCGTGCTTCTGTATATTAATTAGATTTATAGAGTCCAATCTTCTACACGAAGACAGTTTAACTTAGGATTTTGTAATTTTTCAATTCGATTACAACTAAGATCAAAAACTGATGATTTGAATGAGTTACGTTCACTCATTCTTGCTTCATTTGATTGGTTGTATTAAAACTGAACTCAACTCAAATTCATTGAAAACATGATTAGATATCGTTCTCATCATTTAAAATCTGATTACTACAGGCAGAGCAGTCAGTTTAACAGCCATGATTAATTTCAAACAAACCCTACTTGTTGTTATGATAATTTCCGCCATACAGACTAGTGAAACAGCTGTGGCATCCGGTCCTCATGCATTCATTCCAACTACATGGGGGAACAATCCGTATCCCGTAACATATTCAGCCTCAGATCATACACCATACGCGGTGGTAGGGCAAGATCCACAAACGATTATCCCGAGCTCTAAGACGAAATATATCAACCGTTATTCAATTGTTCGGGCAAATGTACCGTCCTACTCGCTAGTTATGCAACCAAACATGAATACCGATCTCAAACAACCAACATATTTAGTTGCCCAACAACCCATATCGAGTCACTCATCTATCACGTATCCTCGAGACCAACAAACCCAAACGGCTGCAACAAACAGTGGTTCTGATGACGAAATCGAAATCATGCCGAAGACAATGAACCAGAACTCACAGTACTCAGACGCTTCTATTGTTGGTAGCCCGGATGACGGAGTTATTGGCAGTAGTGGTGGTGTCCTCGGAAGTCCGCAAGATGTTGCAGTAGTTGAAAGCGCGGGTCAGTCAGTTTATTCGGGTGACATGAGGCAAAATCAGTATATTTATCCCAATGTAGTACCACTAAATCCAAGATTTTACAGTCCACTCATGAATCCCCTTCGATATCAACTAGATAAGCGCATTAATACTGTGCAGCTTGGGATGAATCAATACGACCAGCCGTTGTACGGTCAGGTACCTACCAGAGCGATCCCTCCATCACAGTATACAAATGGACTTACAGGCACTAGTGTGTAAGTTCTCTTAAATTTCATAATATAGTTTGATCTAAAAAGTCTTTGGTTATTTCATGTGTGATTGGGACAGTAGACAGTTTTTACTCACACGTAAACATTACCATTGTACAAAATTTTCGAGATGCCAATGATCAAGGTTAGTCAAGTTAATATATATATCATTAGCAATATTACGATATGTTAGGCTGAGAATTAAGTTTACGATTATTTGGATGTATTGTATGCTTGGTAAACGTGATGTATGCGCATAGCGGGTCAAAAACATTTAAGAAAAAATCTTAAGATAAACAAAGTCCTGTGACCATTTGCAGGGTTTTGAGTGCGATTTGAAGAAAATGCGTAATTCAGGGAAAATGTATTTACAGTTTGTATGCAAACAGCAAGGGTTAAATGAAAGACGTTTTACGGAATTGAGAAGCAATGTTTATTGAGTTAATGTCCAACTGATACAACTACAATTTCATCTTCCGTAGTTAGATGAATGCGCCAATCGGAAGGTTTTAATGTGCAACCATTTGAGTCATGCAGCATATGCAACAGACGGTTTTGTTCTTCCGTAAGATTATCCCTGAAAATCAGAGAACAAAATGAAATGACCGTCCATATTCAAAACGATTACTTTGCTCTGATTAGAATAAAAAGTGCTAACAGTGAATGAATCTTAGTAAAATAACAGGCCTTCATAATTAATCCACAAAATCGCTCTCAAAATACAAACCTTAAAACATCCAGTATGTTGTACATCATCATAAACTTTGCTAAAAAGTTCACATTTCCGTAAATACTAGATTTTATTAAAGTAACGTAGTACTTCCAGTTTACGTAAAGCGTTATCGGCTATTGTGTAGGAACATTTCATTGTGCGTAAAATATTCGACTCTGACAGGCAGGGGCTAAATGAAATGATCGTTTGAGCAACGGAAACATTGAAGAAAAGTAGTTAAAAGAATAAAGTGCTTGCGTGAAAGTGAAATAAAGACCTACTTGATTTCTACGTCAGATACTGTGAAACTACTAAATCCAATAATGTATTATAATATCAGTCATTTGATTACTAAGACGTTGCTTAAGTTAAATTTGTTCTGCTGAAATGGTAAGAAAACAATGTCAATAACAGCAATCATACATGCACACAGTGATTTGAATCTGTTAATCAAACCTTTGAAGCTGGAACAGGTGGAAAAGGATTTCTGAAATGATTTATCTTTAGGTTAGTTTTTGCTGAAGCTAAATTGCCTGTTACCCAAATAACGTAACTAGTATGGAATACATAAGTGGGCAGGACACTTCGGCTTCGACCGAAGCATTAGAATGACAATTTAATACGAGTGCTTCCCATTTGTCTCTAAGAAGATCAATTATTTAGTTCTAAACAGTCCGACACCCTGTGAGGAAAGAAGTACCGTAACTTTACGTTTGAGTATCAGTATAATATATTTTGGGGGAAGAGTAGTCAAGAAACCAAGAGAGAAACTTTTTTCGTAATAATTGCTTGTGATGTTTTGATCGACTATTCAGAACACCAAATCAATGCAGAGCCTGTGACAAAAGTGCGTAAGCTCAAATCACCGGACCGCATCAGTATGTAAAGATAAATTACAAAGAAATCGAAAACATGTAGTGGTAAAAACAACAAAAAAGACCTCACGTTCAAAATATGATTCGAAAAGACATGCTAGAAATGATCTAGACAAAGGATGGATGTATCCGTGGCATTGTGACTGATTTATAGCCATATCATCTAACCTGTTTAAGCACTGATCTCAGTTTTCGTACAAACCCCAACCATGTAGCCTGGATCTATACATTTAACTTGCACCAACAGTCAACAACACAATACGATCCTCCACCTTGGTTCTAATAACCTTTCCTACAGTAACTATTAATGCGCGCCGAGATATGCAGTGGATGGGCATACATCATACATGTCCTGATCAACTTGGCCGATAAAGATACAGTCAGTCAGTCAGATGCAACGTAGAACTTCGTACGTAAGTACATCAGTTCATGTTGCCATACCACATCAGCACAGAGATATAATTGTCAATTCAAATCCAATAGTAGAAGAGGTAGTAAGGGTATTAGAAGTAATCGGAGAGGTTAGGATTAGAAGATATTATTCAAGTACGATTCAGTGAGAAAAGTTTAGAAAGTCAAAACTAAAGGTATTGAAGAATCCAGAAGATTAGGATTTGAGAGAACACAAAGAATAAATGCACCGGCGCCATTGCAAACGATTTTGAGCCATGTCATTCAAGGTCTCTAGCCATCGATTATTATCATCTCGCGGACCCCAACCAGGTAGTCGACAATTACCGACATGGCTCAGTCCACTCGTCAATGACTTCATGGATTTCTGCAATGTTTTGGTTTGGCCGCCCCTAACTTTCTTCCAGCCTATTCCTACACTACAAAACAAAGCTCAACGAGGCAGTCGGTGGTTAGGCATACGCAACACATGTCCCAACCACCTCGACTGATGAAGTGTCACTACTGCGTCTATTGATCTGCCATTTTTACCTAACAGCGTTGATCACTCGGGTGTCCCAGGATATAGGAGCAATGCTTCGAAGACACCTATGATCGAAAAACAGTAACCTACGAATATCTTCTACTCTCACTGGCTATGTTTCACAGCCATAAAGTAAGACGGAGCGAACTGCTGCACAGTACACTCGTCCTTTAGTCGGCAAACGGATATCTCGCCTATGCCATAAGTGACGCAGGTTAGCAAAAACCAATCGGGCCTTCTGTATCCGAGCTGAGATTTCGTCAGTCACCAGGCCATCGGCACTGATGAGACTTCCAAGATAAGTGAAGCGGTCCACACGCTCGACTACCTCACTCCCTATCACTAGTTCAGGTGCCGAGACAACCCAATCTTGAAGCAACATTTTGCATTTCGAGGAGGAAAACCGCATCCTGAACATGTTTGCATTGTTGTTTAGGGTAGTCAGAAGACCGCATTTTGTCAGCGTCTTCACCAAGTAGGACAATGTCATCGGCATATTCTAAGTCAATAAGCGAGCCACCTGGTAGAAGGTCTACTCCTGAAAATTCAGACGAGGATAAGGTTATTTCTAGGAGCATGTCCATGATAAAGTTAAACAAGAATGGAGAAAGTGGACATCCTTGGCGGACACCACTTGAAGTAGAGAATTCCGGTGACAGTTCGCCATAAGCTCTCACTCGATCAGTGGTGATCGAGTAGAAAGCTTGTATGAGGTTAATGTACTTCTTTGGTACACCTTTCAATGACAGACGCTGTCACAGAACCTCACGATCCACTGAGTCGAATGCCGCCTTAAGGTCCAGGAAAACAACTATTGTAGGACGCCTAAATGTGTGTCTATGTTCCAGGACCTGTCGTAGTGTGAAGATGTGGTCTACACAACCACGTCCACGTCGAAAACCAGCCTGGTTTTCTCGAGTTTACTCTTCACGAGCTTTCGTTAAGCGTCAAAGTATTATTGAGGTCAATATTTTAGATACTATATTAGTTAGACTTATTTCCCTGTGATTGTCACAAGAAGACTTTTGTCCTTTCTTATAAATCGTGACAATCAGTGATTGAAACCAGTCGGATGGGATTACATCCAGTTCCCAGATTCTACCTAAGATCTCAGTCAACCTAGCTGCTAAAACTGGACCACCATCCTTAAATATCTCAGGGGTCAGTCTATCAGGACCTGCAGCTCGTCCTCGTTTCAGATTTCCTAACGCTTTCTCAACGTCATTAAGACTAGGGGGACTTACGTCGACTTGCCATTCAGGATGACTGGAGACCGTGGGTAACCGAAGAGTGGCTCGAGGCCCGAGGGAAACACCTTACTGCTGTCACACCCCTCTGCAGTCAGCAGTACGACTTCGCCCTCAGACCTTGGGTAGCTGCTTTTAGTCTCATCGTTCTCCAGTCGACCAGCCTGGCATGGTAGGACCTGCAGGAACATAAGTTACAGCCAATTAGGCTCAGTTGAGTCATCACGATAGGCAAGCCCGACCACCACGTCAAGGTAGCAGCTACGGTCGGGATACACTACCTCATAAACCAATTTGCCATCACTTAGTAACCTGCGTCCAAACTTGGAGTCGCTCACCTAATGGTCTCAACATATGCTAATAATGATGCTTAGAAGATACCGGTGATTAAAAAACATGGGGCTTTCTCATGTCTTCGGCTTCCGAAACCATTCAGTAATTCAAAGCAAACTGATGCGCAGTACATTTGACTGTTAGACAGATATCTTGCCTAGAACACAAGCTGACGAAAGTAAACTAAACCTGCCGAATTCGTGCAGAAATTTCATTAGACACCAACTCATCAGGGTTGATAAGACTTACAAGAAAAGTGAAGTGGCCGATACGCTCAACTATTTCGCTCACATGTGGATACACGTCTGTGCTGAAGCAACATTTTGCATTTAGAGGGAGAGAAACACATCCCAACATGCTAGGATTGTTGCTTAAGGCGGTCAGGAGACTGCATTTTGTCATCACCTTCAACAACCACAACTATATCGTCTACTTGTTTTAAGATAATAAGTGAATCTCCTTGTAGAAGAATGAGAGCGTCATCTACAACAGAATTTTCATGACAAAACTTAAACGAAAATAGAGATAACAGACAACGCTGACGAACATTACTTAAAGTTATCAATTCCGATGACAGTGCACCATAGATCCTGACTCGATCAGTAATGTTCGAGAAGAGAGTTTGTACAAAGTTAATGTACGCCTTTCAATGACACACTGACACAGAAACTCACAACCAACAGTTGAAAACTACCTTAAGAATTCATCTTTTTATTCGATTGCTGTAAAATATCAAGTTGACCAAAATCAAGCACACATAGAATATGCTTTGTAACGTTTCGTAGTTCAAAGTTTTTATTTCACATGCTTAAGAGCTGCGAAATGACGGATGTACCGACCAACAGGTACGATCCACAATAACTTTTTTCTTAAGATTAAAGTGAGAGATAATCTGTTGTATCGCTACCACATCTTCGGAAAGTTGAACAGCATACTCTTAACAAGATTGAACTTAGTGGAAAAGGTGAGTTTAATTTTGCTAATAAGAGATCTATTGGGTTAATGAAATTATTAATTTAGCACCTATTGTGCACAAGTTTATTACCTTGCATCACGTTTACGCTGACGAGCCTTAACCAGACGCTTAGTCAATGTCTGCCTTTCTAAGCGAAGATCAGCAAGACGTTCTGCTAATTCATCACGAGCAGCAACCTTAAAACGACGACAACGTTCAGCCGCTTGACGGTTAGTAGCTCGTCTACGAGCATCCGACATAGCTGTTAGCTGAAAGTAAAAAAAGAAAACATGGAAATGTGAGCAAAAATATATATGCTTATCGTCTGTTTGATTGATCTTTTGTTAAGTGAATCGGGTTTAGTAGTGGAGATTGATAAGTTTATTTTTTGTGAGGCCTCTTGCTTTGCTGCCATTGATTTTTTGACTGAATGATTTTACAGTGTGGACAAACATAAAAGAACCACCAGCAGGGGTGACTTGGCTTAATTCCATAGTACTGTTTGGGTACTGATTATCACGGCTACAGTATACCTATTAACTGCGGAAGTTCGAATGCAGAGCCACTGGTTTTAACTGGCAACAGGCAAGCGAATTAGTGACTTTCAGAGCCCATTCACAATTCTGTCCCCAAAAACTGGGACTCTCTACTCACAACTAACCACGGAATTCACACCTCTAGTATTTTTCCTAGTTTTTATTATGTAAGAACTGGTGGCAACGTCATCGCTGTGTGTTATTAACTCAAAAGTCGACTTAGAGATAATTCGAAGTGGAAAATACGCGAGATATAAGTTTTTAAGGAGGGAAATAATAATACTAAGTTCGGTGGATATATACTACGCAATAATAGAACCGGATAGATACTAAAATCTAAAACTGACTGTCCTAGCAACGAACTAGTTGCTTCTCCACAAGTCCAGTGTTTGCAAGTGAATGAATGTGTGTATGCTGCCGTAAAAGCAACTATGCAGAGAGCAGTTGATTGAGACAGCTAGACCTATTACACAGTAGTTCTACATTCGTATGGTTAAGGTTGTCTGTTTTGTTATTTTGACAGTCTACTAAAGAAGGAAGACGAAGTTTTTATCCTCGGGAATGTTTAAATGTCCCAAATTAATATCGAAATGTGGACCGTTTGATGTTATTGGTGGGGTGTCAACAGGATCATGTAAACGACGAGGTTATACCGACAAATTCAGCTAGTTTCGTTTTGGGAAAGACAAGTTGCTAAGTGACCTTTTTTAGTCGTAGCCGTACTCCGTCAGCTGATTCAACTTGACCACGTGTTATGTTAAGCAATCAAAATTGATGATTCAACAGGAAAGTCAGTTTAAACCTAACAAGTAACTTGTTTTGAGACTGAACATTTTTGGAGTGTCTCAGTAAATTCCATTTTAAAAGATACGAATAATGAGAGGGTTTGTTGCAGAACTACGACTACGAAGCTGAGAAACTTTTGAAAAATCCACATCTCAAATTGTACATGACGAGGAAACTAGATTTGGTTTAGCCAGTTTAGCATCACACAACCGCTCCATGATTGTGGGGACCAACTTGACCGATGTTTGTTAGACCATTTTCAACACCTCACTGCCTTTCCAGACAAGAATTGGTTGTTTGTATTTAGTACTCAATCGTAAATCAAATAAACTAAGTTTACAAGGTTGAAATGGTATCGAAATACGCATGGCTAGATGCTTTTCTTATTTAAGGATGAAGGTTTTCAGTCCAAAGGCAGCTATAGTGCGGCACCGTGTCTTGTTTTCAGGCCTAGGGTGGCGGTGACTTCTAGCGGTGTTTCGATACAGCAATGATTTCTCAGCACAATCTTCCGCACATAATTGAAATTTCAAATGCAATAAATTCGATTTTGTGCTGTGTTCTTTCTGATTTTAAGCCGGTTCATATGTAACTATTAGGTTGTTATCCAAACAAACAAGTACTTCTGAACATAATATTTCTAGATCAGTGAGTGTCTAGATAACCGGTAGCCCAACATTGTTCTTCGCGCAAGTATTTTATCATGGTGATCTATCTGTATCATATTGCACTTGAAACAATTTATTTTCAACAACCAAATAGTAGGACAATCAGGAAATTTCTATCGTTGTAAACTCTAAACCACCATTATTTGTTGTCACGGTCGATATCTTGATAACAAACTGAGGATGGAAAATATAACGGGACGTTTATTGGTAAAAATGCAAGCTATAAGATCTAAGCGAATAATTATGCACAGATTTATTGCATGGTAAGCAGATATAAATGTCGTTATATTTTTGCATAAGCTCCAATAGATTATATGGTGCTTAATCTGTTTGCTACAGCTTATGCTGTGATCGTGCTTACAGTAGGGTTTTTCATTTAAAAATGCTTCGTGATGAAGTATTTCCACCGCATACTTGTGTGAGTCTTTGGTAATGATCTAAGTGGGGAAAATCATTTGGCCTATTATTATAGTCCATCGTGAGAAAAAGGAGATGACGTAACCGGTGACGTCTAAACTAGAGTCCAGTAGCAAACATGTAAAATGCGTGAAATCGGTCACTGGTCCGGCTGACAATAACATCTCGGTATGTCGATTACGAATTCTCTAGACTTCAAAATCTATATTCTCTTTCTCAAGATACAACAGTAGGAGACTAGGAAGTTCATTCGCACGCAAGGGAGATAACATTGGTACTCAACCTGTACTCTGCGGCACCCCACTTAGAGCAATCTTCCAGATAGACAATATCGATTGCATAATGCTGGCCCCGAACTAGGAAATCGTTTGTTTACATAAGCAGGTTAACTCCGATCTCTCACTACTTAGCTAATATCGTAACCCATTGAGTTGATCTTTATCGAAATCCTTAGTTAAATCGATTATTGTCATCCCTATAGGTGGTTTTTGGTCTTTAAAGGCACACCAGCTTTTGCGGCCTACTATTAAGTTTGAGGGACATGAATAACCTGTTCCAAAACGGTGCTACATTTTGGACATCGCCATATTCTTACCTAGATACTTAGACTACTTGTGGATAATCTTTTCTAGAACCTGAACAACCACATTGATACGCCCACTAGCTCATAATCCTTAGGTTTACGCTTCGTACCTGTTTTTGAAGACAGAACCTACTGTGATGTTCTTTCAATCTTCTGGTAATGTGGCTTCAGTTACCCATACATTAAAATATATGTTTAAAAGATTTGTGATGAAGTTAGCAAGTTCCTTTAGCCATTTCATCAGGTCCAGAAAGTCTAACTGGCTTCTGTAACAAATCAAAGACAGTGAGTCTTTCAATGATCTTAGGATCCAAAGCATGGATTGAGGAATTTACTTATGTGCAAGGAAATTGGGTTTATGCATGGTCAAAGCAGTATGTGAACACCTGAGCTTTATCTCAGTCGCCCTCTCCGTTCGATATAATAATGTCATCATCATATAATGCTATGATATCGCCTCCCATCTTTGTTCTTCGGTTTATGTTCGAATATAGGCGTTTTAGGTATCCTAAAAATCCCTTAACTAGCTTTTCTTCATACAACAAAGACACTCGCGTTAATCACATCAGCTCACTTTTCGTCCGAATGACTTTCTCATAAGATATTTGTAGTCCATAGCATGAGCGTTGAAGTCTCTAAAATTAAAACATTGGAAGCTAGGCTAGAAAATACACATAATTCTCACGATTCATGGAAATACACCTTAAATTTAAGAACCCAAAATACTATTTACTCATTAAAATAAAATATCCCCATAAAGTGTAAACAACACTAAACACAAATTGCATAATAACGAAAAAGTTCGCCTTTTCCTTAAGAGAATTTAACTTCAGGTCTCAGTCATAGACAAATTTGAAAACCCTAAGTGATGGAGTTGGAAACAACTTACAATTGTAGTTACACTTAACCTCTGGACAGTCACACTACTTCGTCCTCCCTGTTTTTCTGATTCTTATGTGGTTTTTATTCACGTACTTGAAGACTACGTCACTACTGAGTTTGTTGGAGTTTCGATGACAAAATCAAACCACTTTTATTTGGTTTATGAATAACTATCCACCATGAAGTTGGTGGTAGTTTCAAAAACTATTCTGGTACATAAAGTAACTTACCTGTTCCTCTGTTAGACCACGAGTGGCTCTTAGTTGGCGAAACTCTTCATTTGTCGAATATACAACATCTTCATATGAAAATGGAACTCCAGCAACTTCAAGTATATCGATATCACGAATATAACGATCCGATCGCTTGCTGGCTGCTGAATTGGAACATGTTGAAGACGAACTTTTTTCGTACACATTGTCTTTAGGATTAGAAAAGCTCAATGAGTGTTGATCATAAATAGTTGGTGCAAGTATTTGTAACTCTGTACCTGAAGGCTTATCAATGGATTCTGAGCGGATTCTTTTGTGCTCTATTTTCGAAAGTTTACTATTATCTAATAACCAAGTACCAGGCGTATGAAGAACACTATTTGTGTCAACTAGTTTCAAACTTCTTGAATTTTGAAGATTATTATAACGAATAGAATATTCACGATCAAACTTATAGTCAAGTTCAGAATCAGAGCTTGAACTACATTGTATCATATTATTTGACTCTTTATTATCACCAAGATACCCACGACGATGAAGATTATCTGAACTGCTCGAACTCTCACACCTTATCTGAAGATCAGTTTTTTGATATGCATAGTTTACTGACTGTGTTGAGACATTTGAAGTCCATGAATTATCGTCCGATTTCTGTATATTGGACGACGATTTCGAAAATCCGTCTGATAACAGCACACTTAAAGCATTTCCAGCAGAATCTCTTTGAGAAGTATTTGCCGTAGATTCTATGATCTAAATATAATTAAACGCATTTCAAGTAAATAATTTATACATGAACCAAAAACAGTGAGGTCGTGTGCGTCCAGTTTTACGAAGTACAAATATCACTTATTTGTAAAATTTTGCATAAAAGATCCGTATGGTTACTGTGTAACTTAATAAGCTATGAAGGCAAATGTTTTTGACGTTAAATTTATTTCTCTTTGGCCCAGATTGTCACTTAGTAACAGTATGTACTTCGACCAAGTTTCAGAATCAGCTAACAACGTTGCACAAACTTCGCATGATTTGCTTGAAATTCTTCAGTACCGACTACAGCACTGAGTACTAATAAATGCGAAGGCTTTCACTACTTAAGTTTGCTACGAGGTAATCAAACAGAAAACAAAATCCTGCGGATATTTACTGGTAAATAAATTTCTAATGCAATACGCAAATACAGAAAAGCATTCAGTTAACTTCAAAATCTATGAAGTAGAAATCTTCACGCAGTAAGGGTGTAATTTAAATGAAAAAAGTATATGCATACAAAAGACACAGGCAATTTCGGACTCAACGTTTTAGTTTACATCATTCATATGCTATTCTTATTGATTTTTTAGATGAGCATGAATAGGCACGAAATAGAGGCACACATATACTAACTGACCTGATAAATACTTGTATTTTCATCACAACCTGAACAATCCCTCGAACGTTCAGTAGGATGAGAAAGTCGATTGAATTTTGTCTCTTGTACAGAAACCTCTCCACTGTTAACAGATTCAATTGAAGAAACCTTATGACTGGATGCCGTCGGTACATTGGAAGTCACTTTTTCCTCATCCGAATCTAGATTGAGAGACAGCAAGGAGACAGATTGGGCGTCAACTGAATCTCGATTGTTTTGTTCAACCCATGAGTTCGTCGGGGAAATAGGCGGAAATTCCGCAACAAACGTTGGTGAAGAGCTGGGGAGAACACTGGCCGATATATCCGGGTCCGCAACAACTTCCACTTCACAAGTCTCGACGGATGATGAGGTTCCAGGTTTACAGTGAATTAAAGAGTTCTAAAATATTAGATTGAGAACGTATCTTACCGACTTTGTAGATACTCCAGGGTGTACGGATCTGAAAAGTGACAATGGAAGGTGGTTAGTCTGAAATATGAAATGTGCTTCCTCGATGGGAAGTTCCAGATCCATTTTATGCAGAGCTGTAATAAAATCCTGTTCCTTAAAGTAAGTAGAAGAAATTACATTAACCTGTGTTGATAATATTCCATCTCGATCCACTGGGATAGTTGATGCTTCCTTAGATGGATACTGCAAATCAGAAAAAGTCGTACTGTTTACATATATTAGTGTTATTACTCCGTTAACTTAATTAAAATCGTAGAAAAAACTCATCTAATATTGAAACCGAAAGTCATTCCCAACTCTAGAGCAACGGTTAGTGAGTCACACGGAATACTTTTCTGATCAATGAAGCTTTTTTTATTTACTGAGTCAAACGAATAGCTCTTCAACATCTTTACATATGCTTCTGAACATGTCTCTTCATTCTCATCTACTCACAGGATATTAAAAAGTAACTTTGAAATGCCCATATAAGCATCCATAAACAATTGAATTATATGGATGGACAGAACGAATTGTTCCCCAGTGCGAACGAAAATGCTGCGGATCTCAAGTTTACAGACGGTATCCTTCCGAGTATCACCTGTTTTACTCATTCGTTCACAGAGTGATCAAAAGGTAGGTCTTTCTGCATAAGCCGAGTAAGCATAACTCATCCGTTTCTCGACATGGAAGGAAAAACTGAATCTACCACCAAGAGATAATTTGGAAGTCTTCTTTTTAAATGATGACTTGATCTCAATACTAATTACACTAAACAAACCCCGAATATTGTTAAGATCAAGTTGTTCAACAGCACTTTCCCAAATATACACGAACATCAGCAATTAGAAAACTAAACTGATCTATATCAACTCAATTTCATAAACCTAGTGACATTTCAGCCTTAGTGACCATACATTATGTTCTCCAAAACATTCGTACTAATGAAATCGAAATTCGACGCTTAAGCAAACTATATCGAGACAGCTATCAAAGGCATTTCCAAATCTCAGAATCTTTGATGTGTTAGTGCAGCACGCATGAAAACAATGCACAGTACAACATACACCCTATACTACATAATGGAGTTAATTATGAAGACCGACAAGTCATTTGTGAACTACAAATTGACTGGTTCTTCAACGATGTAAAAACAGAAACTAACCAATTTCACAGAACTCAGTAACACCAATTCCAGTCTCAGCAATATCACATATCCCATCAAAAATCTTAAACTTACTGAAAGCTCAGTTGCTGATAGCGTGTAATGTTTTCTCCAGAAATACGAGTCTTGATTTAACAATCCTCTTAAGCTCTTTACTATATTCTTAGTAGGTGAAACGTACCGGAATCTAAAAGGTAACTTGTGTAGTCCCTGAGCAATAATTGGGATCGGAAAACTTAATTTAGAACTACAGACCAGTAAGCATCACTTCTGTTATCTTTCACGTGACACAGAAAATGATCAACGATCGATCTTTACAACATAACTAAAACGAAGTGACTTAAAGCAACCAGTATACGTACTGCAAGCCTACATCGAAAGAATTTGCAAAGTATCCCACAATCCCTTATTCGTCGAACTGCAGTCCACAGTAACTACTGATACCCTAAGGAGATGGATGGAATTCTTTCTAACGAATAGATTACAACCAAAAAACATCAGCTCTACAGGATACACACCTTGACTAGTAACCAACGGTATTTTTAAGGTAGTGAGATATCTACATTAGCATGCCAGTGAACATTTGATGTTCTTTACCGAATGAGCCAATTGACAACTCTGGTACCCCTTATAATAGTTGGTTCAAAAACTTGGTTACCCGGTGGAAAACCCTGTATACCGCGAGGGTTGGTTGTCATAGGTAACTGTCGAGAAAGTAAGACAGAATCCTTCATGATTTTGCTCTTTCGACAAAACTGCCAAGGATTATGTAACGTTGAGCCGATTCAAATAAAGAATATTGAAAACTGATGATGATAACAGTGGTGTAATAGATATTTTGGGACTTTTCTTTTAAGAATGCGACTACCTCGATCAAAATAGTAGTAGCCTCGTATTCAATCAAAACTAAAGAGCAAACCAGAATATACTTACTAGCTCATGGAAAAGCACAAAAACTGAAATATTTATTTGCACAAGACTGTTTGCACCAACAGAGAAGTCGAGTATCTTTTGTTTGTGGGAATCCACTGATCGACTGGGAAATATGAGATTTCCTCCCCAGACGATACGTTTAACTTTAAAGTAACCATCAAACAACAAAACGAAGAAAATCCTGGGGCTGTCCATTGTTGCGCGCAAGTTTGATTGACCTCCAAAAGGGGTGATATGACATCCAATTCCCAAGGGCCAAGTTATGACCAAACTTTTACTTCCTTTGTGTTTTTGTCCTGATGCTAAGCAATGATGATATGCCTAGTGAAGTAAGTGTGCAGTTGATTTCAACAGTCTCAATGAATTTAACGATTTTTTGAAGGCTAACATATGTCTTCATTACCTCTACTATAATCAGCGTGAAGGCACATAACGACGACCAATGAGTGGCTGAGAGCCGATGCAAGTTAATTCCAGGTCTGAATATAACAAGATTTGATTAGGTGAATTATTCAAAGATCTGGCTGATATTCATCAGATAATCCAATATCCTATATCTTCTTCACGAGCTAGTGTAAACCCGTTGGTTTCTTTGCACTCGATTCTCGTTCTTTCGGTACGGTTCCAGGTGTTTGGTAGTTTCCAATGAATGGAGGTCTAGCCACTTGACGGTCTAATTCTAGTCATTCGGCAGTTGAGTGTGAGTGTATGTCTAGGGATTTGAATGAAACCGCCTCATTATCAGACCGGAGATGAGCTAGTTGCAATGTGGAGAATAATAAGGATAAAATTCTAATGCTAATATGAATAATATTTCGGAACTAAGTAATATATGGTCGATTTAGTTTAATAATTGGTAGTGAAGATTGTGAGAGAGGACCGAAGTGTAAGCAAAGGAGAGGAAACAGAAATAATAGGCGAGATAGATTAATTGAGTGATCGGAGATGTCAATGATAACAACTAGCACAGCTTATCGAGGATGGAGATGATACTCCGTATGTTAGTATCAAGTTAGTTAGTTATCAAGTCTCTTCTTAAAGCTGTCCACTGAAGTCACCTCGGCTGGAAGAGCATTCCAGGTTGCGACGACTCTCAATCAGAAAAAGTGTGCACGAACCTGAGTGTTCGCTCTTTGCCTCAAGGGGAGTGGTAGTGATACATCGGTAAGATGCTCACATTGGGATGGTAAGCGTGCTTAATATGTTGTTCGCCATAATCACATCACCTCTGACTCTCCTGTAGCTCAGTGGAAATAATCCCAAGTGCTGGAGTCTATCGTCGTTAGGTTTATTTTTAAACCCTATAACCCATCTGGTTGCTCGTCTCTGCACTCGATCCAAGAGATTTATGTCTTTTAAAATCAGAGAGAGTGTGATGACGTTGTGGATCTCCAGATGTGGGCGCGCATATGTCTTAAATAATGTAAAGTGTAATTCTGAGGTGATAGCACCAAGTTGTGTTCGCATAAAGTGAAGAGTCGCATTTGCCTCGGCTGCGTCCCTTACATAGTTTGGACTCGTGTGGAGGCTTTCTGTGGTTATTAAACCGATTTCGCTCTCTGAGTAGACATTAGGGAGTGGATTTCCATTGAGGGCTTAGATCGTTTGCGTCGTGTGAAGCACAATATGCAAGACGTGGCACATCGGTTGGTTGAGTTTTAAACCGTTTTTCATTGCTCATTTCTCAGTTGACGTAAGGTCCTTTTGAAGCTCAGTCGAATCCCCTTTGCTTCTAATGGACCTCCAGATCTTCGCATCGTCTGCGTAGATCAATGCCAGTGAGCTAACTGAGCCAAACAGGTCGTTAATAAATATCAGGAAGATAAGTGGGCCTAGGATGGTCCTCTGTGAAACTCCCGATATGGATACTCGCCAGCTCGCGAGCACTATTTATCTTGGTACGAAACTTTCTATTCTCAAGGTAGTTTCTGAAACAAGATACGAGTGGGTCAGTGAAGCCCATTTCCGCAACCTTTGCGATTAGGCGTGCGTGGGGTACAGTATCAAAGGCTTTTGCAAAGTCGAAAAATATTACGTGCACAGGTATTTTTCGGTCTAAACAGGGTGTCCAACTATCCCATGCTATGGGAAGATTAGATGCACACGACCTGCCCTTCCGAAACCTGTGTTGAGCTTCAAGGAGTATTTTATTCTTATCCATGTACTCCCTCAATAGGATTTTTCCATTCAGTTGGGAGTTGGTGTGACTCCAGTGAATGGCTGAACAGGTCACATGTCGGTGAATAGAGGAATTCTGCACATTGTTTCAAGACTATGGGGCGAATTTGTCACAACCTCGTGACTTACCTGGGTGTAAGGATTTTAGTTTCCTTAGTACTAAGTCAGGATATTCCCTGAGCCATCAGCTGGCATTGTGAATGAGGTACATTGTATACGACAGCATTTTTGATGATGTCTCTCACCGTTTGCCAGTGACCATCTACCGTCAGCCTCCACCATTCCCGTAGCCATCGGTTATGTAGGAGGACCTCTGTCATACGCCTATAGTTTTCCCTAGTGTAGCAAATATAGGGCTCGTTTTCGTTCTGTGTGAGTGTTTCGTTTATGACCATAATTAACAAGACCGTGCCATGATCACTACTTCCTATTGGTGTCTGGACTTGAACATCCTCGACCAGGAGCTGTTCATTTGTTAACAAATAATCCAGGTTTGAGGACTTTCTTTCCTTAGTCTATCTAGTGGCACTACATACGTGCTCAGTTAGCCCAGAGCATCTAATGGCTGCGCCAACTCGTCTTTGGAACCAACCATTTGGAGTTATACTCTGATTGCTGGGATTTAGAGATAGGATATTGAAATCTCCAGCTAATAGTATTTGATCAAACCCCAGGAGTGGCAGTTGCAGCATTACTTCAGTCAGTTTGTTTTTCTGGGCATTATTAATAATAATAATAATAATTTATTCTCAAATAACAAACTGGTTACAAGAGACATGCCAATTTACAGGCAAAATCAAAATCTTAAGATTAGCAACATATTTCTTTTAAAACGGTTTACAGTTACTGAATCGTTTCACGAGATTCATTGGATTACTATAGATGAAATGTACAATGTGAATAACTGGCGCGAGTTACGAAGGTTGCATTACGACTACCATCTTATCGACTGCGAAACGATTCATGGTAGAGACAGGTTTGCATATAACAAGAATCGATGCGGTAAATGTACAAAGGTCTGGTTGATATTCATCAGCTAATGATTTCACATGTTCCTGGGTAGGGTAACAAAGTCTACTGCAAATATCTAGACTAATATATGAGGATTGGAATAAAGTGCTGAAAAAAGAGGAATAAAGAAAACGGGACGAGGAGCGGAACAGAAAATATTCTTGTTGAAAGCCGAACAACGGCTTCGCACATACGATCATGGATAAAACAAAGGTATGTTTACTCAGACTTTTTTTAAATATCAGAACACTAACTGTACACCTGCGCTTATGTAGGTTAATAAAGACAATTCAGTAGTTAGATAACTAATGGGAAGTTAGTCGTATGAATAGAGGAAATTCAGAAGAACGAATTTGTTAGCAATAATGTTTATTTACAGAATATAATAATGAGGCACGAAGAAGTCAAATTGGTTCACACTAGCTCGTGAAAAAGATATTGGATATTGGATTAAACAAGACCAGTGATGTAAACACCTCAGCTCAATTGACAAGATTCATACTTCAGGCAACTCACTTACGTCACCAGAAGGATATATTATTTCATCAGTAGTTCCATCAGCCGTAGCCTTAATGGGGTTCGTAAACACGTCTAAAATTGTAGTGAATTCATATGAGCTTGTTTTAACCCACTTCAATTTACCCATAGTCCTTTCCAACCATACATAATTCACGACATACAATTTTCCAAGGTAAGGTGTTAGAAGTCGGCTTTTGAAATCCCTAAAGATGAATATTAAACTGCTATTTCCTACTATAAGGAAAATATTATTCACATTGACAAAAATGACTAAATTATCAATGTTTGGTTTGAATATGGGGTTAAGGAATCTAATGAACGAAGATACGTTTTTGGGTGAGAGGTGTTAGATTATATCAAAATAAAAATTCTGTGTTCAGTTTAAATACTTCTAATTTTTAGAAAGGAACCAGCCATATGTAAATTACAAAATACCTCAAGCAGTACGGCCTGTACTTCGCTGTCTTAAGTTTCTCTGACACAAAATAGCGTCCTAAAAAGTAAAACGAATATTTAATGAATAGATATTTAGTACCTAAGAATCAAAAAGAGGTTTCCCAAAAAATGGGTTAAAATATCTAATCACAAGGATTCGAGTAACCGTTTCTGACAGGCAGTCGAAGATCAGCAGTCATTCAGGAAACAATGCAGTAATCTAGAGTTCAATCAAACACGACCTAATTATCACTTATGTAGCAACGAACAGTGGTAAAATTAAAATAGCGAAGGTAAACATCAATTAAATTTGAATACTAACGACAGAAAAACAAAACATGGTAATGAGCGTCCTGAAAACAAATGTGTATATTGGCTGAGTTTAATTCAAATTAGAGCTCACCACTTTAGTGGCCGGCGTTATGACTCCAATTCTGATGAATGATTAGGTATGCGATGAGGTAAATCTTCCCTTCATTCATCAAACTTAGGCGAACCCCGCCTGTGCGACGGTGGTAATAATAAACGAAATCCTGTTTCGTGGATGAATTTATTTCGTGTGATCGTTAACGCAGACAGATATGAAATTACAAATCGTAAAAGTAAAGTAAAGCGAAGGGGCGAAGACAAGAGAGCCAGGTATTTATAGCCAGAAAATAAGGCTATGTATGTAAAAAAAGAAGTAAGCATGCACACACATGCTCAAATAAAAAGAACTAAGATATAAGTGAATAATTGCCAAGGTCGAAAAACGAGTGAATAATGACACGAGAAGAATGGATTATCTAATTTGTCCAAAGGCTGAAGCAAGCCGTGTGGGCTCGATATATCAGTACACACTACAAGTTGAATGTAAAACAGTAAAAGAGCGAAGAAATAAAAAGCTGTGGAGGCATTTTCAGAGTGTTCTTTCCATTACTCTGCACTTGCTCTAGTGGTCTTTTATCAAAAAGCGCTCCACCTTTTCTTACTTTGGACAGTAAAGGACAATCATAAACGTCTATTTAACTTATGAAAACCTTTTCATCTAACAGCACAAGGTTTATGGTGTCTCATTTCGATTCCTCTCAATAATATGATAAAAAAATATGCCATAATAGTAGTCGAGAGCTTAGAAGCAGTGATTAGCTCTGATCACAAATTTATGACAGACTACTAAACTGGATAACGCCACCGTCTTTCATTTTGACATTTATATCGTATCAATGTTAAGTATTTTAAACTTGTAGCAAGTTCTATCTCAATTTATCTATTTTCAAAACTAACATTGAAATACTGATCATATATACTAAAAATTGAATCAAAATATCATTGTGAAAAATGGCCTGCAGTAAGTTTCGTAACTGAATTTTACACAATTGTTTTTCAGTCGTTCACTTCAACACAGTAGTAAAAGGTAACGACATTATGGCACATGATGTTCATCACTCTGAGAAATATTTTGTTTCATCAGAATCAAAGTATTCTTCTTTGCCCAAGACTGACATTAATGGTAACAGAACACAGAAGTACATTTAACAGACTGTGTTTCCAAGATTTTTCAAGTTTTTCCAACCTAATCTCAAAATCCTTGAACAGGCACGTAACGAAAATTTTTTATGTCCAGTTAATGTGGGATATTTTAATAAAACTTCATTCCGATAAATCGTAATCATTCGTACTTGAATAGATTTGAATATTTGTTGAGTTTTATTTCTTGCATAACTAATCATCACATACACATAGAAAGCTACTTCCAGCTAATACGAATATTTGAATGTGAAGACTTGATATGTTTGTGTGCATTTATTTATTTACGAAATAGTGATAAAGATCAAGGGGAAATGACCTAGCCATAATTCCACTTGCTAGTGTTAACAATAATTATAATAATAAATACAATGAAATCAAAAATAAACATAGAAATCTTTGTCCATGTTTCGATTCAATTAATAAATTAAAAGTTTATATTTTCAAAGAGCTGTGAGTATTTCTTAAATCATAGAACTATATTTAACAAATGATAAAACTACGAAAATGAATTGTTCATTTAGTAGGAAAAGAAATACCTGATCAAGAATTAGATATTTGATAAATGAATATCAAGAGTATATTTACATAGATACATAACATGTCTAGTTACATACATGTTGGAAAAAATGCGAAATAAACAATAAAATGATGTGATAGCATTGAAAAACGAAATAAAAGAAAGTCAACTAGCCGTTCAAAACACTCAGTGAATAAAAAATATCTGTTGAATAATTGAATGAAGAATTATTATTCTTCCATAAAAATTGAAAGTATCTACGTGCACAGTTAATTAAATATGATTCTTCTCCATGAGTCTTGCCATATAGCAGAAATGACATTGTTTGTCAAAATGGTGTGACTTCGATACCACTGTTAGTCATTAACAGCTATAAAATTATGATTTGACATGTTGTTATAAGCAGCAGTGAAGCACATTGATTTTCTGAAACTGTGCTCTTGTTTTGAGGATTTTTGTGTAATTTTTTAATGTAGATAAATTCTACATTGGTAAAATTAAAAAAAGTTCGAAACGAAAAGAAACTATTTAAATGGTATAAATATTACTTAGGCCAACAGATGTTTATCTACCTGACTATGATAAACAATTTTTTAATTGTAAAGATGCAACAAGACAAAATGTCTGTGGGACGAATGTAATCAATTGTGATGTTACTATTTGAAAGACATGAGAAGAAAGTATATATATATATATATATATATATATATATATATATATGCACTAAACAGGTGTAACAGGTGTTTCAGCAGTTGGCGTAATTTTAACCGAATATTCAATTGGTGTTGAAATGGTGTTATTAATTTCGTCATTCAAATCATTAATATGGTCATCAGTAGCAATAATATCAGCACGATCATCATTTGTTCGAAGTAACAATAAACGACAATATTGTCCAAGTAATGGACTATCACTAGGTGCACATGATTTTAATAAATAATCCGGAATAATATTGCATGTATTGCTTTGAAGAAGTGACTGTGAATTGTTAGTAGTCACAGTCTCAGAAGTAGTGGAAGTCGAAGACAAGGATGACGATGTGGATTTTGATGAATTTAATGCATCGTGTAACTTGTTTGTTTTCATTAGATTGTTTAATTTAGGTATAACATTTGTAAAAGATGACGTCAATGAAAGACTGGATGGTCGTGTTCTTGTTTTTTGTTGTTGTTGTTGTTGTTGTTGTTGTTGTAAAGAAGATATTGAAGCTGAAGATAAGGCTGATGGTGATGAACAAGTTACAGTATCTGAATTAATTGTTGTATTAAAATGGGTTAATGACGGTAGGAAGAAGGCATTATTAGTATAATGTGAATAATCTGTATGCATACTTATGGGCCTGGACTGTTTTAATCGCGTATCATTGACATGCTTATTTTGTATACCATATAAAGATGCTATATCAGGTCGCAACCCGGTATAGTCGCCAGAATCACTATGTTCATACATTGATTGTATCATTATATTTTGTAGATTACTATTATTATTATTACTTGACTTGGTATTATTTGGAAATGAAGTTGGTAGTGAACTATTAGATAATCTAGTTGTTGGTGAACTTCGCGAAATAATTAAACTATTTCTCTGCCTTAAACGATCAGCTAAATTACTCGGTAGATTCGACGGTTTGTAAGGTAATAAATGTGACCACCATACTGTGTCATTATCTGAAGAGTTTAAACCACTAACTTCTTTATCGATTAATTTGTCGGGTAAATGATTATTCATATTATTATCTAATGGTTTACAACAAGACGTAGTTGGGCATATCTGAAAGAGAAAAGAAACGGAAACTAAATCAACTGTACTTCAATTGTCGATGTTGACTAAAATCAGAATAAAGCTGTTTTTATATAATTTTAAATAGAATTTCATAGTTTATTACAATTTCACTGTTAACATATTCAGAGTTAACTAATATAAACTTTTAAAAACTACCTTCATTTAGTCTTGAACATGTCCGCTGACATAATGAATGCACTTAAAGCTTGTCTATTATTTATATTTAGCATTCTTTAAGACATTTATTCAACGAACATTGTGACACAATAGATTCAGAAAATCAGTTAAAGACACAAAAAAACGATTAAATACGTATAAAACTGAGTACATTATGGTCAAAGAAGAATGTAAATAAGAAAACGTAGCTTAAGTAGTGGACTTACAGCATATTTAGAAAAAATCTATTGTGCAAAATATTTTATCAACAAAATAATTGGTACACTGAGATATTTTTATAAAGTTATCGCATTAATTTAGATTACGACCAAGTCTCGATACTTTTCGTTGAGTTGTTAAACGAAGAGAATCAGTTCTTCTTAGTCATCAATTGTTATACACATTTATTCTTATAATCTATTTCCAACTGTTACAGTCAGCAGAACTATGTTAGAATAAGCGTGCATTAATCTGTAACATACATACATGTTATCCTTTTAATGCTACAAATAAGACATTGCACAGCTTTATTCAAGATTTTATTATGCATGTTGGAATTTATGGAGATTCCACGGCAATTAGAGTTTTTAATACGCTGAACTGTTTCATTGTACATAGTCAAGGTGAATTAATGCTTAGATTCTAATGAGTAGAAATCACTTTCTCACATTCATGTTCAAAGTACTGTGCATTACAGTACTAACCGAACATGGCTTACTAAATATTTACTCTAAATAAAACAAGTTATCGTGGGATACATTACTTCCTCATAAATTAATTGAAACCTTGAGTGACATAACTTCAAACTATTCGAAATAGCACGAACGAATTCACCATCCACCTTCCACGAAATTTCGGGTTTAATATCACTCCACAGTTCAGATATTTTTATCTCATTAGTACCTTGCGAAGTATACAAATCATGTTTAGTATTATTTCGCACTCACTAAAAAAGTGACAACATAGACTGAAATACATTTATCCCAGGTTCCATTCTATGATTGATTGACCGAAACAATTACTTCTAAAAGGGATATTTGTCCCCTAAGATGACACCAAGCTAAAAGAAAAACGCCCAGGTATTTAGGGGATATTCTAGAGTATCGTTAATCGTCAACTACGGAGAATTTAAACTCTATGCCATCAAATTCAAATAAGTGGAGATTTCTAAGTAATCCATGGAATAAATAGAATGTGCTTAGCAGTGGAATGCAGGATGTGCGTTTCATCCTACGTGGGACTCATCAACTGGATGTATCTGCAGAGTTGATGGTTACTCTGAGACTCAATTTCAGTATCGTTAGCTTTAAACGCCATCATATTATTCACTTGGTTGCTGAGTCCAAATAGCCATTCACTTGGTCAACAAGGTATAAAATGGTTTGGATCGTCTTGTTCATATTTTTGACATCTGTTCTAAATCGATTTATGTAAAAATAGCTTTATTGAAGCAGTTTGTAGAAGATGCCCATATTCCAACCATGACCGATTAAACGTCAGTTAAAAATATCAACAGCAGGAGAAAACCAAACCATTTCAAACTGAACCAAACATTCTATGCTGCTCAACGCGTTCATTAAACGCTTAATCTCCCTGGAAAGCGTTTTTTTAGTAAGTTTGTTTCCTATTAGATGCGGTTGCTAACCCAATGACCTACCCTCCTCTCTTATACAGGCTTGAGAATGGCAGTAACCCCAGAAGGGCCCTAGATTCTAATTGACGAAGAAATTAGGGCAAAGCGCTGGAGGTGAATCAGATACACATTTCAAAAATCACCCAACTGCTTCTCAGGGAAAGCTTTAACATGAAATTCTCCAGGCCAGGAGAAAAGAGATAGACCAGAGAAGACACTGCGACGAGAATTAGCGGTACACACCAGAAGAACGAATAGTAATTGAGAACAACTGAAGATTCCAAGACAGAATTGGCTGAAGATTACTGGTCGGTCGCCTACACTCCACGAAGGGTAACAGGCATAATTAAGTGAGTAATTAGATCTCTCAGCACTAAGTTCATTGCCGAATTCCATAAAAAAAGTTAATGGCCATTTAATACTGACAAACTATTTTGACAAATACATATTCTGTGGTAAGTGACTAACTTTACCAGAAAAAAATTATCATTAGCAAGTCTGATTCACTTTAGAATTATTCCACTATCGGTAGGAATGTGAATGATTAAGTACAGTTTCAGTTCAGGATCAACCAATAAAGCAGTACAGACTGGTTAATTTAAAAGTGTAATGCTAATGTTTACGTAGCTTTGTTAAAATATACGTTACTTAAATATTACACGACTAGCATGAAGAAAACTTACATTCAGTTTATCAGTCAGTCCAGTTGCAAAAGATTAGTCAGATATGTACTCAACGTCTCACCGAACACAACAGTCAATGAGAAAACACTAGCACAAAATGATAAAACGAAACTGCGAAAACAACTGTTCATAAACAAAGTTATGCAAACTGATTTTGCGTTGTTATTATTGTCCAAAACGACAGTATTAACTGAGGATAAGGTTAGTCAGTTCAGAAAACTTTGCACTACCAAGGACATCCACTTGAGTGGAACGTTTTCTACATTATCCCAACACTGACCTCAACATGAATAAATTGACGTTTACTGCAGTACATTTGATTGAAGCATCATTTGAAGAAATATTATTGGTCAGTGAAATTTTCTCACGAAATGTTCACTCTTTGAGTTGTCTAGCGAAAAGAAGAGTCAGTTTGTACTGAGGAACAAAAGAGATAAATTATCTTAGTACAGATTTCTATAAATCAATGGATATTAAAACTCCTTTATTCAAGTGATCATGTAATTCCTAGAAAACATTATTCATTTTAAACATACCTGACTGTTTGAATCCTGATTAGAGCTGATTACATTACGAGATGGACTGCTACGTGAAGAATATGATGCATCTGTATTATTAACTCCATTTGCCCTGGGAAACTGATGATCTCTGACTAAGGATGTGGTTCTTTGAGGTGGACGTGGAGGACGAAGTACCGCAGTTGAGTATACTGCAGATTGATTATTTGAATGAAGTGAAGCCGTTTGTTTAAAACAAGAACTACGAACAGTAGGAAATACATTGCGTGAACTGTCAACTACTTTCATGAATCTATCATTTTTTAAATTTTCATATCCTATACTGTTGTATAGTTGAGAAAATCGTGAACATTCCGGTAAATTGCTTAGTAATTTTGTTCGAGTTAAATTACAGTTTAACGTAGAGGAGTTTGAATATTCCTTCGGTATAGACATTATTTTGTTATGATCTTCTGTATAACCCACTTTTTTTGATCTCTCTGGAAATCTATTAAGTATAACAAAAGTATTTATTACGTAGCCAGCTTAAGAAAATGTGTAAATTTTTATTTATTCAACTAAAAACACCCACACAATATCTACAAAAGTCTTTTGATATAATCCATCTCTGTTATTATAAGCATAACGTTTTTTAGAGACAAGAATTTGTGAATGATACTGAACAATTATTGATCGACCAACCTAAAAGCCCTTCACTTCTCTCAAGTAAACTTTAATATCAACACTTTAAACAGATCCTTAGTTAGATGGATTATGTACCTAGTAATACACTCTGTAAGTAACCTTATAACCAATAAATGTACACCAATCGACTTGAAATTACTTGCAATGTCTTATATATTTACAGCCTAACTAAATAATGCATTGTATCCTATCACACGCAATTATAATTTAATGCGACAGAACTTTAGAAAAACTATGAATTGTAATTGTAAAATTAAAGATGTATATTATGTGATTATTTTATTACTTTAACTTCGTATCATATTATGTAACATCGCTTCATTCAAGTTGGTAAAGTATTTACAGAATCAAATAAAAAGTTCAGTGACAAAAAAGAAAAACAACAATATCTGAAGTAATTACCAAACGAGTAAGATACAGTTCAGTATATCCAGTGTATCATTACATAAGTATGCTAGTTGAAAAATTCTAGGTAAAATACTAAGAACGAAAATAGGAACAAGATGGCAACAGAACCCGGTACCTCAACTACATAATAATTTTACATACTAAAAAAATACCGTTTCACTCATACAACGGAATATAATCAGTTTGAATATCATATATGGTGGTGATGTGGAAATGTTTTATTCGTTCGCAGAAATGCATACTTCAGCGATACAAACAACCAATGTGATCGGCTAATGTAAATAAATGGAAACAGAGATCGTCTCGTCAAGCTTAGGTTATGAAATAGTTAAACCAATTCACTGAATAAATTTTGGTTGAACAACATCTACTAAGCATTCAATTTACAATTATATTTTATGAGAACTATAAAATGTGAAACTCAAAAGAGTCAATGTCGAGATTGAGTGAACATTACGAACTAACTAATAATCTAGTTTATTACATTAAAACAAGCAATTCACACTCAAAATACAACCTGCAAATTTTTGTCATCAGAACATATCAAGATTGTGAATAAATGAGTGTTGATTCTATGATATTGGAAAGAAAACACAACAAAAACAAAACAAGAAAAAACTTGATGAATTAACAGAATATTTGTCGAATGAAACAATTTTTAAACAATTGTGGAATCTTGAAAAACATAATGATTAATGAAATTATTGAACAATGTAGAAAATACAATTAAAAACAATTACATACAACTATCATATGATAGATGAGGAAAGTTATTCATTAGCAAATTATTAATTTCAATCCCTCTCTAATTTAAAAAAAAAAAAAAACTAGTAAGTTCCTTTTGAATTTGAAATTAAATTTTTGCAAAAAATGCACATAAATCAAAATGATGATAATGATGAACTAGTTACTAACGTGAAAAAGTATGGAGACTAAAATAAAAGTGAAAAAAAAACGAAGTACGAGTGGGCAGTGAAGAACAACGCTTGGAATGAAGAATTAGGAGAAGAATGTGAGAAAAGAATGCAATAAATTACTTGTTTGTTTTTTATCGATTATAATTCCTGTTGTCAACAACACAATGACATTTACAGTTTTGCATTTTTCCATTGCGACACATAGACATGATCAGAGAATTAATGTGAAGAGGATATTCTTTAAAAAAAATCATGGACATTTCAATAATTGACTTGAATATATTTAAAAGTATACTTTATTATAACAGGATAAGGATCTGCATTCCTATGTGATATAATTCATTTTAAGTAATAAACTACATTTTTGAATGTTTTATGACTGTACTTAAAATTTTATCAGAATTTTATGTGTACATTTCATCCAGCAGAACTTAAATTGAATATGGTTGCATTGAAATAAACCATTTTTTAAATGAAAAGGCTAAACAACATTGATGGATGAAAATTCTTACAAAATAATTATTCTCTGTACCAAACGAATAATCTCTCAAGTATAGATAGAATTCGGTAAATGCATAATATCTTAATTGAGAAAAAGGGGTTTAGGGTTTTGCTCTCAACTCATAGTTAGATGCATTTTATCATGAATAACGTAAAATGAATGATAAAGAAAAATTAGTTTTTTTTTTCTTTTCATCACAAAGAATAGACTGGTAGTCTGAAACATGTCAAGCCCTAATTCTAAACATTTCAACCCCAAGCTTTTGATCTTAACCATGTATACCTAATCTCTAAACTTTAGCCTCAAACGCCAAGTCCAACCAAGAACTTCACAAGATTTATCTATGTTCTTACAAAGGCTGAAAAAGATGAACACTCTGCATCAGTTTCAACGAATTCATAATAATGTGTTCTAGATTTTTAGATAAAAAAAAACCTGTAGAAGACTACAAATTATGTACTAATAATGTGAACTCTGTTTAAACTTTGTAATATTATCGTTTAGTCTTCAACAGCTGTTAATTATCTACAAACAAAAACTGCTTTCCGATTAGCGATTGCTTTACTCTGCTTTTATTATTATTCTCTAACCGAAAACCTTTGCAAATCTAGTAGCTTTATCCTGATAGTCAATTTATGAAGTGGTACGGTATTTTCGTGAACAGATATTTTTTAAAACTGTTGCATTCGCCTTCTTGTACAGTAATGTAAAAAACGGTAAAAATGAATATAAAAACTCAACAAAATATTTTGAAATTTTATGATGAAAATTGATTGACTGACACAACTGCACTCAGTAAGACTGGAAAGAGAATGTCATGAAATTTGAAAATGATGGAACAGAGAGAAAAATCAATTATTAATGTTGAAACTTCGCTAACTAACTCACGAATTGAAACAGTTTTTTTTTGTCAGTATACATATAGATGAAGTTATTTCGTATGCTACTCAAACTTCAAGTGTATTTCCTTTCGATAACATTACCTGCCGATTGGGATTGAAATATCGATTAGTTTATGAAAATAAATGCTTCAAACATGATAAAACCCTGAGCATCATTTTATCAATTTAAAAATCTTCCTTTTGATTGTCCAGTGTTGCTGAACGGTTAAAAAATTAGGAAATTCCATGAAACGAAGCAACCGTCGTTGAGATCAATTGGGGATTTAAACCGTGAAAATTCTTCAGTCTGTACAAATCACTTAAACTAAAAATAATTCTTGGTTTGAAAACAAGTTGTACGAAGTTAACAATTAACAGATAAAAAATATTGCTAACAAACGAATAACAACATGAAATGTGAAAAGGTCTTTGAATTGATTTTTCTCTATACTTATGATTCATGAAAAACGATTACCATTGAAGTGACAGTTGAAAACAAATCAGTCTGCCAACATAGTTTTAAGTAATAAATAAAAATGAAAATGTTGAAAAGAAAGAAGACTGAAACGAAAGTACACTTATTGTTGATAAAAGGTTAATTCTACTATCAAATTTAATCAGTTGTATGGTGGATAGAATATAAAACTTAACCAGTTAGTGAAACAGATCCAACTGAAAACTAATTTGCCATTTCGAATTGATATAGAACTAATTAAAAATGATAGAAAACTAAATAACAGTTGTGTTTATGCTCGCGAATCATAAACAGTACACATCTATGATGTCGCTTAGCTTAAAATCAGCAATTTATTCAAGAACTTTACAAAAACCATCAGGATAAATGACAACGATGTGCTCAGAGTGCTGATTAACTATATAAGAAATTTTCTTGTGAAATAGTGGAGTTTTATTCAATGTTAAATTACAGAAATCTTTTGAGTTCCCACCTTCGAAACCCATGAAACGGTTTTAGCTATATTTCGACAACCAGTATGAAGAGGATACAGTTAATTCAGTCTAAAAATTAAAGGTTTACAATTGAGAAATAAATTTTCATGGTATAAATCACAGACTGATCTTAGTTAGAGAACCAGCGAATATCAAAATGATCACTACAACTGCTGCGTATAGGACCCCTAAGCAGCACTCATTAACCAAGCACATTCGGTCTCGTTAGCGAACGCCTAACCTGTAGGCAGCTAAACCAGTAACTAATTACATACATCCTCAACCTCGAAAAAATTGCAATATTGTTTGACCTTTTTCATCTACTTATGGTGGATAACTGTTTCACATCAAATATGATTGAACTCCGTTGACCAAAGCTGTTAATTAGAAAACCGAGTGTGCATCAAAAATTTAATCATCAGTGATCACGAAAATAATATTATTAGTGTATAGATGAGGGTTGTAAAAAATCCTAAATTAGTAGTAAACCAAGATCCGTTTGTGTTATAAACTATGGAAATTTAACAATCTCCATAAGTTCTCTTAACTTTTAAATAACTGTTAAAAAATAAATATTATTTTGTACTACACAAAATTCAAGGTTCACATGACAATCATGATTGGTGTTTAAATAATATTATCTAACCGAATGGCAATTTTTACATAGAGAATATTGAAACCAAAAATGTTTGATATGATAAGCGCAATCAAAAATAAAATGTAGGAAACAAATTTCATACCGTTAATAATAAGAAATAAACTAATCGAGAAAATTAAATTCAACAAAATCAAAAACAACTGATACAAAAATCACTCTATACATATATTTTTACAGAAGCTGTTGTGCAACCACCGCATTTGTTTCGACTGATGTAACGATCCTGAGGATAAAAGTTGCAACCATGTAGTGACATGAAAATATCATCAGACAAATCACCTAACTAAGATCCTCTAATGGTGAATACATAGCAATTAGAGTCAGTCGTCAAGAACGTAAAACTTGGTACGTACATACATCAGTTCAAGTTGTCATACCACGTTAACACACAGCGGTGGAATTGTCAATTCAAATCCCATAGCAGTAGAGGTAGCAGCAGTATTAGCGGTAATCCAAAAGATTTCGGATCAAAGATGTAATTCGAGAAGTATATCCCAGTGAAATGCATTCAAAAAGAGAAAAGAGGTCACAAGTAATTAGGAAATTAGAATTTGAGAGAAGACAATGAATGGATGTACCTGCGCCATTGCAAACGATTTTGAGCCAAGTTATTCAAAGACTCCATTGTCTCATGGACCCCAGCCTGGTAGTCTACACCCACCAACATAGTTCAATCCAATTGTCAATGACTTTATGCATTATGTTATGTTAAGCTTTGGCTATCCCTAGCATTCTTACAGCCTAACCCTACATCAGACAACATCCTTCGTTGAGGTAGTCGGTTGTCAGGCATACATAAAACGTGTCAATTACCGCAACTGATGAAGACTCACTACTTCATTAATTAATATACCATCCTTACCTAATAGGCTTTTCCAAACCCCAGTATTGCTTACTAGTGGTTTGGTTAGCAGACTGATATCTCCCCTACTCCATAAATGACACAAATTGGCAAAAGCCAATCGACCCTTCTGTATCCGTGCTGAGATTTCATCAGTCATCAGGCCATCAGAACTGACGAGACTCCAAAAATAAATGAAGTGGTCGACACACCCAACAATTCCACTCTTTATCGGTAGTTCTGGCACCGACGCAAGCCAATACTGGAGCGACATTTAACATTTTGAGGAGGGAAGCCGCACCTAGAAGATGCTTGCATTGTTTCTCAGGGTGGTCAGAAGACTCTGTATTTTGTCATTGTCTTCACCAAGTAGGACTTTATCGTCGGCATATTGAAAGTCTTGGCAACCTAAGAGCGTAACCGCAGAGCCCAATAGACGACCATACAGGCTAGTTACACTAGCCCTTGTGCAAGAAGTTTTTGGAATGTCTGCTCCGCTTTTCAAAAGGCTTTACCACCGGAGACGGAAATCCGTGAGGTAAGGTGAGGTGTGACAGTTTTAGGGTCGACCTATTCTGATCCCTTCCTTTCGCTGTGGAAAGGCAGCATCGCTGCGGATGCTGGTCGTTCGAGGGAAACACCTTACTGCTGTCACACCCCTCTTCAAGCAGCAGTAAGACTTCACCCTCAGACCTTAAGTTGCTGCTTTAGCCTTACCGTTTTCTAATGAACCTGCCTGGCATGGTAGGACCTACAGTAACATACGTTCCAGGGAATATAGCTCGGTTTGGTCATCACAAAAGGCAAGTCCGACCCCCACCTCTAGGTAGCAGCTGCTTCTGGGACGTTACAATTACAACACATGTTTAGACATAAAAGAAATAAAAGACAGCCTACCTTCTTATAAGCGATCTTCAATTAGAACAATCGATTCCAGAAATGGTCATCTGACGTGCTTTTATTGTTTTTGATGACTGTTGACGACCACTGAGATACTTTTACCTGAATTTTGAGTTATTTTACAAAGTAATAGATTGTAATCCGATTATACATTAGGTTTATTTAACATAAATGATCAGTTAAAACAATAACCAGATGAATTGTTGAGATAACTGGAAAAATAGGTGTTCCATTTATTGGAACAGGTCATCAATTATCTACATTTATCAAGTCTTAAAATGTATCTATCAGCTTAATTGTATACATAAATTTCGTACAATGGATCAATGCTACATAATGATTTTCCAATTAACAATATTTGATTATCTTTGGACAGTTTACTAATTTGTATAACACGGATTTTTTTGATCATGAAGGGGGTAATTGTAAAGAGAATGGCAGTGTCATGTACAGATTGTCTGCAATTCACTTACATTCATCTAACCAATCTAATGTTTACAAAGCTCTTAGTACGTCGCACGTTGTGAATATTCTCATATGTTTATATACACAAGGATATTATAGAAGTGATCATATCATACCACTCTTACATTAGTTATTCAATTACCTGAAGAATAATTTGACCAAAAGTACTATTATAAACGTTTAACAACTAGGATGCAAAAAACTGCAGGTAGATGGATAAATTGTAGGCTGAACAATCTAATCTTATTATAATGAGTAACAAGTGTACAAATTTTTTAGAGCATAGAAATCAAGCATAAGTATCAACAATGTAAAACAGTTGTTATGTCTAGTTTATAACACTACTGATATTCTTTACAATATTTACTACTTTATATATATATATATATATATATATATATATATATATATATATATATATATATATATATATATATATTGAATCAAGTTAAAGTAAATAAATTTGGAAACATAACCACGTGAATATCAAGTGGTTTCAGTTCAGAAAAGAAGAAGTAAGCACAAAATTAGCCATTGTGGTCAAAAAAAAAGTAGTTTATAACAAATACTAGAGTAAAGTGAATTAAAATTAAAAACTTCTTGACAGCTATAACTGTTTATTGTAAATTTAAAAAGATAATCACTTTTCGTTTAGACAAAACCATACAAATAAATCTAACCGAACATAAAGTGGTTTAGGGGTCATCCGATGTCGGGACGCAAAAGACTGTCATAAATCTTAGGATAATAACCAATGCATTTCAGTTGATAAATAATCCACTAATATGTCTATCATAATAATACTGACTAGCTGAAAAACTAACCAAGTCGTCAATCTTGATAGGGTTTTCAAATGTATTCACTAGTCGAATGAACTTTGAAAGAAATTTATCCATGCACAAAGTAATTTTCCAATCAAAGTAAATTAGTATCGGTATTATTTATGGCATAACAGATATGACTTACTAAATAAAATTTCAATGTTAATTGAAGTAATCATAGATTAGTGAAAAACAGATTGACTAATAGGAAATTTTTCACAAACTTGTTTAGAAAACGAAACAAAGTAGGTATGTGGTTTATAGTTGTGTTGATTGTGTAAGTTTTTATGTCACTAGAAGTTCGTCTTTAAATCACAGTGACATGTAGTAATTTAAATAGACAGATGTTATATTAATTACAATCCCAAAGGCTTTGATTACGGTCAAGCCCAGAAAAAAATAAAACCGTATGATCATATCAAGGAAGCATAAAATTTACTTGATGAATAAAAACAATTCAAGAACAACTATTCAACCGATTATGAACTAAAATATTAAAAGCTTTTACGTCGACATTGGTTTAATGTTTAGTATTCAATATAACGCGTAGTTTTAATATAGAATCACACTGTGACGATTGACTACAAAATGTTTGAAAGAATAATGGTTTGGAGAGATGTACCTTTAGATGCGAGTTTTACAGCATGCAGTCAAATGTTTGTATATCTTCATTTCGTTTTATAACTATTCTTGCAGTTTAACAACAAAACTCGGAACTAACTGACTTGATTCTTTTGATTACAAATTTATTGTGTGCAAACTAACAATCAATGTTCACCTCACAGTCAGATATTGGAGACCTACGAACAGGATATGCTATATAACATATGACATTCTAGGATCAGTAACAGTGATCACAGAAATGTAGTGTGTAAACAAGTCACTGAACAAAACTAGTATCCGAAGTCATTTCACAAAAAGAATAAAATAAGGATATAATATATGTGTATATCACACTGGATATGAACTTTTAAATACCTAGTATTATTTGAATGAAATAAAATAAACAACTGTTCGGTACATTCTAGTTCTTTCCTTTACTACTTGACAAGTATCGGCTTGTAAATAAACAATTGAAAATAAAAATGAATATTATTTCAAATAATAAAATTGGTTTTTTTTTCAAGGAAGAACAACAAATGTAATTTCTTTTTTTTTTAAAAAAATGACAGTACAATAAATAATCATCAAAGTAAGCAATTTTTTTTACTATATAGTCGATAAATAATTCAAAAATATCATGTTCTTTTTACCCAATTAGTATGTATTTTGTTTTCAGTAAAGTTGGTTTAATAGAATTATAGTCTAATAAAAATTTAGTCCTGTGTGCAATTAACACACATGTTTGAACTTTTCTAGTTTATTATTTAATTTCAAGATTTGATTTCATTTTCTCGTGATTTGAAATTGTTCAAAAGAAAATTATTGAAAGAGACAAGATTGAAAGTCTTAGGTTTAAATGGTTCCAACAGTTTTGCACTTGAATAAAATAACTGTTTTAGAGTAAGCTAACAGTTACAGTAATAACTCGGTTAATATCATTTCGTGAAACCGAATTCACATTTATTAGATATTGACAAGTGCATCATGATGCTTTGAATAATTTCAAAAGTTTCAGGGACAAGGTGACTAGATAATTTAGGGAAATATTTTGCTCAATTCAGTTTTTTATTGATTTTATTAAAGCATTCTAACTACTATTGTGGTGTGAGCTACTTATAAGTAGTATATGACGTGAGTATCAACGTAATGTCTGGCAGCATATTATGGGGGAACATCAAGAAAGAGTTAGAAAGCAATGGAATTTGTATGAAACACATGAACAGTGACATTGGATTGATGTTTTGCAGCAGGAACAGTCCAGTTCGATATGATGAAATGATATTTTGCAAATTAACGATTTACGATATGGTTTTCCTATTTTACTGAGTAACTCTGTAATTTTGGTTAAATACAATTCGGATGCCCCACTTGTGTTCTCGTTCACTACACTATTACAAAATTGTAGTGGATTCTGTGATAAAATATATAGTAAAAGGTAGTAAGTTGTAAAATGCATGGTCAAATATCATATGAATTAATAATCATTATTCAGAGGTGTTCCGATCGGTAACACCCTCTCAGTTAAAAAGTAGCGATTCAAGCAAACGTTATTGAAATGATAGTTTTATTTTTGTTTCATAAACTGCAGTGCCCATTGTTGTTGATTTTATTGATCAATTCACATAATTTCTCAAGAAATTTGATTTCACAGACTATTGTGAAATGGATGGATATACTCACAAGTTTAGTAACGAGATTTATTTGTTTGTGAAATGGTATAATTTAAGTCGAACAAACCAAAATATGTTACAGAATAAACTGTTTTAGTATATTTGTACTTTCTAAAAAAACAACACATTAGAGTAACGTTCCAGTGAACCCTTTATATAAGCTTTACAAACTATTAAGTCAGGGTTTAATCCTTCATTTTATAAGTAGATAGACAGACGCCTGATTTAGTCAGGCCCACAGTAGTAAAATATGAGATGTGAATAATTTTTTGTTTTATACATTTTTAATGACTGTTTCTTTTTTTGGTATAACCATGATAATAATATTTCTCATGTAGATCATATGCCTCGTGATTAATGAAACTAACAAATAACACATTCACAGCTTATATTTAATCATTAACATTATGCTTGAAGTTTTTTTACATGAAGTGAATTTGAACTTGTAACTTTGTATGGGTGGCTAGTTATCTATCTGTACTGAAAAAAACTGTCCAGAATTCTTAACTGTATACAGATATATGTATACATATTCAAGAACAAAGAAAACTATATCAAAAAATCATTTTTGATAACAATCTTTATCAGGTCCTACAGATACAAATTCCAAATTAAAACGTTGATTCAACGTTAATCTTTCTTTTTCATTGTAACACGACAATACTTTTGAATTCGAGGAATACTAAGCCTAACTTAGGTCTCATTTGGTCGAAAAATGAAAATTTCGCATATTTATTGATTGACGCTATCATGGATCAGAAATAATCACTAAATGTGTTGGTGATGTAAATGGTGTGAATGGTCCATCAGAGTGTCAGATACGTGTGTAGTCGCGCTACAGGATTGTGCTGTGCTGTTCACATGTGGCAGTATTTGGGTCTCCTGAAAACCGATGCCCTATTGAGGGTGAATTAATATGAATAATAATATAATTTAGTAAATGTTTATGTTCACTATAGTAGTAGTACATTTTTGCTGATATGATCATCATCAAAAACATATTTATCTTGGTAAAAGAATTAAGTTAAATAGAATTTTACAAATTTTCTAATGGCAGCTCGAGTAAATGCTACGAATTTATCGTTTTACTTTATGCTTATTATCAAACAAAGCAAACCAACATTTATAATGTTTTCATGTATGTGTTAAGTTGCAATTTTATTTATCATGATTTGAAAAATGTTACATATGATTTTCAGCCTAAATATGTATAGACTGCTAAGTAATATGAACGGTTGGAAGCCATTTATACTAACAGATTAAACTTTGAACAACTGTTTTAACAACTTTTCATAGTAAATATACGTATATATATATAATTACAAATGAGAAAAATAATAAAACTTTTATCCAAATTGTAACCTTCTTATGTAAAATTCGAAAAAAGAAACCAAATTCACAACATTGTCTGTTTTGATATTTAGCATTGAATTGTAAACTGTATGGAAAACGTAGTATCATAACATAACAAAACATTATTTTTTTTTAAAATGTAAATGAATATTGAAATAAATTGAGAAATTGTTATCTGAAAGTGAAATACTTTGTCTGGATTTAAGAGACAGTAAAATGAGACAATGAAAGATTTTTACAAAAATAAAAAACAATAACTATTGGTTAAGTCATTTTTATTTGTAATTGTTTTAGACAGAAAATCAATTATTGAGAGAATGAGATTAACCACAATAATCTTATTTTCTTCAACCTTTTCTCCCAAGTGTATTCTGTGACCACCAGTGGAAAGAAGTAAACATCAATTAAACCAACATTGTTAACAATAGATGTTAATATAAAGTGTGAATTGGTGACGACTAGTATTGTTTTTAAAAATATTTTCGATTGATAAGTTATAAAATATTTATAAATAGTGGAGTTAGTCAACTAGCATCGTATTGTGAAAGTCAACGAAAATTCACACACCGTACTATTAACTTTAAATAATGTTAATTTCCAGCATCTGAAGTAAAGTTTGATACTATAACCGGTGACTAAATGTTAAACTGTAAATGTATACTCAACAGTTACTTAATATAAAACACAAATATAAATGAAAGAAAAATAAAGTACCACTCATTGGTCTTTTAGTTGAATTTACGATGTTAATATGCCACGACTGTGAACATTTCATGATGAAGATAAGGGTTAAGTGAAAGAAAATCTTTTTACAGTCTGAAACCATAATAACCAGATCTCTTACTAATGTTCGAACCTTTTAGTTCCATTTATTGATTTGTTAAAAATATCACACTAGCTTCCACACCCTAAAATATCCAACAAAGTTATGTACAGTAATATTTAATTGATTTTTCCAACTGCTGTAGCTGAATACCAGGAGACAGATCCACCTTCAAGAGAGAAAGGTGATAATACTAATCTAATCAACGAAATTATAAGTGTATTGGATTTGCAAAGAAACAGCTTTCATTAAAAAAGGGATGAGACAGACGTCATTGGTGACTTGTTTTCACTCACTTGTGATCAAATAATATAATTATCTCAATTCTGAACAAGGTCAGTCAAGGCATTAGTTAGCATATCGGGGAAGTGATATAAAAAAAACCAAGTAGATGAACGAACCTACGTATATACATAAACATTTATAAATTTTCAAATTCAAATTAATACATATCCATGGACATGCGTTCATAATATTATTTGTAAACAAAATACATGAGTTAGGCATCATTATTTCGGTGAGAACATGTAGTGAACGCTGACCAGTGAAACTATATTTCATCAGTTGAACATGTCAAAATCCCCGAGGGGTTTATATCCATAATCTCCAATAAAGAAATGAAACAGGCATCATAAATAAAGATCTAGTTCTAGACGATTTCATTGATAAGTTTGCATGATTGTATTTACATGAGATGATGAAAGTAATGAACAAGTTTTTCATCATGATGTGCATCCATATTCTGAGTAACAATCATAGAGTGTATTCGAGTAAAATGTCGACCAATTCGTCTACAGCTTATGTGCACTGTTGACTAGTAGAATATCATTTGTTAATCAAGAGGAAGACAGAATATTATATAACTGTTGACGAAATTCAATGTCAAATTAATTGCATACTTTATAATTAATTATTGAATTCTATTTCTGTATTATCCGTCTTCGTAAGTTGCGTCCATTAGCCAGTAACACAATCTCAGTGACCAAACTGTTTCATTTCAACATAATTTATTAGATACACATTTTGTTTTTTTTTCGAAAAAATGCCTTTTTATTTCAAGCTACCCGTTCCATTTTTAATGTAGGTGTGTTGTTGTCTTGTAACAAGTTAGTGTACCTAATCACATGCGGCAGTTATAATCATATTTCAAACTATACACTAAGATAAATTGCTTTCATTTACTGAAACTTCTTGTAAAATCTTCAGTTAAGTCTCTATACTAAACAAGAAAAAAAATGGGAGCTTTCAATGCTTAATTATGCACAAAATTATAAATTTGAAATTTTTTCAATAACATTTATAATTTCCTTAGCACGACCGTCAGTTTGACTATCTTGGAGTTTGTCAAGCGAGATAATTTCATGTCATAGGCGAACCAGTAGTCAACCTAAATATATCGGTGTAATACATCAAAAAATCAGGATAAATAACTCCTCAAATATTGACAAACCTCTAGAAAAAAACACATCCTGTAGTAATGCTAAATTACCATAACTATCAATAATTATGTGTTCTTCAAATCGAACTAATATGACTCATTCTTTTCCAGGTTGTTTTGTAATTAGGTCGATATGTTTTCGATGAGATTTATTGATAAATGTAAACGGAAGCTAGGTTTGCAAGTTTATCGATTGTGTTTACAATTATATCAGCAAAGTATCATTCAAAAAGCTGTTGAATATGATTCATGTGAGATATAGCACAATACCTTTGTATCTTATGATAATCATTTCATAAACCATTAGGATGACGATATTCGAGCGAGTCAATATAGTGTATTTAGTATCCTCAACAAGTGATTTTATTACACTTCTATAGCACGTTTTCAGTTTCACTGAACTATGCTTAAAATGTTTTGTGACTTCAATGGTGATTTAGTAGCTATCCTGACACGATCTATATTTATCTATAAAAGACTTGTCAGTTTCGGTCCTAAGCATCAGTGGGAAGATTCAAACAAATCGATAATAATGAAATCTTTGCATAAATTTGCAAGTAATTTGCTATGTTAGTTTACTCGTTGAAGAACTTTATTTACGAAATATATTACAATTTAAGTCGAAAATAATTTCACCTTTGATCAGACCTTTTTTTTTTTATGGTATATTAAATCCATAAAGGTATTGTGTGTAGTTATGTCACACACGTTGCCCGACCATTTTAAAGAGTTTGTATTTAAAAGTTTTAAATATTAGGTTTTTCTGTTTAAATTAAAGCAAATAAGTCTGTGGTTACCACCCTTATTGTAAAGAATATTATTTACTGTAATAGATTGATTTATCGTACAAACCATGAACTATGCCCATATACTGTGAATTATCTCAAGCAAATCAGTCAGTTTATTTAGTATAAAATATCTCCGACTTGTGATGTACATGTATTTTTATGCAGTGACTACGAATAGGATCTGAGACGAATGTTTTGTTGTATTCAATGGGTATTTGTTCGATGCCTACTCATTTGATTGTTTATATTCCCATTGGATATAGGGTTATGGATATACCAAGGTGATGTTTCGATCAATTTTGAGTCAAGTACAAGTTTATAAATATATATATATATATATATATATATATATATATATATATATATATATATATATATATATTGATTTTGGTATAGAATCGATGACTGACCTAAATAATAGAATATATGTACATATAAATACGTATAGACATTTTGTATGTAAATCAAATAACTACTATAACAATAGACAAGCAATAAAAAATGTTCCTCAAAGCATAAAAACAACAAAATAATCTAACAGCCAATTAGGATTTAATAGTAATAAAATCTAAATATCGATAAGAACTGAATCTTATCACTGATAGAAATACTAATAAGGATAAATAATGTAACTAACTGTTTTGTTAGTGTACAGTTTATTTTTCCACAAACATTTAAGGATGTACATGTGTGTTTGCACAGTTGAACGTGTATGAGGGTTCATTGTTTATTGACATTGTGTATAATGACTCCCTATGTTGGTATTTAACTAATGATATTTGGTAAGAAACCTTTTTAACATTGAATAGCACGAAATGAGGCTTGATTCAGAATTTATTTGTTATAGAAACATTGTTTAAATGGAATTTTAGGTATGCTCAGTAGCAATCACATCAGCAGCATATTTACCTAAGCAATTTTTACTCTATATTTATGAATATTTTGCAGAAGTTATGGGTCATCCAAATCTATCCATTTTTCATTGTTTGATGAGTGTGTGGTATGCAGCATTTTCAGACATTATTATGCTCATTTTGTGAGTAAATGTTGTACATAACAGTGAAGTTTTTTTTGAGATTTCATCTTAAGACCTAGCGTTTGAAGCAAACAAATAAGGATAAGTTCATGCGCCTAGAATGAAATCTCAAAAGCCCACTAAATGAGTAGAATAATGCCCATAAATGCCGGATACAGTACACTTAACAAACAGTAAAAAACGAATAAATTTCAATCAGGAGATCATATAAAGAGAAACCTAACTATAATAAATCACTATTATTTGAACTTCGCTTTGAAGGAATACAGTGGATCATAAAACTTTTTTTAGTGAATGAAATATGATTTTTATGTTACAATAACGAAAGTTACGACCTTTTAACAGTGGGATACAGTTCTAGTGGACACAATGTTGTCAGTAATCCGACAGTTCTGAAAGATCATATGGAGGATAATGCGTAACTACAATAATTGTCAGTAAATTACTAGCTAACAATCATTAATGTTTGAAAGATATTTCAAGCATGTTCACTTTGTCTGAAATATCCAGTATGTGTATGATTTTGTGGAAGAAAATAACTTGGAATAATTGATGACTTAGATATTTGTGGCCGACGTCAATTATTCGAGTTTGTGAGCATTCATCACCCGGCCATAATCAATTCCGATAACCGATCGATTACTCAATGGATATTTTTTGAGCGATGTGAACACTGATTCAGACATAATTTGAAATGTCAACATAGATAAACACCATAGCATTTGGCTAAAGAGTAGAAATTTGTTGCTTCATTCAGTCCATTTGACGAATGAAGTTTTCATTGCTTACTATTGACTGACTTCATAGATGATCATTAGTTAGTTATTAAAAAAAACCATTAAAGAATAAAAGATAATTATTTATTTAAGTTTTAATAATTAAACCATAAATTAAAGATATCCTCATTTAATTATGCACAAGTTCAAGTGATTGCATCATACACATTTACCTTTGGATAGAAAACTAGACAATATCAGTTAGAAACATTTTTACATAAACAATGAAAACCTCAATTGTTTTCCAAACTATTAACACTAAATTCAATATCATCGTTATGATATGTTGATTTCATAGTAGTTTAGAACATTCTAACACTAATTATTGGAACGACTGATTTAAACAAGTTTTGTTAAATATTAATTATAAATTAATTTTTGTGAAATTATTCCATGACACTGTTTTCCACTGTTTTCATCATGATTCTCAACATGATAACAGGCTTCATTAGATACTGAAAGTTTGAAATGTTTACAATCCAGAGCTTGTTTGTTTAGTTTGGTCATAATTTTCATGCAAAACAGCGGCAAAGTTCATATCCAATTATACATCATTAATAGAATTTATAACTTAATTGGATAGAGTAAATTCGATTTCTATCAGATATACGATATAATACAGTTTTACGAAACATATTAATTTCATATTGATTGTAGTGTTGCGAAGAGTGCTGTTTTTCATCGAAAGTGCTCAACTAGTAACTTAGCTTCGGTAGGAAATTTCCGGAATTCTAGTGACAAGACGTGACCAGTGGAGTTCAACCCTTTTAGATGTTGGCCGTAAGTACCGAAAATAGTGGGTGAGGTTGCACAGTACCTTAGATTGATCAAAATTAAACATTGACATTGTTGGTCTAGAAATTAAGCGTTTCCATGCGAGACCAAAGTCCCTGGGTCCCCAATTCCTGCGAGCGAAATGCTGAAGTGTCCCATACTAGGACGAACTGGCTGGCCAGTGCTTCCAGATTTCTAAAGATTGTCCAACAATGATGGATTGATTGATTGATTGATTGAATTTATGGATATCCATATTATTTTTTGTAGACGTTACATTTACATTGATGTTTTATCGGAATAAAGGGCAAAATTATTCAATATAACAAAGTAGTAGTATTCAATGGTTTTATATAGGAATATTCTACCAGTGTCATTTGAATTGATGTAAATAATATAATCGAGCAATAGCTACGCCTCATAGAAATCATGTTATCGACACAAAAATTTCAAATAAACAATTTCAAAAATCTAAAAAAAAACACTTTTCGATAAAATAAGATTATTTATTGGCAGTTAGGCACTTGACACCAATAAATAAATTGGTGAAATAAAATGAAATTTATAGGTCATCTCATTCACTAATTTATAAAATCAAAAACTTCACCTTTAGGACAATTTCAGTTCACTATTATAAAAGTTAATTATTTATTCACTGAATTCAATTGATAATTTATTTTCTTTCATGAAAAACCACATAAAGTTAAGCATATTCGCGATAACCGATTAAATTAATAAGCATGAAAATGTATTTGCATATGCTTGAAAAAAATCTAGCAAACTGATCAATTGTTGACATCTACATTTGAGCATAAGAAGATGATTGAACTGGTGAAGACTACATATTCTAGATACTACTACTAGTACTACTACATTAATTAATGAATTTTTATAGTTGGCGTAGTGAAAAAAATATCAAGGCATACCATAAAAACTTGGTGTTACTGATAGAAGAGAACAGTGATACCAATTCTGTAATTGCTGATTCATCTGACTTTCAGTCACGTTATTAGATGAGAAAGTAAAAAATTCAAGTTTCAATGAAGTTTTTTAAATTAATCTTACTAAAAAATGATGCGACTGGTTTAAATAATTGCTAGAATAAGGCTTATTATAGATAACGTACAGAAAACAATACAAAACAAGAGAACTGGTTGAGAAACTAAAATCTTGGAAATACTATGAATTTTTTTCACAAGACGACATGTATTTAAATTTTCCGTCTAGTGGATTTCATTTATTAATCGAATCGTGATTATCGATGTAGTACACACCGTTAAAACAAATACTATGCTTCGCTTTGAATAGAAAACCTAAGACTAAAGTATACAGAAGGATGTCATAAAATAACTGATGCTTATGAAAATATTATTAATATAAGAGTAATAATAATACAAAGCAAAATACACGACCTACTCTTTGAGATGTGAGAAAGTATCACTTCTACTCAGCGGAAAACAATCATTAGTACCATTAATTTCCGGTTCAAATAAAGACGATGACATAAAACTATTTGGATTGCCAGAATTATCAGACATCGGTGATAATGTATTGAAAATATTTAGCCTTGTTGTATTATTCGCCATTGTGTTTTTATCAAAAGTTGAATTTTCTGTATCTAAAAAGGAAAGCAAGCATACAAACTAACGGTTATAATATAGCCTAAATATAATCTGAATATTTGTTTGAATTCGTTTGTAAGTTTATGAAACATATGGAAATGAAGCTAACAAATAGAAAAATATAGTTGAGTGAATTATGAGTTGTTGAATTTCACTGAAGTCATTAACCTGTCAGTTGTCTAGAGACTGGGTGTTCACACGCTATACGGAATTTCCCGGATCTAATTCCCTCATGCAGAGGTCGTGGGTGCTTACAACTGAGAAGTCACAAACGAAGGGCTTTCAGGTTTTCTATGATGGTCTAATAGATTTACATAAGTTTGGAATTACTTAGTATATTTGTTAAAAATATTCCATCACAGTCAGATACACGAAATGAATGTTCTTATTGCAATTAAGAAACCAAAGGAAAAAACCAAAGCAAAGGAATATTTAACATAATAAAATATACAATAAAAACAATTGTTACTCAACAGATTTACAATATATTCTACTCCCAAAGGAAAAAAAAATACATACGTTATGCTTAGAAAAATCAATTATGCTATAATTCATAGCTTTAGAATACACAGCTACATGATAATTTGATTAGACTAGTGGCGTTAATAAATGAATTTTAATGGCTACTTTGCCACTTATGTAAATTAGTGTAGCAGAAAGTTTTATTAGATAGAGAAACAGTAGTATTTTATTCTGTGAATATTGGGTTAAAACGACTTCTAGATTGATTTTTGTGTAAAAAATAGTGTTATTTTATAGACAGTCTCTGCTTAAAATCAGTGATTAGTAAGTGATAATAGACTAATGAATTATATACGAACGGAAATGTTTTAATTTCTACATTACTAGCTGATTTTTCAAAATTGTCCTTGTAATGACAAACTAAAAATATCAAGAAGCAAAATCTAATTCAAAAAAAGATTGTTCAGTATTTGCTTGATGATGAAAGAATTTATGCATCCGTGATATCAGAAGCATAAAAATATAAATAATGAATATTTCTATACAAATTTGAGCCATTTCGAATCATTTTGTGCGCGGTATACCAAATTACTAATCACTATTAATCTGTTGAAATCAATAGGTGGTTGACACTTCCTAATACAACTTGTAACAAAAGTTGATAAATTCCATGCACTCAAGTAGTATCATTTCGGTTTATCTACCTCCACTTTTACTCCGATCCCTCCACATCGAAATGGCCCAAGTTTCATTTTTTCATCAGATATGTCAAGGTTAATAAATGTCCTGATACTTAAATGAGACCTACGTAACATGTACGTAAACCACCTTATATGGATATCCGCACATAAAATACGTACATGTATTACTAGCTGATGTAAATGACAAAAAATATGCATTCTAGTGAATAACCGTATACTTTCATAAAAAGCTATTTTCAAAGCTTTTTTCTCTCACAAAAACTAATTTATGATAAACTGTTTTTCTTTTCTAAATGCATAAACTTCGGATACATCAAAAAAAAGAACTGGAACAAAGACAGACACACATAGATGTTTGTGAAACTGAAATGGACTAAAAAATTGAATATCATACATTCTGTTATATCGATCCCACGTCTTGCATGCCTATACATACAACATGCGTGTTTCAGCTAAAATGTATGTCATCAATTCATTTAGCAATTAATTACAAGGCATCATACAAGAACAGAACAACTAGACAGAGTTAAGTATAGTAGACAGAAAGAATTTGTAAGTAATGACTAAAATATATAGAAAAAGAATGAGATGAAATGATAAAAGAAACTAGGTAGGTTCATTTGAAGATTAGAAGAAAAACTTTCAAAATCATTCCATCAGAGTTAAATGAAAATAAGCTCCGAATAGAAATAATTTGTTGATATATATATATATATATATATATATATATATATATATTGAATAATGAATAATTAGATGAAAAAATCAGAAGCAAAGTGTTTCAAACAACATATGTATTCGGCACATCAAACAGAATTCAACTTTCGGAAAGATTTACTTCATGTAACTAGCAATATCGAGGGAACTTAAAATACCAAGATAAATAAGTTACTTAATTCAATAAGAGTACCATCTCTATTGGAAGTTGATATGAGTGCGAGAAAAATCACAAGCTACATTTACTGCATAACTAGTGATTAATGAAATCATAAATAAACCTTTTTTAAAACAAACATACATTTGGCAAATTTATGAAGTTCAAAAGCCCTAGCAACCATAGAATTCCCTTTCTTCCTTTATAACCGGAAAAGTGTTTTACGTTCAATTTTTAGCACTTAAAGCAATAACTTATTGAATGCCATACAGAAACATTATTCTCTTTTCCAAGATCCCTTAGAAAATGAGCCGAATCGCTCAAATGTTTCGGGCATGCAGTGACATTAGCCAATAAAATTATTGAAAATTAATAGGCTGAAATTCGACAATCCGTATTTCCGTTGACAATTAATATCTATGGTCTATAGGTTACACAGAACTTGAAATATCTGCGGTCGATCCTTGAAGAGGTAATTAGAGGCAAAATGTTGAACAGTCTCACACTACAACAAAACAATTGCCTACAACTATCCACTTCCAATGGCTTCTCACTTGAAAAGAATTTTAATTATGACACATATCTTTAAAGAAATTTAATTTTTATAGATTTGTAATACTTTTGTCCGCAACCCTTTCTTTATTGAAAATTTTATCATAAAAACCCGTTTGCCTACATATATATATATATATACCATCAGCAGTTTGATTAAAAGAATAAAACTTTAAGTCCCAACAACTAGTAGATGATAAAAATATACCATAATGACAGATAAAATGTGGAAAATATTTTCTGTACTATTTTTTTGTAACTATATCCTCTTAAAACTTTTATTGTAGGAATTAATGTTAATGACACTCGGACTGGGCTAGTTTTATTGCATTCATAATGATAAAACTGTATGAAGTAGTGTAGGTTTGCAGCCGACATTTCAAGTACTAAGCTAATCTGATATTTTTTTAGAATACTATTTAATTGATGATATATTTTCTATTTACGTGAACAATAATCAGAACAGACATTGACATTTCGTTTTGCAAATATCCCGGAAAAAAATTTCATTAATACAGATATATTATACAACCGGCATTGTACAACAATAATTTCACTGATTGAATGTTGACCTTTACATGTTCGCTTCCACAAACATAACTTGTTTCTCGCATCCGTTGTACTGTCAATCTGTTTTATCGGCATATACACACACACACACAGATTATTTTGGATATGAAATTATCTAAATAAGCAAATGACTGTTTGTTTGTACAGTCGAAATGACCTAAAACATGTTAAACAAGCACGGTATTGATGAAAATTAATCAATATGAAGTGTAAATTGGAATTTATAAAAAAATCTATTAAACATAAAATTTTTGATACACTATGCTCATTAGGCAAATGTCACATAGTAATTAAAATAGTTAAACTGAACAAGATTATTTCTACAACATTGATCAATTAATAAATATAGTAAAATTTAAAAAGAGCAAATGAAGATAGCATAACACATTCTTCTATCCTTTATTTCTACCTGAGAATTATAAAGCAGTCAGTTGACTTTCATATGCTGATTCACCCGTAATACATAAAAACATCAATCAGTAATGGAAATCTACTTTCAGTTAAGATTAGTGATGCGAATGATATAATTGGGAAAAAGGAAATAATAAAGATAAAACTAATAGTTGCAAGTGATCAAAAGTTTTCTAGTTGTTAAATATTACAATGGAAGTGTAGAATAACATTAATCATACGGTTTATACACAAAAATTGTGGCTGAAATTGTTAATTGTTTAAAGCCTTACAAGCAAAACAGCAGTGTGTTAGTTTGTACTAATAATATATACCATACATCTTTGATGTATAAAAGCCTATTTCACATTATGTATTAAATGCAAACATGTTTTGCTAGCATTTACAAATGAATATAAGTTTAAACATTTATATATATACTTTGAATATGTAGGGAAAATTTATGTCAACAAAAGTACAAATGTTAATACATTCAACTAAATATGGAACAAATAGCGAATAGATCATATGAATAACAACATTATTTATGTAGATGAGAGAAAAACTTGGTAATTATCACTACATAATTGTAAACTATCTTCATGTACTGCTGATGTCAGCTAAACAATCATTGCAAAAACAGCTATTTCGTCCCAGTATGTGATATCTCTGATCCAAATATAAACTTTAACGATCATATACACGAACTCAACACAAATACCAACTACTGTAAGACTAAGAAAAAATAAGAAAATATCAAAACTTTCTGTAAAGTTGACACTGATCAACCCACTTACTTGTGATCATAAGCTAATTCAATAGTCTTAAAATTTCAAATCGCACATTAATGTCTTTCACTTCCTTAACTTAATGACCTAGTACTTCTTTTCTGCTTTTTTTTTTCATCCTGTACGTAAAGTGATTAATCACCTAATTGATTGTGTGGAAAATCAACACCCAGTTTATTTTATTCCTACGTGTTGCTGTATGTTTGAAATTTACGTTACAATAACACACCCTTTTAGAGAAAGGTAAATAATTATTATTTACTTCTTAAATATGAAATATGTGGCACTAAGATTATTACATGTCAAAATGGGTCGCATATCGAGCAAATGAAACTGGAAAATTCATAATACCTTGGAAAATAGCAATTGTGTCATTGAACATACACCTTGCCCATCGGCTCCTTTTGTAACCGCCAATGCTATAACCGAACTTACGTCACACTTGCTGCGCATTCACAATAAGATACAATAACATAGATAATATAAAATGTGGACTGGACAGTATATTTAAGCAATTAAGCGAAATGAGTTCTAAAGTGAAGTCGCTTGCAAATTCCCCATCAATACACGATGATCCTAAACAGGCACTAAAACACATGTCACCACTTAGGTTACCTTTATCTAAAGACGAGGTTCTCAATAATCTTAAAAACACTATTAAAACAGTATATGTTGTCGATGTCATTGCTAATGAAATTACCAAGCAAGTAATCTCTAGAAGTAACATGATTATCTATATTGTACCCAATAAAATCCAGCAAAATCAATGCGCCAATGGATACTGAAAGCCAATAACCTTCAGGATACTCTAGATCAATGTACTTGCCTCAATAAAAAGCATCAGAAGTTCTGGTGTCTAATCTTGTTTAAATTAGACACACATTTGAAAAGTGATCAACTGAAGAAATCTGACAGGTTAATAAGCACGCTTATTAAGTTCAGGAATGCCACCACCGTCTCGATAAGACTACCAATCAGAAGCTTACTCAAAAGCATGCCTTAAACGTTAACAATGCTTTGGAAAGTACAACAAATCCTGTTGACTTCTCAACAAAACTAACCCGTGTGAGCTACACTGCATCTGTCAACTAACACTGTAATTTATCAATGGCAAACACTAACTCGCCTCAAATGTCGCATAAGCCGATTGGAACCTTCGATAAACAATGTAAACTAAATTTTGATGTAAATTTATGCCTTTTGACTTGAAACCCCCCGATAGTACAGTAGATGTACATACTCAAAAGTTTGCTCTGAACTTACGAGCATTGCGAAACACTGATAGATTAGGACGTCTAAACCATACTTGAATAAGGTTTATACAGACGTATTTAGTTCCAAAACCAGTGCCAAAAACATTATAAAACTTCAACGAAACAAAAATAGACTTCCCAACACCATGTTTGACCCTTCAAACCATAGGGGAGGTTTGATGGGCACATAGACAAGATTTGGTCTACCAACCATTTTATCATCCCAGCTAAACCTAAAAATACAGGGTGACTTGCCGAAACCCGATTTTCGAGATCAACTGATGTACTAAATGCTCACCACAAACTTAATGTAAGCAGACGTAAACAAATTATGATTGAAAGGAACCGAAATGTCCCAGGGTTCAACCCAGAATTTTTATGCACGGAATCTGCAAGATGTAAATATCCTTATCACTTCCTTAATGAACAAGATAAACAAGTAGGTTACACACCATACACTCAACTACAGCAAGTAGTTAACTTTCCAAACTGTCTGCCAATTCAATTTCAGTAAATTATTTCACTTTTAACCGTATTATTAGTTCTTTTAGTCTACAGATGCAGTTGGTCCCACTTTCTCTATAGGTTGTTTAAGCCATAACTCAAATCATTAAGCAATCAAATCAGACCATAGTCTAGCCACCACTAAAATGCATGATATAGATAAGGACGTTATCGCTTTTTTACACTCCATACTTTCTTTTTAAACTTATAGCTTACTAACGCACGTTCACTTGTAAATAAAATTACGTCCTTAAGAAACTTAGCTTTTGTAGCCAAACCTTTCTTCATCCCTATCACTGAAACATGACATTCTCCCTCACTCAGTGTTTGATTCAGGATTAAATATTCTGAACTACCAGCCCTATCGCTGTAAACTAGAAACCGAACATGCAGGGGATATCTTATACATGCCCTTAGTTGCTAACAAACAACCAATGAAGTTAAAGACAGTGTGTTGAGTAGTTTACCTGAATCGGTATGGATATCAGTTAACACTCCGAATCATAGTCTACTCCTGGAATATAAGTACACAGCATTCGACACTTTGGATAGCGTCATTAACCTTATTATTAATGCATTTACACATGCATCCGCTCTAGATTCCGATGCGAAAGTCATTACAGGAGATTTCAATTAGCCCGGAGTAAACTGGAATATCGGAAGTGGTCAGTCAGGTGATAATGAGCTCTTAGCAACAATTAAAATGCACTGTTGGTTTCAGTGGGTTCGCTCCCCAACAAGACATAATAACGTACTGGATATATATATTGTAGAGATGTCATTCCGCTATCTATACAAGTACACAATAAATTTGAAAGTAGTGACCATAAAATCCCCATCCGTCCCTCGTAAAACAATCTGACAAAGAAAACTAAACAAAAGAGGGATTACAAGCATGCTGTCTGGGAACTCTTGAATACCCTAGTAAGATCCTCTGACTAGGATACATTATTCTCAAGTTATATTCCCGTGGATATCATCAATACATTCTTTTAAATCAATAACTCATTTTTAGATCCTTGTGCACCGCTTAAAGTAATTCGAACTAGTAAGCCTAACGAATTATATATATCAGTTAAATATGGTAATAAATTAAGACGCCTGTAGAAATGTGATTTTAAGTCGACTGATTTTACAGCAGCCGTACAAATAACCTTAATTTCTAACCAAATTAAGAAAAAGCACATGTTTAAAGCCATAAATGACGGGTTGGTACCAATCTATAAGAACTCAAAAGATCAAACCTTAAAACTCCTTTTCAATAAACGTGTTAGAGCATTTCAGAGAGCAGATATACCGTGTATCTTGCATAATGACGCATTTACAAATGACTCTAAAACTATCGCTAACCTTTTCAGTAGTATTTTTGACAACAGTAATAAGCTTTTAACCAGTACTAGTTTAAGTCATTTATGCGACTAGTAACTCGATAAATTCTATTTCTTTTACTTATCTAGCTATAAGTAGAGGCATTATCTCCATTAAGGTTTTGAACATCCATTGTCTTATGACATGGTGGATCTGATAAACTTACTTCTTCAGAAGTTGTTTACTCTCTCTGAAGACTGGTACTTACTTGACTGTTAGAAAAGCTCATACATCATACCACGCCACAAATAAGTTTGACATTAACAGTTATCGGCCCATAAATATTACTCCAGCTATCTCCATGATAATGGAAAAAATTGTTCGGGACGAACTTTCCAACTGTTTACTCACTGAGACACTAATCCCCAACAAGACTTTCTTAAAAATCATTCTTGTATGAAATGCCACATTGGCTTTTTAATTTAGTCTTTACTCAGCATAACCGATGACACATGGTATCAGTGCTTTGCTTTGACATTGGTTAACCAGCAAACTGGCACAATTACAGCTTCAGAGACCCTCTACTTTCTTGGATTAATTCTTTCTTCAATCACTAATACTATATAGTGAAAATAAACTTTTTCTTATTGATGCCTTCCCGGTCAAGTAGGTAACACAAGGTTGTGTCTTAGGTCCCATGCTCTTTGCACCTTAAATAATATTTGCGATTGCTTCTGTGCAAGTGAAACTCTTCCATATGAAGATGATCTTAGAGTAGTGTATTCATTTTCTCCTCATGAGATAAATAATAAACAAAACTACATCAGCACAGAGCACAGTCAAGTAGCCCACTGGTGATCGAAATGGAAGTTGGAGCTAGACACTGTTAAATGTGGACAGTTTTGCCTCGACAATCCTTTACTCAATATAACATGACATATCCATCCCTTACATTAAGCATTTCTATTCACATCAAGCTGATCATTCCTGAAAACCGGCATGATTCATGTAATTATTATTGTCAGAATTTATTGTTATTACCATTCCATATTTGTTTTATTAATGCAAATACATAATAATCACTGTTCAAACAAACACACTCTTGACCTGAAATACATAAAAGCGAATTGTTTATTTTTGTACATATCTGTTGATTGCTATTAGCCATAATTTATCCATTACTTGTTGTTTCCGTTTCTTATTGTTTAAACAAGCGGTTTGGAAATAAAAATCAATAAGGGTGAGAAGAATTAAAATTACAGCTGATAAGTTTTTTGGTTCAAATACTAAATTAAGCAATGAAATTAAACTAAGAATTCAGAATGAGGACTTGCGACAAGTTACTGGACAATACATACTTTTTAAAATGACCGAACAAAATTGCTCAGAACCTAATGTTACTCTGTAAAATACCTAAACAATGGTAGCATTATTATTATTATTATTATTATTATTATTATTATTATCATTATTATTATTGATGAAATAGTGAATGTGATATCGTACTTTCCACCGTTCTCAAAAACTTAAATCCACACGGCTATCAATAAATGATTAGAGGATGATTCTAAAAATCATATAATTACCAAATATGTCCAACTACTAACAAATGAAGAGTGAGTTGAAATTCGCCAAGTAAAAAGCACTTATAAGTCTAATATTAGAATTCAATTGGTATTGAAGTTAAGTTTAAATCTGACGATTTTGAATTATCTTCTCAACGGTGGAACATTTGGGAAATTCATTTACAAACCGGTTCTAGTAGTAAAAAATCTTTCTTATTCTGACCTTTTTAGGTTTAATATCTGGAAGTAAATACGGACAAAAACGGTCACTACACAATACAAGAGGAATCGAATTTAAAGATTGATTCAATAACAAAGTATTTTCATACGAAGACGAATTCATTTAAATAATAATAGGAATAATGGCTTTATTCAATATTGTATGTTTATTGCAATATGGAATTCTCAGTACGGAATATTTCAACAAGTTTACTTCACAAAATACTTAGTGACTGGCAGTTAGAAATAAGCAGTTCAAGAATCAACATTTTATTAACATTCACTCTTTCCTTAGCAGATTGTCAATCATCACGACCTCTTGGATTGTACTTTTTGTACCTTCAATATTTTTCCAATCGCATGTATGCCCACAGTTGTCCGCAAGTAGCTATGTAAGGAAAGAGATATCATGGCGCCTGACTGCAAACATTTAACAATCTTGACAACGGCGACCAAGATGTCAAGCGGATGACACACAGAACAAAGGAATAACATCCTGAAAGGAAAACTAATCGAAATTTCAAAACCATCCATATAAGAAACCGCAAATAATTCTGCGGTATATTTATCTATTTATTTAAAAAAATTGTATTGGTATGGAAAAATTAAATATTAGCAGAAAAAATGTGATTCCAGTGAAAATCATTTCAGGACATGACTTGTCAATGATATATAACGGATAACATGTAACCAGTTACCTATTTGTGCGGGATTTTATCTGTCTATGTGACTCTGTATTGATCTCTATTGAATAAAAACGGTACATGTTATGATGTATTACATATAACTGATGAACATAAATTAATGAAAACATATCTTAAACGAAAGTAATGTCTAAAATTTTAAAAATTTTGATTAATTTAATTTTGAAATATTTTTTCTGATCCATGTGACAGGAACTAATAGTCATTTTTATGATAAAAAAAGAGTCTAATGAGCACTTATTTAGATTAAGAAAGGGAGTGGTTTTTTTTAATCAATGTGAAAATGTAAGACGCAATTGACTGTGGAAGTGTATACATGCGGGTAATGAAGAATGAAGGATAAAAATGTGAAAGCTAATCAAATTCATGTGTGATGATACTGGTCAATATTGAAATGACCATAATGCGGTGCATAAATTCAAAGTCAGATTATGGATCACATGCAATTGTGAAAATAGCAACCTATCGGATAACAAAATCTAATATTCTATTAATAAATGGGTAACGCATAAAATGATGAGAATTAAGTCACAAATAAATTATCATAATCAATGAGAAATTATTGAAGAGAATATTTTTTAATTATATTTGTTTTTATGTGCACCACAGTTATAAAACTGGCAATTCTTAATAGAATTTTTCTTTCATTCTTTTATTGATATTCAAATCACTTTTGTGTTAAGTTGATTAATTTTATAATATACAAATAAAAACTGCTCCAGTGAACTAAATAACGAAACAAACCTTTAAGCCAGCCAAGAAATTCACCAACTTTTATATATATGTCTAATAGATTCAGTCTAACACATGAATTAACTTGTTGTTAATATTTTCAGTTAGAGTTTTGGAGATTTGTGTTTTTACACATTTGAAAATCATCAATCAATCACTGTTAGACATTAACATCGTTGGATGCCGGCCCAGTGGTCCGATGTTTAGGCGTTCGCGCACAATACCGAAGGTCCTAGGTTCGAATCCTGCGAGGTACAGGAGTCGTGGATGCGCACTGCTGATGAGTCCCATACCAGGACGAAACGGCCGTCCAGTGCTTCCAGGTTTCTAATGGTGGTCTAACAATGATTGATTGATGATTTCTTGTTAATAGTTTGATAATATTTCAAATCAAACAGCATTTAAAATCCAATTATTAAACTTTTATGTACAGAGATAAACTTGATGCAGAACAGTGAAAATTAGTCAACAAGTAAACGATCAATTATGTTGTATTTCTATGTGAAGTTGTTTTATGGAAACATGGAACTTTGTAGTGTTTATTGTATTGCAAAAAGCCGTTACCATGTGACATAATTTCAGATATGTTTTTTTTTTCACTTACTCATAACAATCAGATGAATGAAAGACATTGTCAACTTTCAACTGTCGATCCAGTAGGTAAGGTCACAACTCATTACACAACCTTTTCCTTAAAATGATAAACGGAAATAAGTATACAGTGATAATCCGAACCTGCACTGCTTTCATTAGACCGCTCAGTGTTAAACTGTTCAATAGTTAACACAAAGTTAGTTCAAAGAGTTTGACGCAGGGTAAATATATATTCATTTGCTGTAATAACTATCTTTCAAACATTTCCGAACCCTCAGCAACCAAGTAGAACTGACAGATAAGACTGAAAGTGTTATATCACGGTCTGACAGTTGCTAAAAATGTGAAACATCGACTTTTTGCAGCGCCATCAAAAAGGATCTTGTTGCGAGGTTGAACCACTTGTTAGGATGCTGAGTGGGCATAGCTTCAAATTTCAAATTAAAATAGATGTCAACTGACAGATATATTACAACCACTTTCTAGCTATCATCTCATAGGGAAAAGTAGCTTCACACAGAACTATCCTCACTCATCAACTGCTGGAATTAGATTTACAAGATTTAAAGATTAAGTAGTATAACTCATTTTTTAATAAACATTTTTAGCACCCTTTTATTATGCTTAATTTCAACAAAACATTCACTACTTAACAAGCAAAAGTTATTCACTCTAATTAAGTACTAAATTATTTGATTTTATGACTAAATAAAAAATGATGCATCAAAAGAAACGCAATGTGTTAGTGAAGATGAAATAAATACGATTCGATAAAAAAAAGTTTCTTGTTTCTGCGAAATTTGTATTTAATGTGATTCAATGGATATAGAAGTCTAGTGACAAAAGCAACAGTTTTTACATCATAATGTGTTCGCAAATTTCGCATAACAGTAGAGAGTTGTGTCAAGTTCTAAAGTTTAGCAAATATTAGTAATATGAAAATAAAACCATGAGAAATCATGATAGATTTGCAATGACACTTTTAGACTCAGTGTAAGACCTTTCGAGACTAAGCCAACAGGATGCTTATTTTATATAAAATGATTAAGTCAAACCTAAGTAACCATTACATAATAAGCATAATAAATAATTGTCGACTTGATGAGTATAACGTAGATGGATAATAAGTTAGGAGAAAACAACATGAAAGTACGAAAAATAAATAACAAAGAATATGAAATTGCTAAATCAGTGTTTGGTTAAATAGGACGAACATGCACACTGAAAATTCTCATCAAATATAAAATACACAAAAATGGTAAATAATAAAAGAGGCCGAAAAATATACACTTTTGAAAGCTTTTCGTGTTTAAAGCAATTAGTCTGCTTTATAAGTATATCTGAACTATTTGATATTCTGGAACAATTTATTCACGCACCTACTTGTCAAGATATGTATAGATGAAACAAAAGGTCAAACTAAGCATATAATACAAGAAAAATGAAGATCATAAAAAGAAACAGTGTGAAGCGCAATATGCAGTTTGATAATAAATCAATATTGTCACGGTATGTTCAAAGTAAGAATAAACTCTATCCGAACACAAAAATGGGCTTTGAATGGACAAATCGCTAAGGATTCATCAAACTTTAGTATTAACCTGTTGAAAATTTAATAAATGTCTTGATAAGTAAATATGTGATTAAACTGTTTCATATTTTTACTCTCATAAACATCAAGTATTACTCGTAAATTTCATTTTCTGATTGTCTGAACCAAACTTTTCATCTTATTGGAAAGCTTTTTTCATTCAAGCAAAAACTAGTTGACATCAGTAGAGGTAATAATCTTAAAACCTATTTTAAAGAAATATTTTATCGTTAGTAAAATTGTTCACTAAACAGTCTGAGAATATTGCCATGACCTTTTTTGTTTGTCAACTTGTCAAATCGTTTTTCCGAATTTCTCCAGTAATTTGTCGCATTTCTATGAATCGGTTAGGAAATTCATCAAATATCCTAAAAAGTACTATTTTTGGAAATCTAATTCTATTACTCAATTCCTACTTGTCAGTATTATGGTCGTCCTAACTGTCAATGCCACAACTTCAATGTTGTTTCCTATTCGGCCTAAAAAACAACTTCATCTAACGGTATTGTGTTCTGGTATATATTGGAGATTTGGGAACAGTATTTGGAGTCGTATTGGAATATCTAAATTTGGTCCATCAGAAGGATTTCGAATAGCTACATAGCGTCATTATCACAGAATCTAAGAAGTTGTATTGTCTTCTAGTTTATCGAACAAAACAAGCAGTAAAATTAGAGTTTATTACAATTACATTCTGTCGGTCTAATCGATTAAAAAATATTATTCATGGTGATACTCTCGTTAGTAAACAGCTAATTTAGTGATAAGTTAGTTGTTATATACACTCTAATCGCTATTCTTAAATAGTGCGTTTCAGTAACTTCCTGTAATATATACCCTGATTCAACAGCTTCTGCACAGCAAACAATTTTCGGTAAAGCTGCTGATCACTTATATTTAATATTGGCAAATTCAGTTGGTTTTGAATATCAACCATACAATCAAATTCCATTAGGGATAAGAGAATTTCATATTCGGCATGACTAAACATATCTGATTATAACATTTCATCAGAAATTAGGCAAATAATGTAGGGATTGTTAGCTGAGAAAAAAGTTCATGCTTTTAAACGATTCTAGAGAGACAATTAATTAATGAACCCTCTTTCAGTTACATTTTTAATATGCATGAATTTAAGTCAATCATTCTGAATAACTGCGCCTGTAAACTTTTCGAAGTTACTACCAATCCGAAGCACGGACACAGCGCGAGGGTTGAGCATTAAGTTAAAGGCATCATCATGTAGAAAGCCAACAAGCTAACAAAAACGCTAATCAAAACATATCATTCATATAATATAAGCTCTGCTCTGGCAGTTGGAAGTTCTTCAATTAGTAGAGTGATGAAGCCTCATGGTAAAAGCCGAATTCCTTAGAGAGTCAAAAGGCCCATGCTCATTAGCACAACCATACCAGAAATTAATACATGTAAATGGAATGTTGTCACAATGTAGGAAACTGGGAAAACCATTCAAGTCGCTAAACAATTCGAACAAGACAACACCGTGGTGCTTGGAATAAGCAGTCAGTCAATCCGTTACAACGCAGAACTTCGTACGTAAGTACATCAGCTCAGGTTGCCATACCACATCAGCACAGAGATGCAATTGTCATTTCAAATCCGAAAGTGGTAGAGATAGTAGAAGCATTAGCGGTAATCAAAAATATTGCGGTTCAAATAAATTATTCAACAAGTATTATTCAGCGAAATAAACTCAGATAGAGAAGGATAAAGGTGATGAGGAATCCAGAACACTAGAATCAGAGAGAACACAAATAGTGGATGCACCTGAGCCAGTGCAAACAGTTAAGCGCCATGTCCTTCAGGGTCGCTTACCATCGGCGATTATCATTTCGTGAGCACCAATAAAGTAGTCTACATCTACCGAAATGACTCATTCCAGTTGTCAGTGACATCATGGATTTGTGCCATGTTTTGGTTTGGTCGCCCCTAGTTTTCTGCTAACCTACTCCTACATCATAAAACATAGCTCATCGAGGCAGTCGGTGGTTAGGCATTCGTAACACATGTCTGAACCACCCCAACTGATGCAGATTCAATATCTCATAAACTGAACTGCCATCCTTACCCAAAACCCTTTTCCTAACACCGGCATTGCTTTCTTGAGTGTTCCAGGATACACGAGTAATGCTTCTAAGAAATCTATGATCGAATACCAGTAACTTACGAATATCTTCTACTCTGATGGGCCATATTTAGCAAAACGGAGCGAACTACTGCATAGTAGACCCCTCCGTTGGTTAGCGAATGGATATCTTGCCTGAGCCATAAGTGACGCAAGTTTCTAAAAGATTAGTGTACTTCTTTGGTACACTAACATGACCCAGTCCACTTGTCAGAGACTTCATGGATTTGTAACATCTGTTTAGTCCGCTCCTAGCTCTCTTCAGCCTACTCTTACACCACAAAACATAGCTCGTCGAGATAGTCGGTGGTTGGGGCATCCCGAATATGCTTGCATTGTTGCTTAGGGTAGTAGGAATACTGCATTTCTAAAGCGACTTCACCGAATAAAACTATGTCATCAGCATACTCCACGTCAGCAGGTGTGTCTCCTGGTAGGAGCTCCAACCCTGAAAATTCAGTCGAAAATAAGGTTAACTCTAAAATCATGTCTACGACAAAGTTAAACAGGAATGGAGAGAGTGGACAGCCTGACGGAAGCCACTTGAAGTAAAGAATTCCGATGACAGTTTGCCATTAGCTCTCACTCGATCAGTGGTGTTCGCGTAGAAAGCTTTTATAAGGTTGATTTACTTCTCTAGTACACCTTTTAATGACCGACATGGCCACCGAACCTCAGGATTGACAGAGTCGAATGTCTCCTTTAGGTCCAGGAATATAACTATTATCGTATGTCAAAATGTTTGTCTGTATCTTAGAACCTGAGGAAGTGGGAATATTTGGTCTATATATCCACGTCCAAGTCTGAAGCTACATTGATATTATCGAGTCTGCTCTTCATGAGCTCTAGTCAAGCGCTGGAGTATTATTGAGGCCAATATTTTCGATACTATATTAATTAAACTGATTCTCCTGTGATTGTCACTAGAGGAATTCTACCCTTTCTTATAAACAGAGACAATCAGCGATTGAGAAAAATCTGATGGCAGTATGCCTAGTTCCCAGATTCTACCTAAGATCTCAGTCAATGTGACTGTTTAAATTGTACCACCATTTTTAAAAATCTCAGTGGTCATCAATTCATCAGGACCCACTGCTCTAACTCTTCTTAGATTTCCCATAGCTTTCCCAACTGAATTTAAAGTGGAAGGGCTTACATCGATTTGCCATTTCGGATGACTGGAGATCGTGGGCAATCGAAGTGTGGCTGAAGTCCAGTTGAATTGATTCCTAAAGCGTTCTGCCGATCGGTCCAATCTCATGGATCGAGAATGAGTGATACAGCCATCCCTTTCTGAGATAGTTTCGCTATAAGATGAGTCTCTAATACCGGTTTCCTTTATAAGTCGGAACAACTGCCTACTGTTGCCTATCATCGCTGCCTTTTCCATCGCTCTTGTTTTCTCTACGCACCACTGTTCACGATCATTCCGGTCAAATCTAATGTATATTTAACGAAATTAGTAGAAAAAACACTTTTCACCACGAAAAATGTACATTTGACGGAGATGTTATGTATATTTATCATATCAAGAAAATAAGTAAAGGAAAAAAATTATTTTAATTAGTAAAATAACTCCATATGACTTTATCACTTGTTTTTATGTAAATGTAAGGTAGTTTTTTTTCATTTCTGGTAATTGATAATGGATAGAGTATTTTATTTTAGGATACGTGCGTACAATATAACTCACAGTATTATTCGATAACTCAGGAATGATTATCTTATTATACACCTTACTGTGATTTTGTTCAAGAACTGTTAACGCCTTAGCATATAGCTTCATGAACGTTGTTTATCAAGTTCCAACGAATGATTCACTAGTGATACACTTGCATTTCCTAGTAAGCGCTACTGATATGTCACTGAGTGAGGCGAAATATTAGTCATCAATCGGTTAACATATGGTTTACAATACTGGATGAAATGAAATACACTTTATTGACGATGTTAATCCATAAACACTTTTACGATGTTAACCGAACACTTTTAGTAATTATTTGATTCAAATAAAACGAATTCTGGTAATGTAGCGGTGACAGAATAAATACTTGTTCTATATATTTTCATAAATAAATGACAAATTAAACCTGCTGTGTCAGTTAATATACAATAAAGAAAATTTTTCGACAATATTATTTAATAATATTGTACAATCATATCTGTAAATATTTCTTTGTGTTGAAGTTAAAAACTTGAATAAATAAAATTTTCTTTGTTCCCTGATTGTAATAAAATTTCTCTTAAAAGACTAATAAGTCAAATAAAACAAGCTTGAAAAAATTTACCTAAAAAATAAAAATATTTCCTCTCATACAGATTGGTAGTTAGGTTAATTAGCACTTGCCAATTATGTAGCACAACAATCATATGAATGTACGAACTAATTACTGAATAATCTCAAAGTGTATTTATTCATAAAATAACACCTCAGATAATGAACACTGGTTACAGTTCTATTAAGTAGTGTAGATCTACGAAGAATATGAAAAACAAAAAGAAAATAATCGGAAAACTATATTGCGAACATTGGAATCCCGGCTTCATGAATCGTGATTGTCCATACGGAAAAATGAAGCCAGTGAATAAATGTTTTAATACTTTATGCAGGAGTTTACATTACTTCGGACTACCAACGATATATAGAATAAATATTAGCTGAATAAGTTAAGTCTATGCCAACCGACAATTCCACCATAAATTTGAATGAAACTCATCTATGGACTATAATTAACCGGTCATATCAAAGATATTTATAAATTAAACAAGGCTATAACTTGCAATCATAGCATTATTTGTTGGTTATGTTAATAAAAGTAGATAGTCATATGTCTGATGAATAAGTACACGCTAATCGCTAATTTAGACTAAAGTCAAAACATTTTAATCATTTACTAACTAAATGTTGATTTTAGATTAGCAATACAATATGAGGTCACTTATTGAATTGAATTCGATAAACTTTCCAATTCTTTTTTTCTTATGAAATTAAAGAAAGACACAATTTCGTGTATGAATTGACATCAATGAACCTTCTACATGAAATTATTCATTCGATTATAAGCATTCTCTGCAAAAGCTACAATTGCTCAATTTGCGATTTCTGCCCATCGACTGTGTTGTTGTTTTTTATGTGAGTGAATTGTTGCATTAACCAATCAACCACCTTGTTCTATTCAGAAAAGTAATAAGCTTATTGATGTGTAAATAGAGTAATTATCTCCTGTATATCAGTGATTATGAATGATTTGTTAAGAAAAACAACACAATACTCTAATCTACCAGATCCAATCTATTATTCTTGTTACAATTAAACTGACCAAAAGTGGATGAATAAATTAAACATATAAAATTTAAATTTATAATAAATGAATGATGGCTGATTTCCCTAGGGAATATATTGATTTTCAATTTATTTTAAAAACTAACAGTGCACTTAACATTTAAAAACACTGACCATATTTTATGTTCAGAGCATAAAATCAAAAAGTGATAATTAAAATGCTTCAAGTTTATGCACAAGAGTGCATTTATTGCACCTCCGTAAATTGTAATCTAGCAGTCATAACTAAAATAACACTTGACATGATATAACCATGCTTCTTTATCATCAGTGGATAGTTATCATACTTTTCAGCATTCCATTCCATATGTGTCACCATGTTTCTTGATAGAATCTGATCAAATGTCACAACTATGAAGCAAAATACTCAATAGTTTGATTTTGGCTTAATCAATAATAAATTAAAGAAATACTACCCGAATACGCATTACCACAGTAAGTAAATTGTCGAGTAACATAGCGTAAACTATGAAAACAATAAACCTTTACCAGACCAGGCAGTAGCTTCTTAAACACTTTAAGTGAGCTTCTTGAATGGTCAATACAATTTTACAAATTGGATTTTTATCAGTATATTAGAGAGGAAAAATCAGATTTTGAAAGCAAATTTAAAATATTGTATAATTATTATTTTAAGTAATGAACAGCAATTAATAAGGCTCTTGAAAAAATAAAATGCAGTGTCATTAATAAGTGTACATGCATGAATCGAAACTCTGAAGACTCGCTGACATACTACACTAGTTACTCAACAACAAACGAATTTATCTTGGCAATCCAGTTTAGCCAGAGTTGATTCTAATGTCAGATAATATCAGTTTACATATTTTAATAAAATATTCTAGCTATTTTTAGATTGCAGACGTGTTTCTTTCATAAATTACTGAAAACTGTTGTGTTTAAACTAAAAGTATTTTTTTACTGGTCGTCATTCGACAGCTCTCAGAAAATGTCAATGGTTTTCCAGGGGAACTGTCTTGCTAATTATTGATGAAAAATTTCAAACAAAATATTAAAAATAACATATGTAGATGTCTACAAAAATTGTATGATGCTAAAAACTAATTATCTACTTTTGAAAATGTCACGTCGATTTACAGCTGTATAAAATCATGATTTTCTAGGTCCACTTTCTATAAACTAAATTCAATGTACCATCTGTCCATTATTTACTAATAGTTAAAATATACAGTAATTTTACTTAAATAGAAACTGGGATAAAAAGTAACTTATCTTAAAAACTATGCTTGGAGAGATGATCATATCACCTTTCCTTCTAATTTTTTATAAATGATTTGTCCCACAGTTATATGGTTATATCGTTAAACCTTCTTGTTAAGTATCTGACAATTGGCCTAAGGACAAAACCTTTGCAAATATATATATATATATATATATATATATATATATATATATGGCCTTAAATATTTTGTTTCGTTACGACTAAGAAACAAAAGGATGTCCCGTGTAAAATATTACGAAGTAACGAGAGATAGGTCTTATTTTCAATAAGTAAAGAGATATAAACACCACGTATTATTGTTTTAAATGACGTCAACACACTAAATTCACTTCTGTTAGGAAAGTTAACACTAATTTTATGAAAAAAAAATGGTAAAATGAAATAGAACAAGATTAATACTGGCCCGTATACGGAGGTATGTTTGACAAGTTTCAGAGTCATTGGGTTGCATGATCTATAGGACACTAATGAGCCGCCGGTGATGAGCTAACTGGAACTAGTCTGATGTCATGTCATGAACCAAACAGGCTTCACATAATAGAATGAAAATATTTTGATGGTATTGTACATCAAATGAAAATTATAGAAATTTAAATCGATCTTAAATCTTAGTTAATACTGCGCTAAGCTTCTTAATGCAATCGATGACCCCAGAGACAATAATAACCGATTCAAATACAATTTCAATGTTATTAGCTAACTTACAACTACTAATATTATTATCACTATTATTTCTGTGATCTATAGAACATTAATCCACTTTTTATCAGTTTATTTCAACCCAAATACGTGATAATATTCACATATTATTCTGAACAGTGAATCCAAAAACTGTAAAAATATGTGATATAATTTTCGCCATTTAGTTAAATAACAGTTCAGAATAATAAATGCGTTTCATAAGAACCTCCATTTTGTATTTATGCTTAAATAACATCACTTATAAGTAAAACGGAACTTCATATCAAACGAAGTAAAACAATATGTGGAAATTTGAACAGGAAACTGAACATTTAATTTTCTCACCAAAAAAACAAATTTAACAAGTAAACAAATCGTAACTCCTAGATAGTTAGTCAGTCAGCTACAACGTAGAACTTCGTACAGAATAATGAGACACCACAGTGATCAAAAAACGTCATTTTACTCACAAGGTTAAAAAAACTAAACATTCTACAGAAATAAGTGATGTAAAACCATTAGGTTTCGGTGATTACGAACTGAAACAAATACTGGATGATTTATATATAAAGATAGATATATAAAATCTTAGAGCAGAGTCTACATTGAGCCTTGGTCGATAAAATATGGCCAACACTAAAAAAAAAAATAGACAAATATTCTCAGTGATTAGTCACTTGCGCACTATCATCCAAAAAAAATCAGCTTATACTGTCTACAAAAATACTCAAACGGAAACTGTTGCTTCTGCAATGAATGCATCATTTAAAGACTACCATAATGAATTTATTTTCGTTTTTTTTTGCAAGCCATGATGACTGTATATACAATGTATATTTTTGTAGAGATAAACAACTAACAAAAATCAATTGAATGAATCATTAGCAACTGAAATGATTCATCTAACAATTAACAACTGTTTCCTCTGGTCTTTATCATACAACAGTGAAAAGAACGATTAGGCTGAAAAAAAAAGAAAGTTGGAACATTCACTTAATGTTTTCTAACGAAAAATCCATCTTTAATTGAAACGAAAAGAAATTGTTATGTCGAACAAGCTAATTGTTTTAGCATTTTTTTTAGAAGAAAATAATGGACAAAATTCAAACGCAGTTTAATATTTTTCAGTTAGCATAATTGTAACCTCAGTAAAATAAACAGTATTCGTTTAGTTGTAATCAAAAGTTTCTGTAATAGAAAATTATCAAGCTGGAATGAAGACAAACAGTGTAATTGAATTTTTCAACATCTGCAACATTTTTTATAAATTGGTTGAAGACAATAGGCGAAAGATCTTGCATTTAGTATTTGCATTACTACTTTATAATCCATGGAAATTCATATCTACAATCTAAGACAAACTAATGAGACTAGATCTTGAAGTATACAATGTTGCAATTCAAAACCAAACCAATGAGCAACTATCTTGCATGATTTATCTGATGTGGGACTTGAATGATTTACACTGATTGATGAATGCGCATTAAACAATGTTATATTTGTCTAGTCCTTAATGGTTGAGTTGTATTTAAAGCATTCATATATAAATATTATGTATAATACAGGAGACGGAATTAAGAACCTCATGAAAATAACTCTGTTGATTGTTGCATTTATTATTAAATTATTTGAATAAATAATTATACTGATTTAAATAGACAAACAAATATTTTTACAATTGTTCATAACATTAGTGATGTGAAATTGTAGGAAACGTTTAATTGAATGTGTATTACTGAACACTTGCTAACGAATTGGCCAGTAATAATTATGGTTTTTTATTTTATATATTCTAATAGCTTTCTGCTTCAAGTATTGGTAGGATAGTTCGGTGTATATTATTAATCTTTGGAAAATGAAACAATTGTTTTATAGAAGAACTTTTAACTAAAACGATTACCAGGTAGAATTCACAAGAAACTTATCTAACATAGTAAAGCATCAAGAATTTCATTTTCCTGTAACAGAATTAACTAGGAAAGTAGAATTGAAAATCAACCACAGATGAACAAAAATTCAGCTGTGCCTTTCGTATTAAACGACAGAATAGTTTTTTTTTTTAATAATAAACAATCTTATCAAGATAACTACTTTGCATAATCAAGCGAAAATCGCATCTTTCTACGACGTTCTCTCAATAATACTAATAAACAATAAGGAAATGATAAACATTTTCTTGGAAAATCAAATTTATTTATTCAAAATATTCTTTACTAGTTTAAAGAGTAAATTATTTATTTAGTTCCACATTCATTATAAATAAAATGAAAATAAACTCACCATAAAAAGTATCTGAAACAATACGGTTAATGATAAGCGATCTTTGTAGGTCATAATTAATTCTACGTTTTGTGTATACGGTAATAAATCAAGCACACACCCTCTCTCTCTCCTACATACATTGAGATAAAAAATTTATTGCCTTTCAGCATTTTTCATCGATATGTATTTTAACAATAATAAAATGCAAATGAAAATAACGAGGTTGCAAACAAGTCGAACGGTTGTTGATCTTCTATCTATTTAGTAAAATAATTTAAAGGTCAAAAAGAAAATAAATAAATAGATTTCAATAAGCTAGATCATCGAATTGGTGTTATAGCTTTCTTTTAGTACATTTTCCAGTTGTACTTATACTCTTTTTACAATATTACTTAGTCCACAAGTAGAAAGAAAACTAAAATCCCTCAAATGACGAATAGTAAATTTTTAGGCTGAACGGTAAATACAGTCCGCTAGATACAATATATGAAGCTTTCAAGCTGTTATAGTTTTAGAATATCTCACAAGCTTTTACTGTAATCGCACAGTATGAAGGTCTTACACAACCATTACTGCAAAATAAAGATCATTCTGTCCCATGCCCTTGAATCAAAAATAAAATTGATGCCTTGATAACCTGGCTCTAACTGCTGAAAAGCTCTAAATCGCAGTTAAACGTTAGCATGAGTAATGTCACTTGATGTACAATCATGATTTGGATGATCTTTACCCTTGAAATCCTAGTAATCTCCTCAGATGTATAATGAAAGTAAAAAATATGAATTTTGACATTTAGCTGTCAAAGTATTCGCTCTTATTAGATACTAAAACAATGTTACTATGTTGCAAAGATTACTGTTTCTATCTGAGACTGAGAAAATGAATTCCTACAATATTCCGCTATAGTAATTTTCCTAATGAGTTGTAAACCTTAAAATAGCTATAAAAATAATTGGAAAGATAAGCCCGCTTATGAATTTTAATTAACAAAAAATTGCTTTCACAGGTAGTCTTCCAAAAAATCGAACTTAAGATAATCAGAGGAATATAAAACAACACATTTCCTCGCTTCCTGTTTCCTAAAGTGAATAAATAAGTGAAGCTATGCAAAAAAAATATTCAATTTGGAAGCGAAAGTTCGTGGTTAAATCGATTTAATAAGAAAGTAACCTTTCAGTTTTTATTGAAACACTGAACTAATTTGTCAGTAGTCTGAAAAAAACAAGTATTGTACTTGATAAAACCTTGGAAAACTGATACTTACTAGAGAGAAGCCGAACATAAGAATGGAGACAAAGACGAAATATTAGGATTAACAATATACCAAAAACGAATCAAAACTATATCAGTCAGTTAGTCAGTGACAACGTAGAACTTCTTACGTAAGTATGTAAGTTCAGGTTGCCATACCGCATTAGCACTGAGAAACAACTGTCAGTTGCTTGTTTATTTACACGAGATAATGATCAGGTTTGAATAAATTAGACTGAGTAGTACATGATATTTCTCAATCAGTAACTTACTGAATGAACACAAATTTACAAAATCATAAGATTAAAGTGCAGTAACTAACATATTATTAAATTACTAATTTGCTTAGTTAACTCTTCTTAAAATACAATTATGTATTATGTGGTTTAAGAAAATCAATATTATTTGTCACTTAGTCTCTAATCAACTAAGACATTGTCTATTAAATTGGACCTTACATGCGGGAACTGATTGCCAACGAGATTATTACTTTTCGCATGAACTATTTCAGTAATCTTCAATAAGACGGATTATTTAAGCAAGAAGTACATATTTGTATTTTGTGGTAATGTTTTTTGTATAAACCTAAGCAGAAGATTACGAAAAGAGATAGATAGTTGCTAGCAGTGCATTTTAAATAACACTTTTATGCTAAAATGTTCCGTATAGTCAGTAACCAATACCTAGGTATGTAAGCATTTAATAAGATGCGATTCATAAAAAAATAGTGCCTAGTATAACAAATATTATTATATATTGTAACAGCAAACTTGCATTAATCTTTTCGGAATGCATAAAATTAGGATAATCAGCCAATAGAAAGACAAAGATTTACTATGAAATACATTAACTGAATTTCATTTGACAATTTTATTTGGAGCAACTAAGGTTACTAATAATTGTTCCCGATTGAATTCCTTTTTGAAACAATCCTTACTAGGCTTAGATCTGATTACTAGGTAGGTGTCTATTTTCTTGATTTCTTCATTCATTTTTACACAGAATAATCCCTCTTTATTGTGACCTTATAATGGAACTCATCCATGTATCTTTTAAAGGAAATGCGATGTGAAATCCATCCATTATTAAAGGCAATTTGTCTAGCTCTGTATACGTGAAACACAATGAAATATGACCCTGAGATAATAAAACACAGAAAGGAAGTACATGTTTTGGTGATAAGCTAAATGATAGACTGTAACTTGGACTAGTATTGTTTCATGCAATTATCCAAATGAGTGTTGAATTAACACCGGTGAGAAAGGCTATTTATATGTATGTTAGTTGCGTTTATGGCCAAAAGAGAACCAAATCCGTGTAATTTTTATACTGCATAATACAATAATGCAAGAGTCTTACAATTTTTGAGATGACCAATAGATAAAATAGCTGAAAACTTGTTTACATCAGTTGGAATCTTTTGAACCATAAGACTGATTTCTGTTCCTAAACTTTTCTTTAACACAATTACCGAATGCAATGCTGGATCGTCTAATGAAAAGGAACTTTTATTTCACCTATTAAACAGTCATTCGGTTCTATTTCATACACTTTTTATTCGTTAATTACCACAATTTTTAATCCAAAATTCACAGTGCAGCTGTTAACAGTTATCAATCGATTTTAGGAGAACATCTGGCTGAATATATATATATATATATATATATATATATATATACAGAGAGAGAGAGATTTGCTTGTAATACCTTTTAAAGCTTACTTTCATGTAATTAAAAACTCCTTAATGTGTTTTGTCACTGATTATACAATACAAATGCAGCTAACCACTACACAACAATTGAATACATGAACATTTTTCATGTTATGTAACATTCATTAATAAATCAAGTTGTAGAGAGATAGTAAAACACTAAACAGTGAAAAATTACATTACATTGTTTTACTTGCTTTGGATTTTTAGTGTACTGTTTAAAATTCCAACGAAGAACAAAAAATAACTTTACAGATAAAAGAAAGCATGTTGAGTAAGTTTTTATTGATAAAGAAAACTCAAAATCACTTAGTTATTCTAAAACATTGTTAGTTATCTCTTTTTATATATTCTTCACATGAATGTAAATGCCTAAAAGTATAATAAATAGAACAGATTTTAAGTTGAATAAGATTTAACTGGCGAGATGATCGATTTTCTGTGATTGTCAGTAGCTGTTAGAAATAATACTTTAGTGTAAAAAATTTCTCACTATGGGTTGCAAACGTTTGTCAGTTTAATTTATCGCCTAAACGAAAGTCATGAGTTTTTTAATTGTAGCAATGTATTTGCAACTTTAAACAAGTTTTATTGTAAAACAACACATGGTCATGCCAACATATAAAAAATAATTCAATGTAATAATTCAAAGACTGCAAAAACCAATGCATTATAGCTTAATCGTATATACAGTGTTTCAACACTGCATACAATGTATGGTTTAGGTGACAGAGATATTACATTTTAAAATCACAGATTATTTGTGCAAAAAAGTTATTATAATTATACATACAGTCTTATGATAATGATTATTTTAGTAATTTTTTTTCGGTACGGAGCTTTTTTTTACATTCAATGATTATGATATATGCAACTAAAACAAAGACTTGGCTTTATTTATTGCAAACGAAAATCGATTATATGAATCAAGGTACTCATAAAAACATGATATTGACTTGAGAGTGTAATTTACATATTGATAATAATGGAATCAACGGAATGACTTATTTAGTGACAGTCTGAATAAACAATTAATTCATTTCTTAAAAGAAATTGATCGCAATAATGTATGTGCGTAGATGATGAGAAAACATTAATGAATCTCAATATTCAAGTACTGACTTAAACGATATATCATTAACTGTATATACTTCATCTTCACTTTCACTCTTATAGCCTAAAAGTGTTCAGAAAAAACTTAATTTCAATGCATTCAAGCTATAAAATCGTCTAACATCATTTCGCTGAGGCTATTCAAATCATTGATTGTTATAGATTACAGTTGGATAGATGTTTTACCTCAGAATTTTCTTTGTAATAGTTCTAATATTCTTTCATAATAATATTCATTACTTCATGCTGTTGTTCTCCACAAACTATATTTTCTCTATATAAAGCTACATCCTATATGAATATCTTAATTATTCATTGAAGTTCATTGTTTCTTATTTTATAAATTCTCTTTAACCAACCCGCAATAAATAGTGATAAATTGACTGAACAAAAAAGGTTATTATTTGACTTTAAGTTGAAAATGACTCCCAAATGAAAAACGGTTTGTAAATAGAAACTCACATTTCTAAACAACAATCGATTGTATGATACCCTTTTGCATCATTTCTATATTACATTAATAATAAAATAATTCTTTCTGTTTTAATGAGAATATGTTAAAAAATGTATTAGCCAGCATCACACGTAAATAATTCATTTCATTGCGTTTTACATAGAGTAGGTTTATTTCATACATTGGTCTACATACCGTATAATTCACATGAACAAAAATACACTTTTTTAAATTTTTTTCATAATTTTTCTCACATCCAACTTAACATCGTTTTGTCAAGTCAAGATAAAATGGAGTTTTAAGCTAAACTAAATTATCTAAGCAAAACGTGAAAATTATCCAAGATTAGAAGCTGTCTTAGTCATTTAGATATATCTCTGTACAAGAAATCACAATCAGTAAAATTGAAGTGGTTTTATAAATTTTGAAAATGGGCAAAACTACACACACTTGCTCTACAAATAATTGAGTTTTTTCCCTAACTCCAACTACACATAAACTTTTAACCTCTTTCGATTATAATGTGTCAATAAAAAGCACCAAGGAAATCAAGTTGTCGGGTCTCCTATTTCAAACTTTGTATATATTTGAAATAAATTTAATCTGTATACTGATTTTCAGAATTACGGGATAGAGTATAGTGTAAATGAAAACAATGGAAAAAAAGAACATGACAAAAGAGAATAAATTTCCTGATGAAATGCTCGATCTAATAGCCAAAGTAACGAGTTGAACGAACATTTTCCCGTCCAAATAGTCACTGATATTAGAAAATGGATAACAAGAGAGAATCCACGATTTTTTACGACCATCGTTTATTACAATTTAACAGAGTATCGAAAAGTTGATCTCCTTAAGAATTGTAGTTGCTAAAAATAAAAAAATTGCTAACTATGGACGGATACCATATTGTGAATAAAGTTCTGATAAATTCATCCTGATTTACTAGAAACCTATTCTATTGTACCACTGATCCTCAAGCCATTTTTTCAATTATCTATCTACTAATTAATCAAAATCAATATCCGTCCACAATAATATCAAAGAATTATGACATGATTTATTGACTGAGACAATTCTTTTTTCAGTGTACATCCGAAAGGTGGAATTATTGATGTATCTTCTGATAAAATTGTTCTTTTCCCTATCAGTTTTAGTATGTGAATACAATGATACCATACAATATTTATGACAAAATCATTTTTGTTTGGTTCAATTAATAAGAGATGATTAATCACAACGAAGCAATTTTTAATTAAGAAATAGAGAGTGAATTTTTTGTTTGCAATTCCGATTAGAATTTCATGATCCTTCGAAAATTATATCTTAACTTTACTAAAATGCATTAGTACTACTGTTTAGCCAAAGTAAGCACGTAGAAAAATATAATATTTGTTGAGATTCCCTTAAACTTTGAATGACAAAGTTTAAGACTGCTGACAAACTTGAGCGAACCTTAAAATAATCATGATAAATTCTTCACCGTATTCAACCAATCCGAAAACTGTTAATATGAATAAATGATTACGAGTACAAAAATGAAATCATTTAACAAAGTTTTTTGTGGTTGATAAATCTGCTTAAGGAATACAAGATCTGATTCCCTGGTTGCTTTCAATAACCCAGACTAAATCTAAAGAACAGCTTAAACATGAAAAAAGGCATGAGGTTCAAAAAGAACTCTTTACTCCAAGGTAATTTTATGTAAAGAAAAATGATGGTTACTCCTGGCCCTAGGCATCTGAAGGTTTGGGGAACTGTGGTTAAATATACAATCACAATCGTGGGACGTAATTCCTCATTTTCGAGATTTTTCGTCGAAGGTTCTGTTCAACTCTGATTGGACAAAACGTTTCCTGACGTTTCTGAGCTCCTGGAAACGTTTCCAAGTAATATCTCGGAACTCTCCAACAGTATTACAGTTAATGTTGATCGCACGAACTAACCTTACTCTTAAATCTAAATTTAAACTTCAATTCAAGCTTAAGAATACAGCAGCGCTACGTGATTTATATGTCAAGAAAACTTGCTTGCTGACGTTTAACATATAAATATTACCAGAAAACAAAGAGATAATTTTATTTTCAGAATAATAAATATCTGGTGAGCAAAGTAAGATTGCTAAGAATGTAATGCCTAAATCTCCTTTCCAAACGTTTTCAAATAACTTTCAACACGTGTTTGAAATTTAAGGTAGGAGAATAATATTGGTAACGAAATTCGATTTTATCCGAATAAAAATTTTGCGGAGATTGCTTAATTCGAAGATAGTTTAAATTGTAAACTGATTGCCTAAACAACCAATGCGAACCGGCGAGTACTAGAAAAAACATTTTACCATAGTGTGGTACTCTTCAGAGGTGTGAACTCATTAGCGTGCCAATTTTTAGATTAACAACCTCTAGGCATCAATTCGATCCCAACAATGAGATCGATCCATTAATAAATCTACGACAAAACAGTAAAGTAACTTAATGAAATTTATTTCCAAACATAACCAGTCTGTTTATAAGCGTTTCAGAAAAAAATAGAGACTGAAGACAACTGTCTTACTCCCGGTCAGTATACTAATTCATGTTAAGTACATAAACGTAACCATAGCTTAAGATTATTGAACGCTATTGTTTATATGGGGTAAATTGCTACACCTCCACTGGTGAAATGCTCTACAATTAAGGTATTCATCTTCTGATGCTGAAATTACGACCTTACTCCGATTGCCGAATAATTTCATTCACTTCTTTGTATGTCGGAAAAAAATTAAAATTACTTAGAGGATATTCACAAACGGTCTAAGAAACAACTCAATATGATTGGGAATCGTCGTATTGTGTTTAGATTGAACCTGATAAAATGTGGTGTTACGGAAGAATTGTTTTAGTGACAAATGTTGGCGATAGCTTCGAAACCAGTATTCATTATCCGTTATTTAAACATTCACAAAAGTTCTGTCAGCAAAGAAATAAAAGTGAAAATATTTACCGGTCATCAATCATTTGTCAACCTGAAATTCAGTCACTGACACTAATATCTCTTAGCTACTGGTGTAAGCAACAAGTGAATATGTGTTTATGAAAATGATCTTAATTAAAGTATAATTGTAAATCTTTATTCATTTATTTTCTATTCTTTAGCAGGTTATTGAAATCGCAAACTTTTGATCCAGATAACTAATATTCCCGATAATAAAAAGAAGAATAGCAAAATCAACAAAATGACAGTAGACAATCAAGCCTAATTATTGATAAAAACAATCAAATAACCTTTGTCATTCTGTACCGACCTGGATCTAACACTGATTGGTTCAAAACTTCAATGAAATTCAACAATCTCTACACCTCTATGCTTACAATGCAATAACCAGTTTTTAAACTATCAAACTTAAACAGTGGAGGTAGAAAAAAAAAGGATTTTCTGCACTCTACCAGATCGATTGAACATCAAATACACAAACAAAAAAACCAAAAAAAAGTAATTTAATAAATAATCCGAAAATATTTATGCGTAAGACAAAGGTGATAGATGTGCATTGTTGCATTGACTTACTTGATAAATAATCTGATAGAGAAATTACATGTTTCGTTTTCCTGTTGTTTTCTATGTTGTTGCTGTTATTACTGCTCCGATTGTTGTTCCATTTATTATTATCAAAAATTTGATGAGATTGATACGTTGATAAAGTCGCATGGTCACTGTGATTTCTATCACTTTTTTTGGAATAATGTAAATATTTGTTATGACTGACTAGTGTATTAGAAGAGGATGATGATTGTAATAAATTACTATTATTATAATTCAAATTAAACTTAGTGCTATCTACCAGGCATCCTGTAAATGTTGTTGCTGTTGATGACAATGGCAGTGGGATACTTGAAGTAGTAACAAACAATGCTTGAACAGGAGCAGTAGTAGTTGTTGTTGTTGTTGTTGTTGTACATCTAGCATTAAGGAAAGATGTCTGTGTAGTTTTGGTCATGTCGTTAGCACAGTTATGATTCATGAATTCCATCATTTTTGTATTTTCACTCTGTATAGTTGGAGTAGATAATTTCGGTATATTATGACAAGTTGAAACCTTTGGAAGAAGAATGAGAATACAAATAGAAAGAAAATTTTTTTTTCCATACTTTTTATGAAAATAAAACTCAGACACAGACATCTAAGCGTATATAACAAAAAGAAAAACGGGAAAATGTGATGTTAAAGTTCATTTATCAGAATAGTAGGGAATAGTCAGTTAGATGTTTATGTAAACGCCCTACATTATTACATAAAAATCCAATAAGTGTGTACACATAACCCTTAAAATATAAAATACAAAATTGAAGGGTGTGGTCAATTTACAATAGCAGTAATACTCACAGAATAAGAAATAAAATAGTTGTAAGATTTATTCTTTTTTTAAAATAATATTCAACCAGCACACTTGGGAACACAGTAATAAATCATATATATATATATATATATATATATATATATATATATATATATATATATAGTGGTGGGACTATAAACCAGACATCACAATAACAATAACAAAAGGTCTGTTACATACATTTCTATTTTCATAGTAGTACTAAACTTACAGTACTACTTATCGTTAACTCCTAAACAAAATATGACTTATTGTAATTGAAATTTATTATACCCATCAGTCTACTACAAGATAGTTTTGTTAAGAAACTTTACTATTAGACTTTACGACTTGAAGTTAATATTATCGGAAATATTTTCAAAATATGTCTGACTAAATTAGACATGAAATCAACATTTCTTATGATCTTGTTGTAACTAACCGCTTACTGATACGCTGATTGACCAGTTCGATCGATATATCTTAATGAAACCAAACACGTGGGTCGTTCACTTATAAACGATTGTAAAGTAATGTTAATCAAGGAGAACTCAGAACAATAAAATGATTTGTCTTTCAATATGTAGTTGATAATAAAAATTAAAAATTACATTGTGTAAAATTGTTCCGAGAACTAAAAATCGAATCTGTAAAAATATATATACATTTTAAATCACATAAAATATCATATTTGTTGATTCAGTACTTTATTTTACTAACGGTCATACCTAACGGCCATCTTCAAAGAAATTCATTCAGCTGTATTGAAAAAAAAAATTGGTTGCTGAAGATCCACTAGTATTCCTTTTGATATATTTTGATCGGTTTGAGGAATAATTTGTTTTACTCACTAAATTCATTTGCACCAATTGTACATACACGGAACATTAGACCTACACATGCATAATTACACACTAACTAATCATGAAATCAATTATTTTATTCTAATTTGGTTTGCACAGCTTTTGAAAAGTAAAGTATTCTAAAAAAAAATATTCGATTGTTTGAAATATTTAATTTATAGTCAATATTATTATTTCTGGTTGTGGTACGATTTTCAAAAACATTTTCGATCTTTGAACTTACCAATTATTTTTTTTGATGAATCAAAATTAAATTCAGAGAATTTGCATGTTTAGTTTAAATTAGGTAATTTATCATGCACATGAAAGGTAATGAAGAAATTGTTTAATTGTGGATGGATCTATGATAGATGTGACACTTTCATGTATGTTGAAACAGGTAAATATTATATATCTACAAGTGTACATCTTGCTAAACAAATAGTTTGCTGGCGTTCATTCAAACTTTCCCAAGCCTCTCAGTGTTCTAAAATTAATGATGGAATTAATGAAACTAAGTCAATGGAATGGCATTGGAAGTCACGAAAGAACAATGAAAGCAGCGAAACAACGATTCGATTTATTTTACAAAAAGATGTCTAATGAAACAATATTTTCGGGAATAAATCTAGCTAGAAAACCTTATTATTTGATCTATCCATGAAAATATTTTTGATATATTAATTTCTATAAAAATTCAGATTAGCTTTTAAATCTTCTGCAAGTAGTAATAATAATAATGATCATAAAAGCAATGGTAATAGTAAAATAATGGTGCAAGTATCACAGATCAATGAGACTTAACCAAATTGCACATTATTCTGACTGATAAAAAACAGAATCTATTTCATATATCGACCTATCATAACATAAAAATCTAGTAGTAATTATTTGTTTTCGCGAAACAGCAAAAGAAAAAACAAAAGTGGACGAATTCAAAAGCCAAACATCATTAGATGAATAGATTAGTCAGCAACAAATTCCACAAATCACATGAAAAATTGCACATTCCCTGTCCAATAAAATGCCCATTTAAATTATTCAAAACATTTTTTAGAAAGAAACATTGCATATGATAGTTTTGACTATCTGGTTGCTGATGTTTATACTGAATTGTGATCAGTTTTAGTTGATGTATGTGCATTCTGTGATAAGTGCATTGATATAATCATCACTTCATAGGTTTATATAGAATAAAATTGAATGTCTAACGTGTGTTTTGTTCTATTTGAAACTCGTCAGATGAATGTAATTGTATCTCAGAGTTGATGCTCACTTTGGGGTTACAATCCAATACCTTCCTTTTCAAACGCTCGATATGTTATCTGCTTTACTTCTGATTCCATAGAGCCATTGACTTGTGCAACAATTATGAGTTCTAAATTAGCTGTAATGGCACACGATTTTTTACTGATCGACAAATGCTTCAACAGACTGGTAAAGATATTTTTACCAGAAAATTGTTGGGGATGTTTGATCCTCAGAACTCGCTTGATAAATGTCTTAATTTTGGATTTTATTCATGGGCTGATCAGTGGACCTTGAGATCACGTTTCTCAGCAGGAAAATCCTCGGCTGTGATTGGTTGATATGTTATTTTAGTATGCTGTTTTTGTAACCGTCCCAAGGACGTTTCTATGATGTACAAATAAACGCGATTTGTGTGCTTGAATTCATTGCGTTTGCTGGGTGTTTGTAGAATATACTTTCTACGCTATATCAAGACTTTGCGTCAGTTCCTTTGGGGCAACGGATCAGAGTAGCCTACCGTGTCACTAGTTGATTGTCTCATTCTCGTTTATCGACTAAGAGGGAGTCGTGATAGTTTCAAGCATACTAAGTGACGAACATAAAAAAAATGTCCAGGAATCGTAAGTATCCAACAATATTTTCAGGTATTATAATGTATTTTCAAGTTCTATAATTGTTTTTGATATCTTCATAAAACGTTTATCACGGGAAAAGAACAGGCTTTTTAATTGTTTACTAGCGGGGTTTGTTTTAACTATCACAGGTGAAAGACTGTTAACTTCATGGGTTGATACCAATTAGGAAATCTGAGTGAAAACCAGAGAGTATTGGATACACATATTGTGTTGGGATAAAATTCTTCATCAGTGTGTAATAATAACCCTGTCTATAATTGAATCCATCTAATTCAAGTCTCATAGAAAACATACTAAATTTAGACCTTTTAGTTAACAGCGTCCACTAGTTCACATTTTAAATTAAAACTACTTCTGTTTTAACTGTTTAAAAACAAGAGTGTAAGGTATAGAGTTGTTAGGTGATGTTGCACAATACTGAGAACCGGTTAAAGTTGATAATTCGTATCGATGAATCCCATATCAGTAGTCTGAAGGTAGTGATACTCAAAAATCATTGATTCGTTCCTTCATAAGGTCCCATTCATATAATGATTAGGATTTGTACACTATCACGAAACAATTCTCCAGTGCTCTCTGATTATTATTAACGCTCCTAAAACTGATAACGTTCCATAACGAAAACCAATTCTAACTTAAAAAACTATATTTTGCATAGAGTATTCAATTTTTAATTTCAAATAGTTATTTCATCAAAATCTATCATCAACTAATGAACTGACCATGTCCAAAATTACGCCTGGTAAAAGTAAATATTGTAAATGTCTGATACATAATATGCAGTATATCTAATGTTCAATCAATCAGTCAACAGCAACGTAGAACTTCGTACGTACGTATATTAGTTCAAGTTGCCAAACCACATTAGCAGTAATGCGAAATAGTGAAACGTCTTAGTTATCTTCTTTTTTTCGCATCCAAGTTCATTCGTTCATATTTTTTAATTTTCAATATTTCAAAAAGCCAGTCTGTTCAAACTTTTATCTATAGAATTTGTATACATTGTAATAAGTAAATAGAATATCCTATATATATATATATATATATATATATATATATATCCTATATATAAAAATTCGGCGAATGCAGCTGACTAGTTTCAGTGGTTTGACTAATAGTCAAGTCATACAAAAAAATTACTGAAAGCCAACGCGCATTGTATTTAGAGCAGTTTGAACATTCTGATCACACAAAATGGTGTGCAGGTAGTTGGACCTTGATAACTGTTCGTTAGTAATTAAAAGATACCATTATCCTTAAATCTCATACTAATTTGCATATCAAACACTATTCCCGTTGAATAATGGTTTACATTTTTGGTTTACCTTTTAGTTAAGCATCTATATGGATTTCCCCCTGACAACCTCTGATTAACAATAACACCACATAAGCAGTGACAGTAATTTCGTTGTCACTCAATGCATATCACAACAAGCTCAATTTATGTTTATCTACTTCTACTTCAAACTTCCTCAGAATGACTGATAAGACCCTTATCCTGGTACCTCAAGGCTTAATATTATCACTGGATTCTGATGCATTCTGGTACATTCAAATGCAAGCAAGATTTTAACAAACTCAATGTGTCTATATGTTACAGTAACTGAATCTAATTGACTCTAAGAACTAATTTCAATATCACAAGATGATTGCATAGCCGAAAAGGACTAAACTGTTCTCGACCTTATCTAGGTATGATAACTTCGTTGAAATACTCGGTATAAAAATTACTACTGTTTGATCATTAACCGTGGATGGTTTGGACAAAGATCATTATGCACCCAAATTATTCAAATATACTGTTGATTTTCCGTGAGAAAGTTAACAATCACAAATAGTTATTGGTGAATGTTCTGTCCTGTATTAGTTGGTGTTTTTCAAATAATATGTGGAAACAAGAAAACAATTCGAAGGACAACTTCGAAATCGAGACAGGAAAAAAAGTATATCAAAATATATATATAAAAAAGTATATATCAAAAATAAGTGTCATTTGCTTTTTATTTTCTTCTAAGCAGCAGTATGAAGTAAAAGGAAAACTTAAGTTGAGAAACCAAACATACAAGTCAAAAGAAAGAAAGCTCGTCAAAGATATCAATCTTTCACTACTGATACTTATACAACTCAGCCTTGAGTTCTTCTAGGGGATTTACCGATTCTATGCACGGATAAAAGAGAGTTCAACATGACGTTGGTGACCCCATACGCGAACCCGAAAATTTCATTAAAAACTCTGAACATCGAGTTAGAGCGTCTTCATTTACAAGTGATGACGCATCATCGTAAAAGCTGAGTTCTTTCAGGAGTCACAAAGCCAATGCTCATTCTCACAACTACACTAACAGTTAACATAATTTCATGGAATTTGCGCACAATGTAGCAGACCACGAGAACCATCCGAGTTGCTAAACAAATAAAAAGAGATAACTGCGTGGTACTTGGAATAAGCAAAACACACTAGACGCAAACTAAACAGAAAAAAATTAACTTCGCAAGAGATGCTGTTGTACTCTGACCATGACGAAGAAAATGCTACACTAACTCAAGGGGTTGCACTGATGCTGTCCAAACAAACACAAAAACAACCTATATTCATAGGAATCTCATGTATCCATTATCAGATCATCAAAACATCATCCAACACAAAGAAAGAGCGCCTTACAATCAGTGTCACTCTGTGCTATTCGCTTATCAACGATAACAATAAAAACAATAAAGATCAATTTTATGGGAAGCTGTAATCAACTGTCGAGAAGTGTCCAGAAACTGACTTGACCATCCTGATAGGAGACCCAAACGACAAGGCTGCCATGAACAACAAAGGACATGAAAACATCATATATTATGAGAAAGAAACAAAACAGTCAAAGATTCACAAATATATGTACCTTCAACAAAACGGTTACAGGCGACACCATATTCCCAAACAAACGCATATACAAAGGGACACGGTTTTCACAATACCACGCCAAAGAGAACTAGGAAGAACAGGAAGGCAGCAATCAATTCAAGCCGAACAAAAGCACACGCTAAACATACAGAAGCAAACAAGCAAGTGAAAAGGAGCATCACATCTCACAAATGGAAATGTGTGCAAATTTTGGCAATGATAGCAGAAAAAGCTAAAACAAGGAAACATCAGACAACTACACGATACAACGAAGAAGTCTGCTAGAATATACAACAAGCCACAACGACCAGTCAAGAACAAGGAAGACAAACCAGTCGCCGACATTCAAGAACAACAAAACAGGAGACCTAAACGACAAGGCTGACATGAACAACAAAGGACATGAAGACATTATATACTATGAGAAAGAACAAAACAGTCAAAGATTCACAAATATATGTGCCTTCAAAAAGCGGCTACAGGCGACACCATATTTTCAAACAAACACATAGTCAAGGCTAGATGGGTTTCAAAATACAAAACCAAACAGAACCAAATCCATCATATCTGCATCAATAAAAAGTTCACAAGGACCATGGAAGACATAAGAACAAGGACAGGGGCTGGGCACTCACAAATGGTTAGTCAGTCAGTTGCAACGTAGAACTTCGTACGTATGTACATAAGTTCATGTTGCCATACCACATTATTAGCACAGAGACGCAAATGTCAAATCAAATCCCATGGTGATAAAGATGGTAGAGGTATTAATGTTATAATAAAGAAGACTAGGGTTTAAGATATTATTCAAAAAATATAATTCAGTGAGATAAGGTTAGAAAGACAAAGGTAGAGGTGCTGGCTAATCCAGAAGATTAGGATTTGAGAGAGCTCAAAGAGTGGATGCACCTGCGCCAGTGCAAACGATTTTGAGCCATGTCGTTCAAGGTCTCTAACCATTGATGACTTTCGTCTCGCGGACCCCAACCAGGTAGTCTACATCTAGCAACATGACTCAGTCCACTTGTCAGGGACTTCATGGATTTCTGCCATGTTTTGGTCTGGCCGCCCCTAGCTTTCTCCAACCTACTCCTACACCACAAAACATAGCTCGTCGAGGCAGTCGGTGGTTAGGCATACGTAACACATGTCCCAACCACCTCAACTGATGAAGTTTCACCACTTCATTGATTGATCTGCCATCCTTACCTAGTACTCGTTTCCTAACGACAGCATTGCTTACTCGGCTGTCCCACGATATACGAGCAATGCTTCTTAAACATCTATGATCGAATACTAGTAACCTACGAACATCTTCTACTCTTAACGGCCATGTTTCACAGCCATATAAGAGAACGGAACGAACTGCTGCGCAGTACACCCGCCCTTTGGTTAGCGAACGGATATCACGCCTACGCCATAAGTGACGCAGGTTGGCAAAAGCCAATCGAGCTTTCTGTATCCGAGCTGAGATTTCGTCAGTCACCAGACCGTCAGCACTGATGAGACTCCCCAGATAAGTGAAGTGATCTACACGCTCGACTACTTCACTCCCTATCACCAGTTCAGGTGCCGAAGCAACCCAGTCTTGAAGCAACATTTTGCATTTCGAGGGGAAAAACCGCATCCCGAACATGCTCGCATTGTTGCTTATGGTAGTCAGAAGACTCTGCATTTTGTCAGCGTCTTCACCGAATAGAACTATGTCATCGGCATATTCTAGATCAGTAAGCGACTTTCCTGGTAGAAGGTCAACCCCTGAAAAATCTGACGAGCTTAATGTTAACTCTAAGAGGATGTCTACGACAAAGTTGAACAAGAATTGAGAGAGTGGACAGCCCTGACGGACACCACTTGATGCAGAGAATTCAGATGAGAGTTCGCCAGAAGCTCTCACTCGACCAGTGGTGTTCGAGTAGAGAGGTTGTATAAGGTTAATGTACTTCTTTGGTACACCTTTCAATGACAGACACTGCCACAGAACCTCACGATCCACTGAGTCGAATGCCGCCTTAAGGTCCAGGAACACGACTATTGTAGGACGTCTAAATGTGTGTCTGTGTTCCAGGACCTGTCGTAGTGTGAAGATGTGGTCTATACAACCACGTCCAGGTCGAAAACCGACCTGGTTTTCTCGAGTCTGCTCTTCGCGAGCTCTAGTTAGACGTCTAAGTATAATCGAGGCTAACAATTTAGAAACTATATTAGTTAAACTTATTCCCCTGTGATTGTCACAAGAGGACTTCTGTCCTTTCTTGTAGATTGGGACAATTAGCGACTGAGACCAGTCAGATGGGATTACGTCCAGTTCCCAGATTCTACCTAGGATCTCGGTCAGTTTAACCGTTAAAACTGGACCACCATACTTAAACATCTCAGGGGTAAGCCTATCGGGACCTGCCGCTCTACCTCTCCTTAGATTTCCTATAGCTTTCTCAACTTCATGTAAACTGGGAGGACTTAAATCGATTTGCCATTCAGGATGACTGGAGATCGTGGATAACCGAAGTGTGGCTGAAGGCCAGTTGAACTGATCCCTAAAGTGTTCTGCCCATCGGTCCAGCCTCCTAGATTGAGAATGGATAATAAGACCATCCTTTTCCGAGATAGTCTCACTCACATTCGGGTTCCTAATACCGGTTTCTTTAATAAGGCGGAAAAGTCGTCTAGTGTTGCCGATCGCCGCTGCTTTTTCCATCGCTTTTGCTTTCGCCACACACCACTGTTCACGGTCGTTACGTAGGCTTTCTATAAGTCTGCGCCTAAGTTGAGTACGCTCTTCATCATGCTCAGAGTCAGGTGGGATGCGTTTTCGAGCATCCATCAGTTCGGTGGATGCGACTGATATCCACGGCTTCATCCTAGCCTTATGGTTTACCTTGCTAGCAGATATCACTGCTGTTTCCACAGCCTTCTTTATATCATTCCAACCTGACTCCGGATGGGAATCACTTGCATGATCGCCCAACTGTTTTTCTAGTTCCTCCTGAAATATTTTCTTAGCTTGATTATCATCAAGTAAAGCCCTAAGAGGCTTCCTTACGGTGTCTTTCCTACGTCCAGCAAGCCTCAAACAAATACGTGCTCGCACTAGGGCATGATCTGAATCTAAACATGTGCCCCAGAACGAGCGACAGTCCTCTATCGAACCCCTCCGTCGGTGGCTGATGGCGATATGATCTAGTTGCTTCCAACGTTGAGACGACTTCGGGGGTCGCCAGGTCAAAAGGTGTTTTTCCTTATGCTTAAAATTAGTGTTTGCTAGAAATAGTTGGTTATCTGAGCACAGTTGCAACAGACGGTCGCCATTGTCTGTTCTTTGAGCCGCGAGACCGTAACATCCACCTAGGTGTCTTTCATTTTCACTTAGTCTACCTACTTGTGCATTGAAGTCACCAGCCATTATAACTATATCAGAGCGCTTAACTTTTTGGAGGAGGTCCGAAAGCTTTCTGTAAAACTCATCTTTTACATCATCTGGGCTGCAGTCAGTGGGGGCGTAGGCTGATATGACGAAGAGGCAACGACGAGTGTCCCTATCTTTCCGAGTCCTTACTGTCCCGTTGAGTCGGACGGCGCACAAGCGACTATCTACAGGGATCCAGTCAAGGAGAGATTGTTCTGCCCTACGACTCAATGCTATACCTACACCGGCGAGGCCCCTAGAAGCAGCATCAGGGCTACCGGATACACGAAGGGTAAATCGAGCTGCTTCTTTATCTTGACATGGTGAGGTCAAATGAGTGATGCTACTCGGATCCTGTATGCGCGTTTCCGAGACGCAGCACACATCGATGGCACGAGATTCTAAAGTCCTAGCTAATGACGCCTGTTGCCCTATTTGACACAATGTCCGTACATTGAATGCTCCAACATGTAGTTTGGAACGGGGTTTAAGGAGACCAGGAACGACGTTTCGCAAACTCGCATCGTTTGCATTAGCTGTGCACTGTAATAAATGAATGTGAGAAGAGTTAGTTGTGGAGATAAGAGAGGTATTAGGGAATGTAGGAAGGATTTGATTTTGAACAATTTTGTCTCGTGTGCTGTTGCGGGTATGAGGGTGGTTATCACTTCCCGGCTGCCCACACCGTGGAAGGTTGTTTCTTGACGAACCTGAAAAGGAAGATGGATTAGTGTTGGTGCGTGACCGCAGAGTCCAAGGGACAACTGCTTCAGGCCGGTCACGCACGGCCTTTTTATGAGAGGTATTTAGAGGATTAGCTCCGTTCTTGAAGGCCCTTAGTGGGCACCCTTACCCAAGGAGACGGAAATCCGTGAGGTAGGGGAGGTGTGACATTTTTAGGGCCGACCTTTTCTAACCCTTCCTTCCTTGTGAGGAGGCAGCATCTCTGCAGATGCTGGTTGTCCGAGGGAAACACCTTACTGCTGTCACACCCCTCTGCAGTCAGCAGTACGACTTCGCCCTCAGACCTTGGGTAGCTGCTTTTAGTCTCATCGTTCTCCAATCGACCTGCCTGGCATGGTAGGACCTGCAGGAACATGTGTTCCAGCCAGTATAGCTCGGTTGGGTCATCACGATAGGCAAGCCCGCACAAATGGTTAGGCTTGATGATAAATACAGAGACTTATACTATGTAAACGATTTCTATTGTTTAATATTAGCAACAAACTATCACATATAAAATCGTAACAATTTCATAAGCCGTGTCTATTTAGTCAACGACAAAAAAAAAACCTTTTTCACATTATTCTTATTGTTCCCGGTATTAAGCATCGAGGTAGCTAGGTAGGTAAGAGACAAAATAAGCTTTGTATAACCCTTGACCACATATCATGAAAAGATACAAGTAGTCAGTAAGAGGTAACCCAAAATAGATATGAAAGGATACGTATCAAGCAAAGAATTATTTTGAACTTCATTCTCCAGTGAACAAAATCAATTTACAATGAAAATATGAATAACCGACTGATGCCATTCAACGCTACCATTCAATATATGAACATAAACAATCTGAGTTACAGTTGGTCAGTTGTTTGACTTGATCATTTACATAACTTTTGATATGATCTATAATTAGTGACTGGAATAAAAATTGCTAAGTATCCTCATATCTCTTAATATCAAATATATAGGATTATAGGATTGTATCATGTAACCCTTTAATACAAGAAGATTTGAAAGTTTGAAAGATTACAGCAAGGCTTCGAATGTCAATCAATAACCAATAATTTTAGGCTCCGTAGTTTAATATATATATATATATATATATTTCGCTAGATGCAAAAGTAAATGTATTTGTGACTACCTTTATAAATTATCTATTCAAAATTCACTGACTAAATTATTGTGAATGTAGTCACAATCAAAACTGTTTTCTCCAAACTTTTATCATTAACTTTTCACTTTTACATCATCGTTTTTGGATAACATTTTGAACCGTAAAAATAAGTTTGCCTATTTTAGAAGTTTGCGAGTTGATCATTCAATGGTGAAACAATAAGTAATGGTATAAAAAAACATCAATCGAAGTCGGGCCTGATACGAATACGTGCTGGCTCGAGTTTTCAAATGAATAACCGACAAATAATGTCCATTTAGGTATAATCCGTATACTGTTTACCCGCCTTTCAGTTCAGCCGTAAGATAGCGAAAAATATCTCAATAGATTAGAAGAGTATTCTCAATAGTTTTCGAATAAATACTCTCCTTCGTTTTAAACCGCCCTGACAGCGAGCGTTTTGTGAACGAAGAAGTAAAACACTGAAATTATAACACATTAACAAGCTATGCTTTGATGCAAAAGTATTACTGCCTTTGTCTCAACTGACTTAAAATTTTATGAATCAGTATTTTTTAAGCTTATTCACCTTGGAATAATTGACATCTGTTAAATTCCAGTGAAATTAACTTACACAATAAAGATAAGTGATTTTCTGAGAAAATCAATTTTCCACTAGAATAAAGCTAATGTTTATATGATGTTAAGAGAAATATTTCTTAGTTTAAAAACTAGAAAGAATATTCGTAATAAAGTGCCGCTAAAATAATAGTAACGATAAAATCACATTTCAATAACTCAAACAAACCTAAAATAATAACTAAACCAGTGAGATGAACTATGCATCATCACTTCAATACGTACTATTAATCATGATTTGAAAATGAAAATTCTCAACATGAAGAGCTCAACCCAAATTTTTAGTTGATTATAACAGTTGCGGGAAGCCTTTTACAATCATTAAACCACTAAAAATTCTTAATAAACAATGCATAATTGTTTTCCTTTCTTTTTGAGAAACTTTGGGTTATACGATGATTGTAGTGTAGAAATGTAGATCTGCTTGTCATTAGGGAGTAAAAACCACTTGAAAAAAATACAAAAAGTAGCAACAATAACCGTTATCGTTGAATGGACAGTTGTTTTAAGATGGTGGCTTGCTACCACCCCAAGATCACTGGACTACGGATATCGACTGTTCCCCAATGCTGTGTCAATTTGTCTTTGTATGCCGACTATCCATTTAGACACAATCAACCGCCTTGGTAGAAATCAGCCATGTTTTAGACTAGCTAACCAGAACGTCCAAGTCAGAACGAACTATAAATGCGTCCGCATCCCCAACGATGCTCAGGAGTTCATTAACACACAGTATAAAGAGTAAAGGAACAAAAACAGATCCTTGAAATACCTCTTTAAGTACTGATTTCCAGGAGGATGATTTAGAATCTATTTTTAATTTCTGTCCTCGACCTACCAAGAAATCGTTGATCTGTTTAAAAAGAAGTCCGGCAATTCCTAGATTTCCTAGCTTTTAGAAGGGTATATTGTTAGACACCTTATCAAATGCACTGCTTAAGTCTAAGTAGGAAACATCCACTGATTTTTCCCTTTCTGGCGACTCCGTCCATAGACCTCTTGCTATAAGTAGGTTTTTTGTACTTCACAATCCTTTCCTAAAACCATGGTGCTCACTGTTTAACAAGTTATCTGTTTTCACGAAGTTATTTATAGCTTTTTTGTTATTAACTATGACACTGCTGAGGGTGACCAGTTTATAGCTTGATGGATATTGTCTTGATCCTGTCTGAAGTGACAAATGCAATTCCAGTCTGTAGGCAACTTACTCTTTTTACATCTACGTAAAATTCTGTCTACAGATTAGATAGTGTCGATTATGACATCTTCTATGTAGAAAAGTCTTCTCATGAAATCCCAACTCATCCCAAAGAACATTTAGGATACACAAAAACACCGAATAATCCAGTTGAGCTGGCAAATTTACAAATAAGAGGACATGCTACTTTCAGAAACCACCAGATGGATACTGAAAATATCAAAATAATGGTGAGATAGTTTCCTGACAATAAAGAGGAGTGAGTATCCAAAACACTTCATATAACGCTAAATCCCTCTGCCTGAAATAAGATTGAACGCCTGACTATTCCTCCAACAGTTTGTTTCTTCAAACAACTTCACTTAACTCTATTAATTTTCCATGCAATCTACACACAAAATTTTAACTCGGCTACTTTATATTACAAATTACATATTTTCATAACGCCTATCATATGCACAAATGAACTCAGTGGTCTCATAAAGAATCACGTCGATTTTGAATGCACTAAAAATATCTTATTTTGTTTCTTTTTAACTGTTTAAACTAGGGATAATTTATGTCTAATGAAATGACTTACATTCAGTAACTAAACGTCAGAAATACGATTTTCTACTCATTGAGATAACACAAAATAAATTATTATTTTTATTATTATTTTATAATCATTATCAAATAACATGTTGTGATTCGTTATAGAAAAAAAATATTATAGCTGTCTATTGTCAGATATAAAAAAGAAGCGCTTACTGTAGCAATGACTTGAGTAAGTACATTTCTAATAACACACATAAAGGAAGTCAACTGAAAAGAAGTTAACAGAAATAAACTGGTACATGAGTAGACGATGCAAACTGATATATCTCAGGGAACCTTGAACTTAGGTTTCGTGCTATTAGGCATTCGTAAGCAAAGTCTATTAACAATCTTGAGTGAATTGATGCTCCATGGAGGATTCAATCCCGCATCAAATAGCTTCATGGTACAATTAGCCTAATACATCTTCAAAACAAGAACTAAAACAGCCCATCAGTCAGCTCACTCAGCTAAAACGTAGAATGTTCGGTACCACATTAGTACAGAGACAAAATTATCAATTCAAGTCTCATACTGGTAAAAGTAGAAGTATGAACATTAGTAGGAAAGATTAGGGTTTGAAGATGTTATTCAAGGAGTATATTCTAGTGATATATATTTAAAAGGAGAAAGATAAAGGCGATGAGGAATTCAGAAGATTAGAATGTCATCGAACACAAGAAATGGATGCACTTGTAACATTGCAAACAGTTTTCAGACATATCCTTTCAGGTCTCTAACCATCGGTTACTATCGTCTCGTGGACCCCAACCTGGTAGTCTACATTTACTAACACGGCTCAGTTCAGTTGTCAGTGACTTCATGGATTTGTGCCATGTTTTGGCTTGACCACCGCCAGTTTTCTTCCAACCTACTTCTACATCACAAAACATTGCTCGTCGAGGTAGTCAGTGGTTGGGCATATGTAACACATGTCTGAACCACCTCAACTGATGAAGAATCACTACTTCATCAACTGACCTACCATCCTTACCCAGTACCATTTACCTAACACCACCATTGCTTACTCGATTATCCGAGGATATACGGGCAAGCTTCGGAGACACTTACGATCGAACACTAGCAACCTACAAATATTCTGTATTCTTAGTGGCCATGTTTCACACCTATATAGTAGGACGGAGAGAACTGCTGCGCATAAGGCTCGTCCTTTGGTTACTAAGCGGATATCTCGTCTACTCCATAAATGACGCAATTTCGCAAAAGCCATTCGAGCCTTCTGTCTAAGAGAGCTAGTTCCGCTTTTCAGATCAATACTTATCGACACCAAAGAGAACATGCGAAAAAACATTGTGACCTTCAGATACACGAAGAGTAAATCGAGTTAGTTCTTTATCTGGACAAGATAAAGTCAAATGAATGATTCTTGTCGGATCCTACGACGCAGTTTGATGGTTACTGACATATGTGCCCTTTTCACCTTCAGGTCTTATTCCTAATTCCTTTCTCAACTGACAGCTGGTTCATTCTCTGCCAGAGAAAGTTGTTGCTGATAGTGTCACCCGGCGTTTCGATTTGAAATTTTTAACCTGTCACTTCCACTCTTCAAAACGTCTTACCGGTGGAGACGAAAATCCGTTAGGTAACGTGTGGTGTGAAATTTTAGGGTCAACCTTTTCTAACCCTCTCCTTCCATTCCAAGAAGGCAACATCACCAAGATGCTGATTGTCCAAGGGAAACACTTTACTGCTGTCACTGCTCTCCTGTCGACAGTACGACTTCGCCCTCAGACTTTGAGTAGCTGTTTTTAGTTTCATCGTTCTCAAATCAACCCGCCTGGAATGGTCGAACCTACAGGAACGTATATTCCAGTCAACATAGCTCGGTCGAGTCATCACGATTTGCAAAGGTAGCAGCTACGGTCAGGCCTGTAGTGTCATCAGGAGGGAAAATAGAATTCCGTGAAGAAAATGTTTTTTTGGTATCTTCAAACATTTCACGTAATCAGTCACGGACAAGTGCTGATTGTAGAATTTTTTCAATTTAATTTTAAAAATGTAAAGGATTTACAACGATCATATTATTATCACAGTTGTAGTCATCAAATGATCTGGGACAAGCCACCATTAGAAACTGTAAGCAACCGGACGGCCGCTCAGTCCTAATATGGGACTACTCAACAGTAAGCATCCACAGCTGTTGCACGCAGGAATCGAATCTAGGATTTTCGATCCTGAGCGCGAACGCTTAACCACTAAGCCATAGACTTGGGATTCAATGACTTTAATGTCTAAATTCAACCGGTTCGCCATGTTGTGCAACCTTCATCTATTGCCTGCGGTGATTAACTATCTTCTATCCAACACGTATTGAACTCCACTAGCTACGATTTATATATATATATATATATATATATATATATATATATATATATATATATGCGACTAATTCTTTACAAAAGTGACTGTGAATTGAGGAACTATTGTTAATGAATACTGGATGTATTTAAATAATTACAATTAAATTAATCTTAAGAAAAAGCCTAGTAAAACTGAAATTTATTTCCGATTCTTGTCAAACTTATAAATAAATAAATTCAGTACGATCTAAGATGGACACTATCTTACTTGGAAAAATGATTAGTAAGATAAAGATACATTCCTAGATTTTAGGTAATTGGAAACTTATAAATTGAAATTTCTGAGCAAATTGTGTTTCTAGAGCCTAATGTTATAAATGGAATCAAAATAGAATCAAATAGAATCAAAAATGACTTACTTGACAAATAGATGATGATTTCATCATACTAAATCTTGAATTTACTTGACGTGGTTTTTTATCGTCTGTAGAAGATATTGTAATATAATTAACAGGTTCAGTCCTGAGAGAGCTAATAACGTGTAACTGACTTTGTGCATCATTTTTAGTCAAACTAGAATTATTATTTAATTCAGTCGTCTTATCGTAATTATCCACAGTGACATTCTCTGATTTTAATGAATGTGATTTAACTTTTCGTCTATGATCATAATTAGACCTAGGATTACAGCTGAAAGAACGTAGAATTGTTCTTTTTAAGTTTCTGTTTGACGAGTCAGTTAACGATATACGGGCTACATTATCATTAACACTGATAACAGGTAACTCTGATTGACTATTTTCAGTAAATGAAGAACGTTTTATATTATTTTCTTCCAACTGTCTTGTATTACATAAAGGCTGTTCAGTGATATTTGCTTTCTTCCCATTGAATGAAAAAAGTTGTTTCATACTTTGATGCATTTTACGTAGACGATAAAAATCTACCGATGTTGGACGGATTCTTGATTGTGTATTCGTTGGGAAAAGATTCACATTTTCATTTGTTGGTGTAATGTCTTCAGAGGGTATGAATGTAGGACAAGGATAAGGTGATAGATTAGGTGGATAGTCGTAAATAGAATCATACATTATTACATTATTAACAGTTTGATGATTAGGTTCCATGTAAAGTGAATTATCAATTCGACAATATGAATATGGTGAAATGTGATTACAATTATCTTCATTGGGAGATAGAACTGAATTATTTAGATAAGAGCATGGATTATGATAAGTTAATATTTGACTTGAAGGATGGAATGATGCTGGTCTAGGTCTGTGATACGTTTGTGATTCTATTTGTTGTGAATTTATCAGATTGTTCGTTTCATAAGCCGAAATCGACATCCCGGAAGATAAATGAGAATTATTTGCAGGGACGGTAGGTGATGTTGCTTGAACTGAATAATTGCGACTATTAGCTTTCTGGTTTATGCCATAAATATTTGTTTTAGACTGACACAATGTTTCAGTATATGGATGATTAACGTGTAATGCGTTCTTATTTGTATTTAAATTGTTCCTTGATTCTACAGCACCATAATAGACTGCTTCACTGGATGGGTCTGCAGATTTTGCACGTCTTTTAAAATGTTGAATAAACAAGGCTAGGCGTCTGGCCCCCTTATCGTGTCGATTAATAGAAGTTTTGTTTTTCCGTTTCTCCATAAAATATGATTCATTCTCATTTGATATAAGTGTTTTGGACTTACGAAGTAACGATAAATTTGGCGAAATACTAGTGCTAATATTATTGTTATTCATGAAATTGGAAGGGACACTTTCTAAAAAGTTGTTCATCTTCCAACAGTTCTGGTTATCACGTACTCACATTGAGTTTAAGTGCTGGAAAGTGTAAGCAGAAAAGCTAGTCTCTTCATCATATTAAAATGAATATTTAAAATATCAAGAACGATCAGTGTTCATGCCAAGTCATTAAATTGTATATCAGCTTAACAAAAGATTATTAATAAAACGAGATAATTTCAATATTGGCTTAAAACTGAATATAAGTAATATAATTCAAAGTGACATTTGTACCCGTAGAACTAAACGATGAAGATTTTATTTATGCATCATTACTGTTGCAACATATTACCAAAGTTACAAAGACAGAATGTAATGCGCTCTTTTTTTAAACAGCGAACACAAATAGATATGCCGGATCTTTTTAGTGAGATTTTAAATTACTAGCATGACAGCTACGATTTTCGAAAACTTGAATGTAGTTTTTATTTATGCAACTGAGCCAAACGACTTTTCTATTGTCCAATAACTATTACTTAACAAGTTTGTCATCAATAATCTAGTTCGCGAGACGATAGTAACCGATAGTTAGAGACCTTGAACGACATGGCTTGAAATCTTTTGCAGTGGCACATATGCATCCATCCCTTGACTTCTCTCCAATTCTAATTTTTTGAATTCCTTACCACATTTATCTTTCTCCCTAAAGTTTATTTCACAAGATTATACTCACTGAATAAAATCTTCAAACCTTATAATTTAATAACTCTACAAGTATGAGATTTGAATTGACAATTGCCTCTCTATGATAATCTGGTATGACAGCTTACAAGAGTCAGTCAGAGTCAAATGCAACGTAGAACATCGTACGTACGTACATCAGCTCATATTGTCATACCACATTAGCACAGAGACATAATTGTCGATCCAAATACAATAGTAGTAGAGGTAGTAAAAGTATTAAAGTAATCGGAGAGGTTAGGATGAGAAGATATTATTCAAGAAGTATAATTCAATGAGATAAGTTTAGAAAGACAAAACTAGAGGTGTTGAAGAATCCAGAAGATTAGGATTTGAAAGAACACAAAGAATGGATGCACCTGAGCCAGTGCAAACGGTTTTGAGCCATGTCATTCAGGGTCTCTAACCATCGTTTAATATCATCTCGCGGACCCCAACCAGGTAGTCGACAACTACGAACATGGCTCAGTCCACTTGTCAATGACTTCATGGATTTCTGCCATGTTTTGGTTTGGCCGCCCCTATCTTTCTTCCAACCTACTACTACACTACAAAACAAAGCTCGTCAAGACAGTCGATGGTTAGGAAAACGCAACACATGTCCCAACCACCTCAACTGATGAAATTTCATTACTTCGTCTACTGATCTGCCATACTTACCTAGTACCCGTTTCCTAATAACAGCATTGCTTATTCGGGTGTCCCAGGATATACGAGCATACCCATGATCGAAAACCAGTAATCTACGAATATCTTCTACTCTCATTGGCCATCTTTCACAGCCATAAAGTATGACGGAGCGAACTACTGCGAAGTACACCCATCCTTTAGTCAGCAAACGGATATCTAGCCTACGCCATAAGTGACGCAGGTTGGCAAAAGCCAATCGAGCCTTCTGTATCCGAGCTGAGATTTCGTCAGTCACCAGGCCATCAGCACTGATGTGACTCCCAAGATAAGTGAAGCGGTCTACACGTTCGACTACTTCACTCCCTATCACTAGTTCAGGTGCCAATGAAACCCAATCTTGAAGCAACATTTTGCATTTCGACGGGGAAAACCGCATCCCGAACATGCTTGCATTGTTGCTTAGGGTAGTCAGAAAACTGCATTTTGTAGGCGTCTTCACTAAATAGAACTATATCATCGGCATATTATAAGTCGATAAGCGAGCCTCCCGGTAGAAGGTCCACTCCTGAAAATTCAGATGAGGATAAGGTTGTATCTAGCAGCATGTCTATGATGAAATTAAACAAGAATGGAAAAAGTGGACATCCCTGACGGACACCACTTGAAGTAAAGAATTCCGATGATATTTCGCCATAAGCTCTCACCTGACCAGTAGCTTTAGAGTAGAGAGCTTGTATGAGGTTAATGTACTTCTTTGGTACACCTTTTGATGATAGAAACCGCCACAGAACCTCACGATCCACAGAGTCAAATGCCGCCTTAATTTCCAGGAAGATAACCAATGTAGGACGCCTAAATGTGTATCTGTGTTACAGGACCTGTCGCAGAGTGAAGATGTGGTCTATACAACCACGTTCAGGTCTGAAACCTGCCTGATTTTCTCGAGTCTGCTCTTCACGAGCTTTCGTTAAGCGCCGAAGTATTATTAAGGCTAATATTTTAGATACTATATTAGTTAGACTGATTCCCCTGTGATTGTCACAAGAAGACTTTTGTCCTTTCTTATAGACTGGAACAATCAGGGATTGAGACCAGCAAGATGGGATTGCATCCGGTTCCCAGATTCTACCTAAGATTTCAGTCAATCTCGCTGCTAAAACTGGACCACAATCCTTAAAAATCTCAGGATTCAATCTATCGGGTCCTGCTGCTCTACCTCCCTTTAGATTTCCTATAGCTTTCTCAACTTCATGTAGACCGGTAAGACTTAAATCGATTTGCCATTCAGGATGACTGGGGATCGTGGGCAACCGAAGTGTGGCTGAAGGCCAGTTGAACTGATCCCTTAAGTGTTCTGCCCATCGATCCAATCTCCTGGATTGAGAATGGATAATAAGACCATCCTTTTCCGAAGAGTCTCAGTCACGTTCGGGTTTCTAATACCGGCTTTTTTATCAGTCTGAATAGGTTGCCTACTGTTGCCTATCACCGCTGTCTTTTCCATCTCTCTCTCGCTTTCGCCACCCACTACTGTTCTCGATCATTGCGTAGGTTTTTTAAGGAATGACGTTTCATGAACTCGCTTCGTTTGTATTAGCGGTGCAGTGTAATAAAGGAATGTGAGAAGAGTTAGTTGTGGAGATAAGAGAGGTATTATGAGATGTAAGAAGCATTTGATTGTGACATATGTGATCTCGTGTGCTGGTACGGGTATGAGGGCGGATATCACTTCCCGGCTGGCCACACCGTGGAAGGTTGTTTCTTGAGGGGCCTGAAAAGAAAGATAGATTAATGTTGGTCTTAACGACCTGGGAGTGTGACCGCGGAGCCCAAGGGACAACTGCTTGAGGCCGGTCACGCACGGTTTTTTTATGAAAGGTTTTTTGATTATTAGTTCCGCGCTTGAAAGCCCTTAGTGGGCACCCTTACCGCCGGAGACGGAAATCCGTGAGGTAGGCTGAGGAGTGACATTTTTAGGGCAAGCCCGACCACCACGTCAAGGTATCAGCTACGGTCGGGATGGCAGCTTATACTGATGTACGTACGTACGGAGTTTTGCGTTGTAGCTGACTAACTGACTGACTGAGTAATCCAGTTATAATTAAAATAGATAGAGGTGTAAGCATAATTTCATCGAAAAATGAAGCATAAATAAACGTAAAAATATGAAAATGGTTCATGAATTAGTACAATCATAAAAATTTTTTGAGAATAAAGAATGAAATATATATTTTTTAGAATAAATTATAGTGAAGTACAGTAATGAACAAATATCCACAGGTAAACCAAATAGGCAAATTATAAATTCCCTAGATTTTCAGTTTAGCAATTATTTTACATTTTTCAGATAGTACAGGAAAAGAAGCCGATTTATAGATTCTGTTGGCTTAGAAAAAATACTTTTGGATCAACCGAGAAGGAAGTTGATACGTCCAAAGTAAAATAAAACTTAAAACTGACTCATAAATTCTGGAACAACCACGCAGGTATCAGCAGACTATCGATTAAGAAAACCAGATTACGTGTAAAAACGATTTCTGTCTATGAATGACAGACTGAACTCATATGTACAGCATTAGTAGTGTAACCAAAGCAGTCAAACTGTATTTTACACCCGGCCAAATAATATTTCATGCCAGTAGGCTATAGACCAGTTTTTAAAAGCAACTGTAATAACCTAACGTGTTTATTCAACAAAACTATAAGTGTTATGAGACGTTTACGAAACTCTACAATACTGTCAATATGATTGTTGACACTCCGTATTTTAAAACTAAATAAACAGGCATTCTCTTCAGCTTTTAAGAATTTGCGAAAAATTCAACATCAGCATCTATAACTGAATCTCTGAAATATAATATACGGTACATAGAAACTTCACAAAATAAGAACGTTATTTTTTACTAGCAACCAAATAGGAAAAGGCTTTTAACATGTTTATACCCCATTTACTATCGGTTCTCTCTACATCTACTATAGGCGTATTATCTAAAAATTACTAACCTGGGTTCAGATTAATCGAAACTCTTTAAAAAAGCATTGATAGCTTACAGACACAATGAAACTCTGTGTAACAGACAAAAAATTTGGTTGTGCTATGTTTCTTAGCTAGGACGCTTTAGTCGCAACTAGCTGATGACTTTCATCCAAAAAAACTGAAGCTCTACGAATGAACCGTTAACTTGAGAATGCGCGATAAAAGGAAAGCACTTGAATTAAAAACCTTCATCGTTAATGGACAACAAAAGTAACTTCAACAATCCGCAAAATAAACATCTTAACACACCGAATTTGTCTCTGACAAGACAATAACCGACAATTACATGTTTATTCAGATATTTTTGATTTCGCCGAGAACATTACAGAACACATATGATAGTAGATTTATGAGGTCTCAAACAACTGCATCCGAGATGGAACAAATGTGATGAAAAATTAATCCTCAAAAATGTGCACGTATCTCCTACATAATATAATAGTCTTTTAACAACTGTGATAGTTAAAAAGCGTTCTAAATCGCAAGTAATTACGAGCTATTTTCGTCTAAGACTTACAAAACATCTACTACACAAGAGCGGTTTGCAAATGAGTTTATATGTGTGAGCGAACTGTTGCGTTTAGTTTTCGAAATGAGCTGCAAAAAAGTAAAACGAGGCCTATATTTGCTATTATTTGTTGTAAAACACGGGAGATATTTGTCCACAAAATATTCCATCAGGTTTTCGAATTTAGAGGCAATTAGAATGCAAAGAGATCTATATATAGTACTGCTTCATACAAGATATCCAAGACATTCTGCTCAAAAAAATAAGTTGTAATTGATCGCCCAAAGCTAAAAATAATATGTTTTCTCGAGAACTTATGCAGACTCCCTAAATGTTTGGAGGAACTTTTAGATTTTCGTTGTTACACAAAGGAATTTCCCAAACGTTTCAAATATCCAATATCTTTCTCGCGAGCTAGTATAAACCAATTGATTTCTTTGCGTTCGACTTTTGCTCTTTCTGTACGGATCCAAATGACTTCGAAAATTGTAGAGAAAGCGTCAGCTAGTCATAAACTCAAATGGAAATATTTCTATAAGCTACACGTCCGCAGAAGAAAAACAAATCTCAAAAATAATAGAAATGTAAGTTGCCGATACTTCAATATATCCGATATCCAATATACTGATTCTAACCTCATTAGTTTTATTAAAAAACTAAAAGTGAAGGCGTTAAGTCACTTGTCTGCACTATACCACAATTCCGGAATCATAACTGCCTAATTTAAGAACAATAAATCGGAAAGGTGTTATGGACAAAAGCGTTTTCAGACTTTGAATCTCCGTGACATTATCATGTCTATTTGAATATACTAAAATATCTTCATATGCCAAACAAATACGTGATACGGAGACAAAAGAATCAACGTTTACGAAAAATCCATGTCAGTGATTTGAAAAACGTCAAATGTGACGTTCACTTGAATTAGAATGAGTCCGCAAACAAAACTCACATTGTCCGACGAAACTTGAATTGTTGCTAAAATGAGAAGTACAATTGCGTTGATTGATTATAACACATCTCAAAACTGTATGTAGTAAATAGTAGAAAGCCTATAGTTCCGAATGTCCAATAATATATCTCTGAAAACGTTTGGCTTTCAATCAGCAAGTAACTTTGAATTTAATTGATCTCATCTAACTCTTATATGGTAGAAATTAAATTGTTCTGTTACTAATATCTTTATCACATATAATGAAAAGTGATCTTCATTCCACCTTGAGTCCTTTTGTGCGGTAAAATGATGTCATGCATTTTTTAAATCCAGGTGATACTAGATGAGACATTCAGTATTACCAGTTGCTTAGAATGAATTCGGAGCATTTGTGATGTAGATGGATGAGCAAATTTCTAAGGGAATTTATGTGCTTTGTTGGAAAAAAAGGTAATATTTTTAACTGCCGGAACAAAAACAACAAATTCAGCATAGTTGACGATCATTATTTAGACTACGAAAACCATCAGTAATCTGTTAGGTTGGTATATATACTCCCAACAACTCAAAAATGAAAACAAATGACTTTGGACATTTAAAAAATATAATTTGGTTTCATAGTATAGACACAGCAATCAAGTCCCAACACTCCTCTTATAAAAAAATTAGGTTACTTTCGTCAAGACCAAAATTTCAATCATGAAGACTGAAATACATTACAAGCGAATGAGCTTTGATTTTTCGACGAATGCCTTGTGTTCTTAACCGAACATGTCGTTACGCTATTTTCCTTTTTAAGCCTCTTTTTATGGCCAGATAAAGTCTTTAGCTGGAGGTAAAGTAAATAATTTTGATTTTCGAAAAAGTCTTGTTCATTTGAATTCAACATGTCACTTGACCTTCTAATTTCAAAAACCAGCCCTTCCATTTACGCAAGTGCGCTTTGTTGTGATTTCCAAATAATCCATAGCTCAAATAATAACCGAAAGTTTCTGGCTGATTTCGATGTACAATGGAAGTCATTTTCTTGTAACAAATAATTTGCTGACCCCTTTTTCCTTTTTCATTTTTCCGTCTATCTCTACACATACAGATTTCCGCCCAGAAAGATGTCGAATCAGATGACTACGAACACGTCTACAAACCGATTACTTTTGGGTCCCAAGCTTTATCCCCGGAAGACAGTATAGTTTAAATGATATAAAAATATTTGCTGTTGACTTCGTGGTATCGAATGAATACCGAAATCGCGCCAGACAAAATAGGCGAAAATTACAGAGCAGCAAAACCGAAATGGTGACCGCGCAGAAGGAAATTATGGTACAAAGTAAATGTTCAGCGAAACGTTGATTGATACAACTGGTTACACTAATAAATGTCGCTTTTTATTTTTAACTCCGTGGCTCAAGAAGTTATGAATGAGCTCTTTGTCTGTATAATTGTCCAGGTCTGCTTTTAATGGGATTTCTTCGTAGGAAGCTAAAACCAGTGCAAGGTTACGGACATGAGTCGTAGACGAGGTTAACGAGGAAAAGTAACAACAATATGACTGACTAGTTACATCCTGTTATATGGTAAGGAGCCGTTAGCAAACAAAATCTTCTGCCACACAGACGTGGGCAAGTCTCTAAACGTACTTGAACTGTATCCACTAAGATCAATTCGCCACCATATCACCCGAACTCGAATAGGCAAGCATAAAGGTTTGTGGATAAGTTTAAAAAAGCATTGGTTAAGTCAAAAGGGGAGGGGACATCAACTGATGCGTGACGAAATTTCTTGTACGTTTATCTATCGACACAAAGTGAGACATTACCGGAGTGAAAGTCCCCAGCAGAAATCCTGCCATGAAGAAGACTGAACACGATCCACAGCCTGATACATCCAAGTAATGCATCACCACCAGTACGGACAAAGTCTGAAAAGCAATACACGAACGTATTTGGATGTACGTTATTTGCCCGTGACTATAGACTAAACCATAGTCCATGGACAGAAACGCGAGTGATCAGAAGAGTGGACCGTGTCATGTACGAAGTAAATGTAGGAGGCGATAGATGGTCAGATAATCGGAATCAAATAAGCAAACGGATCTCCCATCAGCGGGAGTGAACCTTCCTCTTGAAATCCTGCTAGATACCTTCGACTTACCGGCAGCCACACCGTGAGAGATGACCTGAGGCTAGATCAGCTCCTCCCTTGGTTCTGACGTCCTCCATTGATCTTCTGAACTTTTTATTTATACAGATATGGTCGATTCAGTTCTAAGTAGTGTGATACGGTGAAATCCATGTGGCTTTGTGTATGCGTTTGTGTGGGAATATTGTGCCACCGATGACCAGTTCGTTGAAGGCACATAGGTTTGCAAATCTCTCACCGTTCTCTTTTCTTTCTCCTAGTCCATGTCGTCCCATGATGTCTTCATATCCAGTGTTGTCCATTCCAACCTTAGCATTTAGGTCTTCCATCAAAATGGTCAAATCCTTTGGTGAACATCTGTTGACGATTGACTGCAACCTTTCGTAGAATTGATCTTTATCGTCGTCATTGTAGTCGTTCGTAAGTGCATAGCATTGGATGACATTCATTGTAATGTCCTCTTTCTTTGTTTGGAGGGATGCTTTAGTGATTCTGTGTCCACGAGATTCACATCCTATCAGTGCGTTTTGTGATTGTTTGGACAGCATCAGTGCAATTCCTTGTGTATTTGAAGCAGTTTCCTCTTCATGATCAGAGTATAACAGCAGCTCTCTTGAAGCTAGTCTAAGTTGTCTAACCTGTGTCCAATGAGTTTCACTGATTCGAAGCACCTCAGGGTGGTATCTTTTCATATCTGCAGCAACTTCAAATAATCTTACAGTCTCCCACAATGTTCGAACGTTCCATGTACTTAAAAGAGTGGTTGCTCTGGTTGTCAGAAGAGGTATCGGCCTCAAGACTTCCGAGAGGACTTGGCTTTCATCACGAGACGTCATAATTCTTCTTCCAACTCCCAGGGCAGAGTCAAAATGATTTAATTTATTGTTTATGGTCAGCGTTTTTTCGGCAAGTTAGTTTTTCGGTGGGTTGGGGTCGCCAACTGTTACGGGAGAAACGAAGACATTTTGCTGATCAAAACCTTCATGTATAAATATCATTAATTTCACTGTTTTTGGGTACATTTGTTTTACTTAACTTGTGAACTTGTTTGAATTATTATTTGCGGACATATTGGACTCCCGTTTCTCTTTGTTGTTCGTTGCAGTTTTTTGCTCCAAGAGATAATAAATTAGAAGGTAATTGTAATTATTATAATTATTGTTGTTAGAACGACATTGGTCGTCTATTTGTAATAAAGTATTTTAGTCGAATTTGTGATTTGGAATAAACTTTGGTATCTACTTTGGAGTTTCGTTCTTGGTATAGAAATTTGGGACCGTGAATTACAAATAGACGACAACAGTGCTTCGTAAGATCAACGAGCAAAAAACTGGACGTAACACCAACCCCATGCCCAACCGTCCTCGTTTATCCGGGCTTGGGACCGGCAGTATCCCCGAAAGTTTTACTGGCGGAATTAAATTAATATTTACAGCCATACAAAAATAGGATTAAGAAATGTGATTTTCATAGTAATCCATAAGCATATTCAAGGTGACAAGCAAATAATTTCAAGACCAACATGTATGAATCATATAATGTGAGGAACAAACATGATGGTCCTCCCGAAAGCTAGAATGACCAATCTTGGTGTGAAATATTAGTAATCCGCATTACAAGTTCTATAAGCTGAATTATCACCAATAAAACACATTAGGCACATTCAGCTAGAACCTTTACTTAAAGCATTCTAATGGTCTCTAAGAACCAACAAAGGCATTTCCAATTTAAATTTCTGGTATTTTTAGACCTAATCCTGACTGAATTGTTTCTGTTACTAATACGCTTGAAACTGTTAACGAAGATCAGTGACACGATAGGCTATCCTAATCTGATTTTTGATTACTTAGTTATTGTGATATTGATATTTTTCTTACTGGCTTGCTTTAACGGTCTCATAAAAAATATGAAACTCTGTAGCTGATACAATAGTCCATACTGTTACAGATACAGGCAACACTTTGAGGATAATTGTCAAGACAACATCAGTAATTATACAAAAGCATGGATACCTGTAGAAGTGATAAAACCATATAAATTGTGGAATATAGCAGTGCACAGTCTTACAGAGAGCTGTAGTATAATAAGGAGCTAGAAACACTTTGAAAATAAATTTATTGAATTTTTGATTCTTAAGGAGTTAGGGACATAAGACGCTTTATTATTCTATTAGAATTACTCATACAACTGTTCTCTGAGTGGTTTATTTTGTCATTGTTTACACTATCCGTGATAGGTGTTTTCCAACTGTGTCTACTGCATTTCATGTCCATCTCAATTTATATAGTTTTATACACCATATTTGTTATTTCTTCATATTCAGCCAGTATTAGGAAATGGTATATTCTTCTCATCTATTGTTTCCGTTGTTTCGACAATTTATAGTAAATGAAGGTTGATCGTTTTCATGTTATGAGCGTTAGCTGATTCTCATTATCCCCTATTTTTTAAAGCCTTTTCATAAAGCATTTATGTAATAAATTGACAAAACGGCAGAGTTGTTGACTTAAAAACTAAGGTTACTCGAAAGTATCAGTCAGTTGCAACATAAAACCTCGTACGTATGTATATCGGTTCAAGTTGCCATATCACATTAACACAGAGACACAATTGTAGTTAAAGTATTGCAAGTAGTGGAAAAGATTAGGGTTCGAAGATACGATTCGAAAAGTATAATCCAGTGAAATAAACTCAAAAAGAGAAAGATAAAGGTGATGAGGAATTCAAAAGACTAGAATTTGAGAGAAGACAAAAAATAGATGCACCTGCGCCATTGCAAGCGAAATTGCGTCATATCATTCAGTCTTTAACCATCGGTTACTAGAAGGTATTGTGTTCAATGTATGCAATACTACATTCTTAATTTATATTTCTTTATATATTTATAATCAATTGATCAATCATGGTAATAGTCAGTTTAATGATTATTGACTTTCTGAATAAGTCTTTTACAGACATCAGTGATTTTAATCTAACTAAGATTATATACAAATGTGCAGGTTGAAATTTGGTTTCTACTCTTTACCATAGGTGCTATTATTTGGCTCTCGCTTATAACTGCAGTAAAAAATATGTTGAATGCTCCGCTCTTCTCACGAGGGCTATACAACATGCTGAAAAAGCAATTACATCTCTTAAGCGCGCCACTTCAACCTGGACTAAAGCTGAAGAATGTATCGCACCTGGACCTGGTCCTGATGCCTTATCAATATCTCTTCAATCTCTTATATTACAGGCTGAATCAGAAGATTTTACTTGCAAAGCAGCCTCAATGCTTAATACAGTAGAGGAAAGCGAGTCAGTGTCGTTTACCCCCCTTTCTGATACCACAGGGGTGGATGGTTCACGAAAAGTAGGTATTTTTGATGTACTTATGGATTTCAATTCTGTTTAGCGTGTTTGCCACAGCTCGTGTAAGATCGCAGAATATAGACTTTTTATTTTCATTGCGCCTATTCCAGCCTGATTAGTTTCAAGAAATAATAGCATACTATTTTAGTTCTAGTCTTCGACATCAGTTTCAATTGATTAGACATTTCATCCCAGTGTTTATTTAATGGTCTTTTGTGTTTCAGGTATTTAACTGCATTTTTGTAGAATATAACAAACAAAATAACTTATTAACCTGTTATTTGTGTATGAGCTGCACCTCAGGTGTGGGACAATTTGAGACTTATATGCCGATAACCGACCGCCTTAACTTCTTCATGCCATAGGACTAATATTCACATATTAATAACCAAGTACAAGTTTTATCAATGAGTTCCCAACAGCAACTATTTATACACGCAAGTTCCCCTTTCTCATGCATAGTTTGTGGCTAGTTGGTCATTTTCACTATCGAGCCTTACGTCGTCTAAAACTTTGTCTCATTTAATGCCTCTATGCTGAACTTTACACCGAATATTCCGCCGTCTTACTAGCTCATTGTAATCCGTTGGGTTTACCATATCATCATTTTCGTAATGAATGTTTTCATAATCAAACCCATATCTCGCAAATAACCTAAAAAGATAATATCCACATTTTTATCACTCCACGTTGTATTATATCCTTGCTTACGCATGTAAATTGTTCATCTCTTTTTCAACCATAATATATCTGAATCAGTCCTTTGCAAGCGTATTGAAATGACTTTTCTTATCGTTTAGTTTTTATTGGCGTATAAGATAAACAACACGTTGGACTTGTTTTTTCATGCAGACTCTAGATGATCAATGTTTTAATTCTACTTTCCTCTTGTCTTTATACTTCCTTTTAGACACTGATTGATCGCTTGGATATTTACGCCGACGAAAAATCTGTTGAGAAGTCATTCAGTAACTTTGTTTATCCCTTTGTTCATATGCCTCCTACGTTTCGTCCTGTCCCTGTAAAACCAATCTTCTTCGACCTTGCTTTAAACCATATTAATTTTCCATCTTTGGATGACAAAATTGGTCTGAAGACTAGTACATCTAAGTCTTCTGGTCTTACAGGTCTTATGCGTGGATGGCTGTGGCGGGGATCGGAGCCCACAGAATCTTAAACCCAGTATTTTGACACTTCTTTTTTGTTTCCGTTTTCATATAGCTATTGGTATTGAATTATTGATTTTTGTGTACTGTAGGGTGTGTTATATGTTTTCATCAACATATTCTTCTTTCATACCATAAAATGGACTGGTCCTCAATAATAATATTACTTGACTTGTAACTTTCTCCATTTTCACGTGGCAAGGGTCTATATATTGGTATTTGTTCCGTTCCTCTGTGACGCCTTTAGGCGCGTTTTCGTGACTTTTGTACATATAGTTAGTGGACAGCTGTTTATACAGAAACATTTATAGATTTGGATACACTGATGTTTAAATAACCCACTAGCAGTAAACAGGTCATAGTGATGCTTCCCGCTTAAGTGTATATATTTTTGAGATTAATTTGTTTCTGCCTATAAAACACCTAAATAATATTATTGTTCATGCTAATTGTAGCACTTATTACAGCGAAATTTTTGAAATTAAATGAGTACCAGTTCTACGAAGTTAGTGTTCTGATAAACGGACCAGTAGAGATCGATTGTCTGCTTTATAGTTTTTGAAGATGATTCACTTGAAACTATTACGAGTTCATCTTACTCGGTAAATGGAATGGCGATCAAGGATGCAGTGACACGATAGGCTATCCTAATCTGATTGTCTCTGGCCCCGCTGACTGGATCAAGAAGTCTTGATAAGGAGTAGAGAATGTATTCTGCAGGTACCCAGAAAATAGGTTGCTAAGCACTCAACAGAAGCTTATTAATACAACTGATAAAACGCCCTTGGTGAGAGCCACAAAATAGCGTACTAAAAAATACGAGTGGTAAACGTAGGCTGAAGTTCAACTGAATTACAAAAATTAAATCCGAAATTTCGAAATAAAAATAGAGAATTAGGACCTTTTCCAAGTGAGCTTTGGTAATCTCAAGTCTTCAACAGAAGATCAGTAATGAACACATTTTGCTTTGTTTCGAGGCACTTTTTCATTGAGAGACATTACAATGTTCAGTGTTCATAAGTAAGCAGGAGTAGTTTAGGAATTTGAAGCTAAGAATAATGTTACTATCATAGTTGACTTTTGTCAGTTCATTTGGCGAGACGCATTTCCAATCGAGAAAGCGATACAGCTGGCTTAGTAAATTATTTACGTACGGAATAGTCTTATCTTAAGCGGTTACGATTTTCCGAGGAAGTAATGCATAACGGGACTCTAATCTTAAGCTTTATGAGTCTTTACTTTTGTCTTTCAGACTTGGGTATAAAACCTAGACCTTGAAATTGACGCTAATCAGATCTATGATACCTATTTTGACTAAGCTTTTTTAAGAATAACGATAATTATGAATGAGGACAGATAAAAGGACACTATAATTCTGAATTGGAGAACCGATGACGTACATGCTTCTCAAGTACGATATAATTGTTTCCCTACTCCTTTGTCTGAAGTCTTAAAACCAACAACGGCAGCCTCAGCGTTGGATGCCTGTAGAGGTATTCATTTCACTGAGGTTTATATCACGACAGGTCAGTCACAACCAATGGGTCATCAAGTACACAAATACGCTTCCAATCAGATGCTAAAATTGAATCTCTCTCTAAGAGTGTCGTTATTATCAGTATTTACTTGTCTACAAAGGTGTATGTAACCGCTGTGTAAAGATAAGAAATAAGTCCATACTTAAGGAAGATAGCTCCTGGTGCTTAATAATAATAATAATAATAATAATAATAATAATAATAATTTATTCTCAAATAACTAAGTTACAAGAGTCACGCCAGTTTACAGGCTAGATCAAATTGTCACAAATGCTTTTACAATTACTGTAAAAGTTATAGCAGTTAAATTAAGTATAAGAGTCAGTTTCTGATTGCATATTTACACCATATCACTGACAGAAACAGTATTGTATAGCCTCATTTTCAATAGTAGAGTACAAATGAGGAAGGTGCACAATAGGTTCTATTGGCGATTGGCCGAGATCAATAGTGAATTTTTTGGGGAAGGTCATATGGAACGCGCTTGATACGAGCTGTGATCCAGACAGTCATGTACATTGGGTGCATGTTCCCTAGAGTTGCCAATGATTTCCCACCGTGAATGGGGTTCTGAAAAGGAGAAGAGAGAGAGGAAAAGCAGCAGTGTGGCAAGTGTATATATATAACCAAAGCACTACTTAACCTGTCATGTTGAAGTAGTCAATACAGTAGTAAGTCAAGATAAAATTCATACTGACCACTTAAATTAAAGTAAATTATGGGAATATAAGAATATAACGCACAGATAAAGGAGTACAGCAAAAAGAAGGGAGAGTTGTGCAGTGTCAGGTGGACAGAAGAGAAGTCGAAGTAAGAAGCTGGATTTATGTACGTTGAAATCGAAATTCTAGTTGAAAGAGTAGAGTTTGTAAAACTAAAAATTTGACGAATAAAATCTCGCACTGTCTAACTGTTTTTTTTCTTTATTATTGAATGCCAACCTCTAAGTCATACTGTTAGCGCCTGAGTAAGAATGTTGCAGGTGTCTCGACAGAATAGCGACCTCAGCATAGTTTTGGAAACATGAACCACAGAAGTAGCAAGCGTATAAGAGCAACCTCAGTGTTACTGATTAGTCGTCTCATCAATCTAAAGAGCCGAAAGCAAACAAAATGTTCTGCCCCACAAACATGGGTGGTTTGAAGTTATCGCCCACACCATCAATGTTTGCTGGTCAGTAACTCCACCCTCCCTCCTTTTGTGTTGTTAGGCTCATGTTAAATGTTTAAAAGAAGCTATTGAGTTCTACTTGGTGTTCTATGTCTCGCATCCTGTTGAGAAACACTATTTCTGCAAGTTCCTTTCACAAACTCGTCTGGCTATTACAACTTATGAACTATTGGTTAGGCATCAATGCTATACAGTTAACAGTTATGGAGAAATAGTAAGAATTTTCAAACAAGATATAAGCACTTAGAATGTAGTGGGGAAGATGTACTTAACTAGCTAAGCAGGAGATATAAAGAGTATCGCGGTTAAAAGCGGAGCAATAGATAACACTAAGGGGCCAAGGTAAGTCAATAGCGTGTAAGTGAGAACAGTATAATTGATAATAGGCAATGTGAAACTCACACAGTTGTAAGTGTTGGTAAGGTTGCGCCCAGGAGAGTAGAGTGCATTCTAATCAACCAGTTTACAGTTGAACAGTGTCGATCGACCCAGTTAGTAGAGTAACCTGTCTATTTCAAATAAAAACTAAAGAGATTTATATTCAACTAGAAAAATTAGTGCTACTTGGGAGTGTAAAAATAACTAAATAAGACGCAGCACTGAGTTCATTGTGTTTAAAGTGTAATAATAATAATAATAATAATAATAATAATAATTTATTCTCAAATAACTAAGTTACAAGAGTCACGCCAGTTTACAGGCTAGATCAAATTGTCACAAATGCTTTTACAATTACTGTAAAAGTTATAGCAGTTAAATTAAGTATAAGAGACAGTTTCTGATTGCATATTTACACCATATCACTGACAGAAACAGTATTATACAGCCACATTTTCAATATTAGAGTACAAATGAGGAAGGTGCACAATAGGTTCTATTGGCGATTGGCCGAGATCAATAGTGAATTTTTTGGGGAAGGTCATATGGAACGCGCTTGATACGAGCTGTGATCCAGACAGTCATGTACATTGGGTGCATGTTCCCTAGAGTTGCCAATGATTTCCCACCGTGAATGGGGTTCTGAAAAGGAGAAGAGAGAGAGGAAAAGCAGCAGTGTGGCAAGTGTATATATATAACCAAAGCACTACTTAACCTGTCATGTTGAAGTAGTCAATACAGTAGTAAGTCAAGATAAAATTCATACTGACCACTTAAATTAAAGTAAATTATGGGAATATAAGAATATAACGCACAGATAAAGGAGTACAGCAAAAAGAAGGGAGAGTTGTGCAGTGTCAGGTGGACAGAAGAGAAGTCGAAGTAAGAAGCTGGATTTATGTACGTTGAAATCGAAATTCTAGTTGAAAGAGTAGAGTTTGTAAAACTAAAAATTTGACGAATAAAATCTCGCACTGTCTAACTGTTTTTTTTCTTTATTATTGAATGCCAACCTCTAAGTCATACTGTTAGCGCCTGAGTAAGAATGTTGCAGGTGTCTCGACAGAATAGCGACCTCAGCATAGTTTTGGAAACATGAACCACAGAAGTAGCAAGCGTATAAGAGCAACCTCAGTGTTACTGATTAGTCGTCTCATCAATCTAAAGAGCCGAAAGCAAACAAAATGTTCTGCCCCACAAACATGGGTGGTTTGAAGTTATCGCCCACACCATCAATGTTTGCTGGTCAGTAACTCCACCCTCCCTCCTTTTGTGTTGTTAGGCTCATGTTAAATGTTTAAAAGAAGCTATTGAGTTCTACTTGGTGTTCTATGTCTCGCATCCTGTTGAGAAACACTATTTCTGCAAGTTCCTTTCACAAACTCGTCTGGCTATTACAACTTATGAACTATTGGTTAGGCATCAATGCTATACAGTTAACAGTTATGGAGAAATAGTAAGAATTTTCAAACAAGATATAAGCACTTAGAATGTAGTGGGGAAGATGTACTTAACTAGCTAAGCAGGAGATATAAAGAGTATCGCGGTTAAAAGCGGAGCAATAGATAACACTAAGGGGCCAAGGTAAGTCAATAGCGTGTAAGTGAGAACAGTATAATTGATAATAGGCAATGTGAAACTCACACAGTTGTAAGTGTTGGTAAGGTTGCGCCCAGGAGAGTAGAGTGCATTCTAATCAACCAGTTTACAGTTGAACAGTGTCGATCGACCCAGTTAGTAGAGTAACCTGTCTATTTCAAATAAAAACTAAAGAGATTTATATTCAACTAGAAAAATTAGTGCTACTTGGGAGTGTAAAAATAACTAAATAAGACGCAGCACTGAGTTCATTGTGTTTAAAGTGTAATAATAATAATAATAATAATAATAATAATAATAATTTATTCTCAAATAACTAAGTTACAAGAGTCACGCCAGTTTACAGGCTAGATCAAATTGTCACAAATGCTTTTACAATTACTGTAAAAGTTATAGCAGTTAAATTAAGTATAAGAGTCAGTTTCTGATTGCATATTTACACCATATCACTGACAGAAACAGTATTGTATAGCCTCATTTTCAATAGTAGAGTACAAATGAGGAAGGTGCACAATAGGTTCTATTGGCGATTGGCCGAGATCAATAGTGAATTTGTTGGGAAAGGTCATATGGAACGCGCTTGATACGAGCTGTGATCCAGACAGTCATGTACATTGGGTGCATGTTCCCTAGAGTTGCCAAGGATTTCCCACCGTGAATGGGGTTCTGAAAAGGAGAAGAGAGAGAGGAAAAGCAGCAGTGTGGCAAGTGTATATATATAACCAAAGCACTACTTAACCTGTCATGTTGAAGTAGTCAATACAGTAGTAAGTCAAGATAAAATTCATACTGACCACTTAAATTAAAGTAAATTATGGGAATATAAGAATATAACGCACAGATAAAGGAGTACAGCAAAAAGAAGGGAGAGTTGTGCAGTGTCAGGTGGACAGAAGAGAAGTCGAAGTAAGAAGCTGGATTTATGTACGTTGAAATCGAAATTCTAGTTGAAAGAGTAGAGTTTGTAAAACTAAAAATTTGACGAATAAAATCTCGCACTGTCTAACTGTTTTTTTTCTTTATTATTGAATGCCAACCTCTAAGTCATACTGTTAGCGCCTGAGTAAGAATGTTGCAGGTGTCTCGACAGAATAGCGACCTCAGCATAGTTTTGGAAACATGAACCACAGAAGTAGCAAGCGTATAAGAGCAACCTCAGTGTTACTGATTAGTCGTCTCATCAATCTAAAGAGCCGAAAGCAAACAAAATGTGTATGCAGAGCTATTAATATGAAAGCAGTGTGCGAGTGACTTCACGAGCGCAGAAGAATCAGTGCAACTGAGAGCATCATTAAGAAGTTGAACAAACTCATGTAACCCACTTGCCATGCGTATTTTAGAGGGAAGCCTATTCCATATAAGTGCATACTTAGAGAGGAAGAAGTTTTCTCGAGTTTTGGATCTATACTTCTCAAGTTTGACCGTAGATACTTTATCTCGAATGTTATGTGTACAAGGGCCATGGATAAGGACTAAACTGCAGGAGGAATATGTGAGCTTGTGCAGGAGTTTAAAGTAAAGGATCAGATTGTGAAGACATCAACATTTCAGAGGGGAGCACAGAATACAGTGGACAGCTGGGCTTCGCAGATGATCTAGCTCCTCTCTCTCACACACAGCAACAAATTTAGGAGAGGACGGCCAGTGTAGTAGCAGCCTCTACAGCTGTATCTGGAACTCATTACTCCACACCAGTCCACTTGATTACATAAGAGCATACGACAGCGTGGTTAAAATGAGGATGGAAACCCTCGAAGTCCCTCGAGAATCACGGTAAGGTAGCAGGCATCAACGTAGGCGTTCCAGTGTCTCTAGGACCAAGAGCAATATACTTTTCTTTTCACCATCCTCAAGATATACCCTTCAACGGCGTAGGAAAACGAAAAGTGAAATCTCTTCTCGCGCCATCGATGTATGCTGCTTCTCCGGAAAACGCACACAGGATCTGGGGAGCGTCATTCACTTGACCCCTCCATGTCAAGACAAAGAAGCAACTCGCTTCACTCTTCGTGTATCTGGAAGCCCTGATGCTGCTTTCCGGGGTTTCACCGGTGTACGTTGTTCTATGCTACATTTTGATGGTCTGTTTAGTCCCATTTTGTGATGTTAATATTTGTATTTTGTTATAGTTTCTATTTTCTACCTTTAGTGGAGTTTATATGCTTCCTTCTGAAATGTATTTATTGTTTAAATTGATACTTAATTATGGCTGCAGCCATATCGGAGTGAATACCTTGGCGGGTAAAACGTGCATCTGGCTAGATTGTAACGGAAGCATTCTTCCAGAAGTCGAAACACATTGCGTTAATTTTGACAGAGAACAGTGTTATACTGTTAAGGTCATTATCCGTATTTCCTTTTATGATCAATAATAGAACCGTTTCTTACCCAAATAAATCGTCTTTTGGAATTCAATTCCAAAATCAGAACCCACAGTGGATTCTATAGTTCTAAACAGTATTTGAAGAAGACGAGGCTTTTGGATATCCCAGTTCTCAACAATAATTCAAGATGACGGAACTAGTGAATTCTAAACTCTGATCGATATTGGTAGGTCGGAGTCTAAAACCCTATGCATTATCAATAATTTTGAGTTTCTCTTTTCCTGGATTGCAGGTACTACAATGAATTCTCGTCAAAAGAAGTCAAGCTCAAGTCAGGTTGGAAGTCATGCAGACAAACAGAATGACGAATCCCTTGTTATAAAGTAAGTGCCTTATGCCTCTCTTAGTTTAAATGGTTCACGCTCCGATAGATACGATTATGATCGTAGCCCATATTATCGTAAGCCGTTGTTAGAAGGAACTAAAAATCGTAGTTTGAATGATAACCTTGAAGTACCCGGAAAAAATTTGATGTCTGTAGTGCCGGTTGTAGTCCTAGAATTACCAAAGGTTGAGTTAAGCTACTTTGATGGACAACATCGTGGATACAGGAAATTTATGCGTCGATTTGAAACTTATATCGAATCTCGAGTCCAGGAAGATAGCTTGCGTTCACCCTATTCGATTCACTACTGCCAGAGTAAGGCTAGACAGTCATCGTAGGTTGCGTGATGATGGAAACGTCTATCGGCTGTAAAAGTGCTAAAGAAATTCTAAAACAGCTATTCGGGCAATCTCACGTTACAGGTTGGAAGAGCTGTTTCATCCTAGGAACGTTGATTATAATGACGCCGAGCAGCTGTCGAACTTAGCCATAAAACTTGCGCCATGTCGTTGAAGCAAATGAATCGCACAACTGATTTGAATTCTTAAGTAACTTTGGAACGAATAGTGAAGCTGTTACCTCATCGCATGCAAGTCCAGTGGGTAGAGCTGGCAGTCAGATGGAGTGATGATGACAGAGAGCCCACATCAGCCGAACTCACAGTGTCTATATTATCCCGTGCAAAGATAGTCAGTAGTAGATTTGGACGATTAGCCAATCGTACAAAAACAGAACACGATACGAAAGTGAATAGACATCCGCGATCAGGACATAAGAATTGTTCAATTGATTTTGGACCTAAATCACGCCCAGAAATTAGAAAAGTTGTTAATTGTATTACTGAAGTACAGTCTCCTGAGAACCGAACATATCAGCCTTATGATGTAGAGCTTGTTGAAGTCTATCCTAGTGAGAAGCCAGTATCTGTAAAGGACAAGGTGACCTTTCCAAGGATAGCGAAGAAGGAAAAAAGCAGGGTGGTTAGGCATCAAGAAGGATCCGATTAATGTGATGGTAGACGTCCCCTAACAGCTCGAAATGTGAGTTTCACTTGTTTGACAAGGAATGGGAATTTGGATTTGAGCAAGCAGAGGGTAATGGGTGCCTTGAGTATAAATAAATGCGAAAAGGGTTTGACTGTATGGAACGAAGCTTGTGTAAATGGATTTTCTACGGCGGCAGTTCCAATGGGTTCCAATAGGTGCAACCTGAACTCGTATCTCCCAGTCCAAGGTCGAGAAAACGCAAAAATTCTAGGAGAAAACGGTCTTTATTAATAAAAAGATGGAAATACAAAGCAGTACCTGGAATTGATGCACCTTCCAGGTTACAATTACTCCGAAGAGTATCCGAAACAAAGATAAATAAGTGACGTTAAGTCCAACAGCTACCGTATCAATCCAAATATGGCTGTAGCCATATTAAAGATCAAATTTAAACAACATATATACAGATCAGAAGCAAGCACAAAAACTTCAATATAAGTACAAAATATAGAAATAATAACAATATACAATGATAAAATCTCAAATTATAATCAAATAAAATACCACAAATGTCAACAGAAAAGGTCCGTCATGTCATAACAAAAATATGTAAACATGGAGGGATTTTCCAAAAAACAAAACATTCAAAAAGGATTCTACAGCTTGTGTTTGGAACCCTTCAAGTAGAGTAAATTATCTGTCACGACCTAGAGCTGATCCTAAGAGAGCAAGCGTAAACAGTGACACGGCACTTCATGTGGACTACTGTCTCTAGTTCTACGAAGTATCATAGTATTGGAGAGAAAGATGATAGTAGCTTGTCAAATACAGCTAATATTTTTTCGGAGTCAAGTGATGGACAGTCTCATACTAGTCCAAGTAGTCATAGCAATAGTGATAATCTTAGTGTAAGTGGTAGCTTACCCTTAAAGCCTGCATGCCAACCATCTCTCAATTCGTCAGAAACTGTGGAGTGTGGAAATATCACCGTGGATAACAACAACGATAAGGGTGAGGTGAAACCTCAAGTGTATAATGATGGCGTGATAGATTTGAATAACACTAGCAACCTACAAATATTCTGTATTCTTAGTGGCCATGTTTCACACCTCCATAGTAGGACGGAGAGAACTGCTGCGCATAAGACTCGTCCTTTGGTTAGTAAACGGATATCTTGCCTACTCCATAAATGACGCAAATTAGCAAAAGCCAGTCAAGCTTTTTGTGTCCATGCTGAGATTTCGTCGCACACCAGGCGATCAGCACTGATGAAACTCTGAAGATAAGTGAAGCCGTTGATACGCACAACAACTTTACTATGCTGGTTGCCATGTCGAGACATGTTTATCATTATGTTGAAAGTTGGCGTTTGCCAGCGACTGACAGTTATCTGAGCATAGTTTGAAAGGACTGTCACTATGGTCCCCCTTATCTTCACGAATAACTCTCCTCACATTCCTTTATCACCCCCACCCTCTGCTGCATACTATTCAAGTTCTCGAAACGCTGTTCCTGATCTACTGAAACCCCATTCTAAATTACATATTGGAGCATTTAATGTACGGACATTGTGTCGAATAGAGCAACAGGCTTCCTAGTTATGACTTTAGAATCTCGTGCTATCGATGTGTGCTGCGTTAGGAAACGCGCATACAGGATCCGAGTAGCGTCATTCACTTGACCACACCATGTCAAAATAAAGAAGCAGCTCGATTCACCCTTCGTGTATCCGGTAGCCCTGATGCTGCTTCCCGGGGTCTTGCTGGCATAGGCATAGCATTGAGTCGTAGGGCAGAACAATCTCTCCTTGACTGGATCCCAATAGATAGTCGATTGTGCGCTGTCCGACTAAACGGGACATTAAGGACTCGGAGAGATAGGGACACTCACCATCGCCTCTTCGTCGTATCTACCTAAGGCCCCACTGACTGCAATTCAGATGAGGTAAAAGATGAGCTTTAGAGAAAGCTTTCGGACCTCCTCCAAAATGTTAGGCACTTTGATAGTGTTAATGGCTGGTGATTTTAATGCTCACGTAGGTAGACTAGGTTGAAAGAAAAGACATCTGGGTGAATCTTATGGTGTCGCGGCCAAGAGAACAGATAATGGCGACCGTCTATTGCGACTATTCTCAGACAACCGCCTATTTCTAGCAAACACTAAGTTTAGGCATTAGGAAAAGCACTCCTGACATGGCGACACCCAAAGTCGTCTCAACGCTGGACCCAACTAGATCACATCGCTATCAGACACCGATGGATAGGTACGATAGAGGACTGCTAGTCGTTCTGGTGCACATGTTTAGATTTAGATCATGTTCTAGTGTGAGCGCGTATTTGTTTGCGACTTAATGGACGAAGGAAGGATACAACAAGAAAACCTCTCAGAGTTCTACTCAATGATAGCATAGCTAGGAATACATTTCAGGAGTAACTAGAAAGACAGTTAGGCGACCATGTCAGTGATTCCCATCCGGAGGCAGCTTGAAACGATATCCAAAAAGCTGTGGAAACAGCAGTGACATCTGCTAGTAAAGTAAACCATAAGGCTGGAAAGAAGCCGTGCATCTCAGTAACATCCATCGAACTGATAGACGCTCGTAAACTCATCCCACCTGGCTCTGAACATGATGAAGAGCGAAGTTAGCTTAAGCACAGGCTGATAAGAAGACTACGCAGTGATTGTGAATATTGGTGGGCAGCAAAAGCTTGAGAGATGGAAAAGGCAGTCGCGATAACCAACAGTAGACAACTATTTACACTTATCAAGTAAACCGGTATTAGAAATCTGTCTGTTAGCGAAACTATCTCAGAAAAGGATGGCTGCATCATTCATTCTCAACCCAGGAGATTGGATCGATGGGCAGAACAATTCAGGAACCAGTTCAAGTGACCTTCAGACACCTCGGTTACCCATAATCTCAAGTCACCCGAAATGGCGAATCGATGTAAGTCCTTCCACTTTAAATTCAGTTGGGAAAACTATGGGAAATCTAAGAAGAGTTAGAGCAGCGGATCCTGATGAATTGATTACCACCGAGATTTTTAAGAATGGTGGTCCAATTTTAACAGTCACACTGACTGAGATCTTCGGTAGAATTTGGGAACTGTGCATAATACCATCTGACTGGTCTCAATCATTGACTGTCCCGATCTAAAAGAGGACCAAATCCCTTCTATGACAATCACAGAGGAATCAGTTTAACTAATACAGTATCAATAATAATCCGATGCTTAACTAGAGCTCGTGAAGAGCAGACTCGAGGAAACTAGGCTCATTTTCGACTTGGACGTGGATGTATGGACCAGATATTCACATTACGTTAGGTCGCAGAACAAATAAACACGTTCAGACGCCTCAAAGTAGTAGTAGTAGTTCTTGACCTTAAAGCGGCATCCGACACTGACGATCGTGAGGTTTTGTGGCAGTGTCTATCATTGAAATATGTACCGAAGAAGTACATTAACCTTATACAAGCTCTCTACTCGATCACCACTGATCGACTGAGAGCTAATGACAAACAGTCATCGGAATTAGTAACTTCCAGTGGCGTTCTTCAGGGCTATCCACTCTCTCCATTTTTGTTTAAATTTTCGATAGACATGCTGCTAGATACAACGTTATCATCGTCTGAATTTCCAGGAAAAGACATTTTACTGGTAGACACGCTTGTTCACATAGAATATGCTGATGACATAGCTCTACTTGGTGAAGACGCAGACAAAATGCAGTCTTCTGATTACCCTATGCAACAATGCGAACATGTTCGCGATGGGATCTCCCCCTCAAAATGCACAATATTGCCTCTTGTAATATGTTGCTAGTATTGGTTTGCATCGGCACCCTAACCCTAATTAATGAAGTAGTCGAGATTGTAGACCTCTTCACTTATCTTGGGAGTGTCATCAGCGCTCATGGCCAGGTGATTGACGAAATCTCAGCACTGATACAGAAGACTCACTTGGCTTTTGCCAAGTTCCTTCACCTATGATGTAGGCGAGATATCCGTTTCCTGATTAAGGGACGAGTGCACTGTGCAGTAGTTCGCTCTGTCCTACTATATGGCTGTGAAACATGGCCGTTAAGAGTAGAAGACATTTGTAGGTTATTAGTATTCGATAATAGTTGCATCCACTTTTTGTAGTCTATGAAATTCTAATCTTCTGAATTCCTCATCATCTCTGTCTCTCTTTCTAAATTTATCTCACTGAATTATACTTCTCGAATCATATCTTTGAATCCTAATCTTCTCCATTACCAGTAACACTTCTACCACCTCTGTCACTATGGGATTTGAACTGACATTTGGGTCTGTGTGTTAATGCGGTATGGCGACCTGAATTGATGTACTCATTTACGAAGTTTCACGTTGTAACTGACTGACTAACCTACTTCTGTAACTCCAAGTGAAGCATTGGCCACCGAACAGCACTCCCCCTCCTCTTATAATCTGGGCTTCTCTTCCTCATGTCCAACCATCATCCTTTATCCGGGCTTGGGACCGACAGTAGCCCTAGAGTAGCTCCAGGTGGAAAAGCGTAATAAACAATATAGACTTGAAAAAGTAAACGAACTGGCGAAAGAAACCAAAAACTATTTAAATCTTTGTGATAAAATGACAATATTACTCACAATCAGCAGAACCTCACGTCAGATCGCTATTTCTATCCTATTCAAACGAAATAATACTTTCAAAAACGACTAAGGAAAACATTAAATTACTCTTAGGCCTCATACCTGATCTCCCATCTATCCTGCTGCAAGGAGGAACTCGACTGTGAAGCACGGAGTATGAATTTGCATTGTGTTTTTATATTAGATTAAAAATTATTGCAAAACGTATAATTTTCCAATAAACGTATTCACTGTTTGACACTTTGAACTAATCAATTTTTCCATACACATCAATCGCTTAGTACTCAGAATCAAACTTAAGAACCTTCAATAATTGCACGCTTATCACACTAAGCGGTCAGGAAATCGAATAACAACTTGAATCGTGCGTCTATTTTATCTTTAGGTAGTTTGAAGTTGGTCTAAGTAAGCAGCCGCAACAATCTCTTCCGAATCTGTGATAAGATGCCCAGTGTCTTATTGCTTTAATGGTAACTACCCTCAATTTGAGCATTATGATCAGTGATGCAAAACAAATCCCTGAGATAAAACATTCTGTAAGTCATCAATTTCGATGGTGGCCTCGTTAGTTTTGCTGTCACGAATTCCACCATTGTTGAATGGAAACAAGATGAATGTGCAATCAGAATTTCCGGACTGAAACGAAACATACTCACATCTGTCGATTCAAAACTTTATTTTGTCTCACGATCGTGGCTGAGGCTTTCTTTTTCTTCGATCCAAATAAACCCAGGGTCGCTTCAGTTACATTTGAATCCATGTAGCATTTAAATACCATCAGACCTACTGATAAATTATTAGGCAACCCATCAAACATATCTCCAGAGAAGAATTGTAGTGACCAGCATGTCTGGGCAAGAAAGAACAGATAGTTCCAAAGAAGTAGTGAGATATGCAAATATTATCTTTTGTCTATGATACATTTCATGTTATTAATATTATTAGTTCGGTACGCCGTGCAACGGATCTTCTGTCATCAACTTTCAAGCTCAGTCCACTCACTCCTCAACATTTCAACCATCCTACTAATATATTTTCATATTATGGAATCATGACTGCTTAATTTGGGTATTATCAATCGGGAAGGTGATACGGACGAAAGCGTTTTCAATTTCCGAATGTAACTGACATCTTCGCTGAAACAAATGCTCAGACATGTTATAGGGAATAAGGTGAAAAGCATGGCAGTTCATTTCAAGAAACCAAACCAAGACATGTTAACTTTGATATAGTTAATGACGCTAATCACCAGCCGGTGAAAATATCTGATATTTTGGCTAGCCGCTGTGAAGATTGAATTTCCAAAACTCGCACTTGCCTATTAACGGTTTTCATTCTCATGGAAATGTGAGAAACAATCAAAGAGATTATGCTAAAATAGTTCACTGTATGACTAATTTAAATCACTTAAATTGTGTCTCTTATCATCTAGCTTCAAATATTGCAAGATCGGACAAATGCAGTTGATGTGTAGGTCTACAGTTTATTTACCACTAGTATTAGGGAAGTGAATAATTCGATTGTTTCTAATGATGATGTGTTATATCCATCTCTATTTTAAAGGGTACTCGATATACTGAGAAGCGATTATATACCTAAATTCGTTCATTCTGATTTTATCAAGTACATTATTTCATTCAAAAACTTCAAGTTTTATGTTTCTAACGACCATGCAATCTAATGGGTTTTTAGTATTGGAGGTTATTAGACAAAAGCTCTCCTTCCATATAAGGGATCTGGAAAATCTTAATTAGCGATTACACTTTTACATATACTTGGGATGTTAGATTACCAAAGCTCACTTGGAAAAGGTCCTAATTCTCTATTTTTATTTCGAAATTTCGGATTTAATTTTTGTAATTCAGTTGAACTTCAGCCTACGTTTACCACTCGTATTTTTTAGTACGCTATTTTGTGGCTCTCACCAAGGGCGTTTTATCAGTTGTATTAATAAGCTTCTGTTGAGTGCTTAGCAACCTATTTTCTGGGTACCTGCAGAATACATTCTCTACTCCTTATCAAGACTTCTTGATCCAGTCAGCGGGGCCAGAGACAATCAGATTAGGATAGCCTATCGTGTCACTGCATCCTTGATCGCCATTCCATTTACCGAGTAAGATGAACTCGTAATAGTTTCAAGTGAATCATCTTCAAAAACTATAAAGCAGACAATCGATCTCTACTGGTCCGTTTATCAGAACACTAACTTCGTAGAACTGGTACTCATTTAATTTCAAAAATTTCGCTGTAATAAGTGCTACAATTAGCATGAACAATAATATTATTTAGGTGTTTTATAGGCAGAAACAAATTAATCTCAAAAATATATACACTTAAGCGGGAAGCATCACTATGACCTGTTTACTGCTAGTGGGTTATTTAAACATCAGTGTATCCAAATCTATAAATGTTTCTGTATAAACAGCTGTCCACTAACTATATGTACAAAAGTCACGAAAACGCGCCTAAAGGCGTCACAGAGGAACGGAACAAATACCAATATATAGACCCTTGCCACGTGAAAATGGAGAAAGTTACAAGTCAAGTAATATTATTATTGAGGACCAGTCCATTTTATGGTATGAAAGAAGAATATGTTGATGAAAACATATAACACACCCTACAGTACACAAAAATCAATAATTCAATACCAATAGCTATATGAAAACGGAAACAAAAAAGAAGTGTCAAAATACTGGGTTTAAGATTCTGTGGGCTCCGATCCCCGCCACAGCCATCCACGCATAAGACCTGTAAGACCAGAAGACTTAGATGTACTAGTCTTCAGACCAATTTTGTCATCCAAAGATGGAAAATTAATATGGTTTAAAGCAAGGTCGAAGAAGATTGGTTTTACAGGGACAGGACGAAACGTAGGAGGCATATGAACAAAGGGATAAACAAAGTTACTGAATGACTTCTCAACAGATTTTTCGTCGGCGTAAATATCCAAGCGATCAATCAGTGTCTAAAAGGAAGTATAAAGACAAGAGGAAAGTAGAATTAAAACATTGATCATCTAGAGTCTGCATGAAAAAACAAGTCCAACGTGTTGTTTATCTTATACGCCAATAAAAACTAAACGATAAGAAAAGTCATTTCAATACGCTTGCAAAGGACTGATTCAGATATATTATGGTTGAAAAAGAGATGAACAATTTACATGCGTAAGCAAGGATATAATACAACGTGGAGTGATAAAAATGTGGATATTATCTTTTTAGGTTATTTGCGAGATATGGGTTTGATTATGAAAACATTCATTACGAAAATGATGATATGGTAAACCCAACGGATTACAATGAGCTAGTAAGACGGCGGAATATTCGGTGTAAAGTTCAGCATAGAGGCATTAAATGAGACAAAGTTTTAGACGACGTAAGGCTCGATAGTGAAAATGACCAACTAGCCACAAACTATGCATGAGAAAGGGGAACTTGCGTGTATAAATAGTTGCTGTTGGGAACTCATTGATAAAACTTGTACTTGGTTATTAATATGTGAATATTAGTCCTATGGCATGAAGAAGTTAAGGCGGTCGGTTATCGGCATATAAGTCTCAAATTGTCCCACACCTGAGGTGCAGCTCATACACAAATAACAGGTTAATAAGTTATTTTGTTTGTTATATTCTACAAAAATGCAGTTAAATACCTGAAACACAAAAGACCATTAAATAAACACTGGGATGAAATGTCTAATCAATTGAAACTGATGTCGAAGACTAGAACTAAAATAGTATGCTATTATTTCTTGAAACTAATCAGGCTGGAATAGGCGCAATGAAAATAAAAAGTCTATATTCTGCGATCTTACACGAGCTGTGGCAAACACGCTAAACAGAATTGAAATCCATAAGTACATCAAAAATACCTACTTTTCGTGAACCATCCACCCCTGTGGTATCAGAAAGGGGGGTAAACGACACTGACTCGCTTTCCTCTACTGTATTAAGCATTGAGGCTGCTTTGCAAGTAAAATCTTCTGATTCAGCCTGTAATATAAGAGATTGAAGAGATATTGATAAGGCATCAGGACCAGGTCCAGGTGCGATACATTCTTCAGCTTTAGTCCAGGTTGAAGTGGCGCGCTTAAGAGATGTAATTGCTTTTTCAGCATGTTGTATAGCCCTCGTGAGAAGAGCGGAGCATTCAACATATTTTTTACTGCAGTTATAAGCGAGAGCCAAATAATAGCACCTATGGTAAAGAGTAGAAACCAAATTTCAACCTGCACATTTGTATATAATCTTAGTTAGATTAAAATCACTGATGTCTGTAAAAGACTTATTCAGAAAGTCAATAATCATTAAACTGACTATTACCATGATTGATCAATTGATTATAAATATATAAAGAAATATAAATTAAGAATGTAGTATTGCATACATTGAACACAATACCTTCTAGTAACCGATGGTTAAAGACTGAATGATATGACGCAATTTCGCTTGCAATGGCGCAGGTGCATCTATTTTTTGTCTTCTCTCAAATTCTAGTCTTTTGAATTCCTCATCACCTTTATCTTTCTCTTTTTGAGTTTATTTCACTGGATTATACTTTTCGAATCGTATCTTCGAACCCTAATCTTTTCCACTACTTGCAATACTTTAACTACAATTGTGTCTCTGTGTTAATGTGATATGGCAACTTGAACCGATATACATACGTACGAGGTTTTATGTTGCAACTGACTGATACTTTCGAGTAACCTTAGTTTTTAAGTCAACAACTCTGCCGTTTTGTCAATTTATTACATAAATGCTTTATGAAAAGGCTTTAAAAAATAGGGGATAATGAGAATCAGCTAACGCTCATAACATGAAAACGATCAACCTTCATTTACTATAAATTGTCGAAACAACGGAAACAATAGATGAGAAGAATATACCATTTCCTAATACTGGCTGAATATGAAGAAATAACAAATATGGTGTATAAAACTATATAAATTGAGATGGACATGAAATGCAGTAGACACAGTTGGAAAACACCTATCACGGATAGTGTAAACAATGACAAAATAAACCACTCAGAGAACAGTTGTATGAGTAATTCTAATAGAATAATAAAGCGTCTTATGTCCCTAACCCCTTAAGAATCAAAAATTCAATAAATTTATTTTCAAAGTGTTTCTAGCTCCTTATTATACTACAGCTCTCTGTAAGACTGTGCACTGCTATATTCCACAATTTATATGGTTTTATCACTTCTACAGGTATCCATGCTTTTGTATAATTACTGATGTTGTCTTGACAATTATCCTCAAAGTGTTGCCTGTATCTGTAACAGTATGGACTATTGTATCAGCTACAGAGTTTCATATTTTTTATGAGACCGTTAAAGCAAGCCAGTAAGAAAAATATCAATATCACAATAACTAAGTAATCAAAAATCTAAAAACCAACTCACCGATAACTACGATAAGATAGCATTTTAGCATACAATAAATCCTTTAAACCAATATGATCTTGTATCAGACATGGTAGAGAAATGATCTCTTGAAAATTTTGTACCAACGTATCATACAAACGAGATAGTTCTTGTGGTTTAGGATAAGCACTAGTAGCAAGTTGATTTCGTTTGTGACTTCCCTCTACTAGGTTGGAAATAGTAGTTTCAATATGCAACAGTGTCCGATCAATCGTCTTTGCTAATTTCAAATATTGTAAATAAGTATACAAAAGCTGGAGTCGTGAAACCTGAAATTCAAAATCGCACATAAATTCTAAGAGAAAAAAGCTTTTGAAATGGTTATTATCAAAATACCTCAAAGTTATCAAGATGTTAAACATTATTCACACAGCAAAGCACCTACAGTATCACTCAAACAAAAGAACGTCTCACACTGTGGGAGTACTAACTTTATTGACTCATATTTGTGTACACTATACTGCAATTTCAATGAGTAAGAAATAATCCATAGTTCTGGAAACTGACAATTAAGGTAATTAGCCTGTCATGTTCGTTATCTACTTCTTAATTTTTATGACGAAAACTCCTTATTAAGGCATTATCAACAACTAAACTTTTGAAATTATTTGCAATTCAGGATAATCTTGTATCAGATTCAACTTGAATGTTCTTATGCGTGAAAAAAATTGATATTTTAAATGCTTTAACAAATTAGAAATGAAAATAACGAAGAGATGTATGGACTAAAATACGCATTAAATGAAACTCCATAGACAAGTAAAAACAACTTTATCTATGGTGAATAGACAGAATTAATTCAAAAACGATAATTAGTTATCGATTGGCACTAAAAAACGACTGCATATAGATTTAGTCTAGTCATTATTTTACGAAGACAGAGTTCCGTTATTCGGAATGAACAACAAATTATAAAATCATTAATGAATGGGTGTTTAAGGAAGTATAACACAACATACCTTTTCAGAACCTAGAGTTTGACCATATTTAGTAGAAGCCACAACAGCAGCTGTATTTTTATCTCCAGAAACTGATGGCTCGGATGCTACTGCAGTACGTAGCTCATCCCTGATAGATGTTATTGCTTCAACACACGATTTTAAAACAGATTCATAGATAGATAATTTAGCTTGGAAAGTTTCTGCTTTTTCGAGTTCTGACTTAGATTCCTAAAGAGAAAAATATAAAACAGCTTTATGAGTAGACAAAAAAGACTTGCGCCTCCTTTCATTCAAATGTATCTGTTTGACCTACCTGAACCGTTAAAATAGCAATTTTCGCCTTTTCTGACTTTACTGGAATCGAAATCCCCAACCAATCAACTTCACTGACTTGACTAGCTTGTCTGGAACGAGCTTGACTAAGAAGTTGATCTAACTGAAGTTCCGACAAAAGTGTTAGACTATCAGGTGCTTGATTACGCATACGTTGTAAATCTGTAGCTGCTGTCTCATCCCCAATTGAATGCGCACAGTAACGAATTTGAGGTAAAAGATCATCAATTCGAGATTTATAAACAGCTTGGTTGTCTTCATCTACCATTTGAAGTAAAACATTATAAATAGCTTGAGCTGATTCTAGATGTTCCTTGGCTACGGCCCAATTCTAGATACGTATGGTATAATAAAATATCATAAAATTAAAATCAAATATTACTGAAACCACGCACCAACCTATATTAGACAACTACTGAAAAGCAAAAAGTACTGAAGAGCTTTTTTTCTAATATGATGGGCTCTTAGCAGTAAACATTGAAACTCTGGCTTTAAAACGTGAAAGCCTAGGGCAATTTCTCCAGTAAAGTAGTGGATGAGCCCTACTGAGGAGTTCCGTAAGGGGACAAAACAAGAGTTCATTAATTTTAGATGTTCAACACCTATCTAACTTAGGTTGATTCATGATCTTTATAACACTCGTAACCTGACCGTAGCGGCTAGCTTGACGTGATGACCAGGTTCACCTATTGGGATGACCCAACCGAGATATATTGGCTATAAAATATGCTCCTTTAGGTCCTACTATGTCAGACAGCTCGATTGGATAACGGTAAGACTAAAGACAGGCATTCAAGGTCTGAGGGTAAAGTCGTACTGTTAACAGTAGAGAGGTGTGACAGTAGTAGTGTTTCCCTAGGACAGTCAACCTCTGGGTGATGCTGCCTTCTCTAAATCACCCGTTGGAAATTACAATATTAGGACCCTGTGCCGAATTAAACAACAGGCTTCATTAGCTCGGACTTAGGAATTTCGTCATAGATGTATGCCGCGTTTCCGAAAAGCGAATGAGTCTCCTATATGATCTCGCCTTGTCAAGATAAAGAACCGTTTTGATTCACCTTCGTGTATCTGGGATGAACAACTGCTGCTCAAGGCCTTTCTGGTGACGACGTAGTAGTGATATGAAAAGCAGAACCAGCGCTCTTAGAATAAATGCCAGCAGATAGTCGCTTGTGTGCTGTCGACTAAACGGGGACAATAAGAACTTGGGAAGACAGGGATACTCATTGCTGCCGCTTCGTTGTCTCTGAATACGACGACGGACTTTAGCCCGGACAAACTTAAAGGTGAATTCCGCGGAAGCCTTTCAAATCTCTTTTAGAAAGATGGGCAGTCTGTTGTGATAATAGTAGCTGGTGCATTCATACTCCGATAGGTACACTAAAAGAAACAGTAAGACATCAGTATGGTTCTTATGGAGTCACAGCTCAAAGAACAGATCACAGTGACCATCAGCTGCAACTATGCTCAGATAACCGTCAGTCGCTGGCAAACGCCAACTTTCAACATAATGATAAACATGTCTCGACATGGCAACCAGCATAGTAAAGTTGTTGTGCGTATCAACGGCTTCACTTATCTTCAGAGTTTCATCAGTGCTGATCGCCTGGTGTGCGACGAAATCTCAGCATGGACACAAAAAGCTTGACTGGCTTTTGCTAACTTGCGTCATTTATGGAGTAGGCAAGATATCCGTTTACTAACCAAAGGACGAGTCTTATGCGCAGCAGTTCTCTCCGTCCTACTATGGAGGTGTGAAACATGGCCACTAAGAATACAGAATATTTGTAGGTTGCTAGTGTTCGATCGTAAGTGTCTTCGAAGCTTGCCCGTATATCCTGGGATAATCGAGTAAGCAATGGTGGTGTTAGGTAAATGGTACTGGGTAAGGATGGTAGGTCAGTTGATGAAGTAGTGATTCTTCATCAGTTGAGGTGGTTCAGACATGTGTTACATATGCCCAACCACTGACTGCCTCGACGAGCAATGTTTTGTGATGTAGAAGAATTTTGGAAGAAAACTAGCGGTAGTCAAGCCAAAACATGGCACAAATCCATGAAGTCACTGACAACTGAACTGAGCCGTGTTAGTAAATGTAGACTACCAGGTTGGGGTCCGCGAGACGATAGTAACCGATGGTTAGACACTTTGAATGATATGACGCAATTTCGCTTGCAATGGCGCAGGTGCATCTATTTTTTGTCTTCTCTCAAATTCTAGTCTTTTGAATTCCTCATCACCTTTATCTTTCTCTTTTTGAGTTTATTTCACTGGATTATACTTTTCGAATTGTATCTTCGAACCCTAATCTTTTCCACTACTTGCAATACTTTAACTACCTATAATACTATGGGATTTGAATTGACAATTGTGTCTCTGTGTTAATGTGATATGGCAACTTGTTTTACTAATCATGATAGTATATTTAGTTTGAATAATACAGACTAAAACCTGTTAAAGTTGTGTTAAAAAGGTCATCGGTGTGACAGGTAATAAGTTTATATAGTACAGCAAGGAAACGAAGTCTATCAGGATCATGTACATTAAAATTCGTATTTACAGAAAATCATGCTGGGGATGTACATTTTAATTGTTGTGGTGTTTGGTTCACTGAGCTGGATGTTTTGGTTGCGTAGCTTTCATTGTTCTTCTGAACAATATTATCAGCACGAACTTCAGATATTGATTTTAACGTAATATCCAGATTGGTTAGGTTAATGTTTTTAATTTGTTATTCTCATTGTTTCTTGTTTCCATTTGTATACACTGAGATTTTAGTCTTCATATATATCTTACCAACTTAATGTGTAATGAGGTTTGAAATGCATTTCACTAATGCGTATCAAATAGTTTTAATTAAATTATTCTAATTGTTTTAATGCGGTAAGTTGTATCTTAGCCAGTAAAAAGTAGGATACAGGTTAAGCTAAGAATAATTGACGAGCCACATTATAACCAAACAATAAAAAGAAACAAGTAAATCCAATATACGGAAATATAAAAGTTTCAGTGAAAAAAAAACAACTGTTCGATTTTAACTACCTGTAGTTCAAAAAATAAAATTCCACGAATCCATTGCTTGTATGCCCGCAATTCAAGTTTAGTTTGTACATCTAACAAGGACAAATCATCTTCCATATTACATAAAAGTTCAGCACGTGCAACAGCTTTACGAAGTCGAGAACACATCTGGAAACGCTTGCGAATTTCTGTGCTTGACTCAGCTTTTAATTGCATAGCGTATGCCCATGATCGTTCGATTTCAAAGACTGCTAAAATAATGAAACGTGGATCTGTCACGACATCCGGAGTTAACTTTTTAGGGACAACCTTTGATCGATTCCCCTAAAAAAAGAGAACGATAATGTATCAAAATATATCATACGACTTACTTGCTGAAAATGTAGTGATTTTCTCATTCTCCTGAGTTTACGGGAAATATACTGATGATAACGTTGATAGTCACCATGACGTAAACCATGTTGTTGTTGCGCTGATTTAACAAGCGACAGCACTAAATAATGCAACAAATAGTTTTCAATGCTGCAAGTAATTACATAATCTCCAAAAAGTAATATCAACAGATAAAAAATACTGACTAGTAAGTATACATCTATACAAAAGTCTACCTGCGGATTCTTTGTTAACATTACGAATATTATGGAAGTGTGATTAAAGTTTTGTGTTTAGTGTTACAAAACCACAAAATACTATGATTTCCGTGACCAAACAACATAAGTGCTTGCAAGAAAATAGTCCAAAACAAATTTTTATTCGCTACGTAAATAATGATAAATAAAAAATTAGGACGTAAATAAAAAATAGAGTTGGAATTAAGAGACTCGGTGCCATTGAGCACTAGCTGAACAACTACTACCAAAAATTCTAGAAATACTAGTTTTTCTATGATTACGCTGTTTTATGACGTAAGAATAATAATCATTTAGACAGGCCTGTGGAAATCAAATGGAGTAGTAAACAAAATGAAACTAACAGAATACATAGCAGTAATAATGACGATGAGAATATGATTCGAAAAGGTAAGTATGAGGGAATACATAAAATTGAAATATAATAGACAAACACTAAGTTCAGCTGCGCCACTTATACGTTAATAACAATACTGAAAAAATGGACATTTTTATCAGGCTTAGCACTGATTATGAACGACCAAAGAAACTATTCAGCTGCTTCAGTCGAGTAGTCTAAGAACTAAAGTAGGAAAGCCAAACAGTAAACCTACCGGGGATACTCGACGGCGTTGAAGTAGTGCTTTCCGAAATTTCCATCTGAAAACTTACAATATTATAAGTGATGAATAAGTGAAGATCTTCACTGAAGAGATAGCTTCAAATGTGAAAAGTCTGAAAGGTGAGAACAAGAACAGGCAGGATATTCATTACGTGACTAAAAAGGTTGCGTATATATTCAGTAGCGATTACATTTACCCAGAGTCGATCAAATAGTAAAATGTCAGTCAGTCAGATGCAACGCAGAACTTCGTACGTAAGTACATCAATTCATGTCGCCATACCACATCAGCACAGAGATATAATTGTCGATTCAAATACAATAGTGGAAAAGATAGTAAAGGTATTAGAAGTAATCGGAGAGGTTAGGATTAGATATTATTCAAGAATTATGATTCAGTAAGAAAAGTTTAGGTCAAAACTAGAGGGGTTGAAGAAACCAGAAGATTAGGATTTGAAAAAACACAAAGAATAAATGCACCGGCGCCATTGCAAACGATTTCGAGCCATGTCATTCAGGGTCTCTAACCATTGGTGACTATCGTCTCGCGGACCCCAACCAGGTAGTCGACAATTACCGACATGGATAAGTCCACTCGTCAATGATTTCATGGATTTATGCCATGTTTTGGTCTGGCCGCCCCAAACTTTCTTCCAACCTATTCCTACACTACAAAATAAAGCTCGTCAAGGCAGTCGGTGGTTCGGCATACGCAACACATGTCCCAACCACCTCAACTGATGGAGTTTCATTACTTCATCTATTGATCTGCCATTCTTACCTAGCACCCGATTCCTAATAACAGCGTTGCTCACTCGGCTGTCCCAGGATATACGAGCAATGCTTCGAAGACACCTATGATCGAAAACCAGTAACCTACGAATATCTTCTACTCTCACTGGCCATGTTTCACAGCCATAAAGTAAGACGGAGCGAACTACTGCGCAGTACACTCGACCTTTAGTCGGCAAACGGATATCTCGCTTACACCATAAACGACGCAAGTTAGCAAATGCCAAACAAGCTTTTTGTGTCTATGCCGAGAATTCGTCGCATCCACGTCCAGGTCTGGAAGCAGACTGGTTTTCTCTAGTCTGCTCTTCATGAGCACTAGTAAGGCATCTAAGTATAATCGAGGCAAACAATTTAGAAACTATATTAGTTACAGTTATTCCCCTGTGATTGTCACAAGAAGACTTTTGTCCTTTCCTATAAATTGGGACAATCAGGGATTGAGACCAGTCGGATGGGATTACGTCCAGTTCCCAAAGTCGTCCGAACGCTGGACCCAACTAGATCACATCGCTATCAGACACCGATGGATAGGTACGATAGAGGACTGCTAGTCGTTCTGGTGCACATGTTTAGATTTAGATCATGTTCTAGTGTGAGCGCGTATTTGTTTGCGACTTAATGGACGAAGGAAGGATACAACAAGAAAACCTCTCAGAGTTCTACTCAATGATAGCATAGCTAAGAATACATTTCAGGAGTAACTAGAAAGACAGTTAGGCGACCATGTCAGTGATTCCCATCCGGAGGCAGCTTGAAACGATATCCAAAAAGCTGTGGAAACAGCAGTGACATCTGCTAGTAAAGTAAACCATAAGGCTGGAAAGAAGCCGTGCATCTCAGTAACATCCATCGAACTGATAGACGCTCGTAAACTCATCCCACCTGGCTCTGAACATGATGAAGAGCGAAGTTAGCTTAAGCACAGGCTGATAAGAAGACTACGCAGTGATTGTGAATATTGGTGGGCAGCAAAAGCTTGAGAGATGGAAAAGGCAGTCGCGATAACCAACAGTAGACAACTATTTACACTTATCAAGTAAACCGGTATTAGAAATCTGTCTGTTAGCGAAACTATCTCAGAAAAGGATGGCTGCATCATTCATTCTCAACCCAGGAGATTGGATCGATGGGCAGAACAATTCAGGAACCAGTTCAAGTGACCTTCAGACACCTCGGTTACCCATAATCTCAAGTCACCCGAAATGGCGAATCGATGTAAGTCCTTCCACTTTAAATTCAGTTGGGAAAACTATGGGAAATCTAAGAAGAGTTAGAGCAGCGGATCCTGATGAATTGATTACCACCGAGATTTTTAAGAATGGTGGTCCAATTTTAACAGTCACACTGACTGAGATCTTCGGTAGAATTTGGGAACTGTGCATAATACCATCTGACTGGTCTCAATCATTGACTGTCCCGATCTAAAAGAGGACCAAATCCCTTCTATGACAATCACAGAGGAATCAGTTTAACTAATACAGTATCAATAATAATCCGATGCTTAACTAGAGCTCGTGAAGAGCAGACTCGAGGAAACTAGGCTCATTTTCGACTTGGACGTGGATGTATGGACCAGATATTCACATTACGTTAGGTCGCAGAACAAATAAACACGTTCAGACGCCTCAAAGTAGTAGTAGTAGTTCTTGACCTTAAAGCGGCATCCGACACTGACGATCGTGAGGTTTTGTGGCAGTGTCTATCATTGAAATATGTACCGAAGAAGTACATTAACCTTATACAAGCTCTCTACTCGATCACCACTGATCGACTGAGAGCTAATGACAAACAGTCATCGGAATTAGTAACTTCCAGTGGCGTTCTTCAGGGCTATCCACTCTCTCCATTTTTGTTTAAATTTTCGATAGACATGCTGCTAGATACAACGTTATCATCGTCTGAATTTCCAGGAAAAGACCTTTTACTGGTAGACACGCTTGTTCACATAGAATATGCCGATGACATAGTTCTACTTGGTGAAGACGCAGACACAATGCAGTCTTCTGACTACCCTGATCCTGATGAATTGATTACCACCGAGATTTTTAAGAATGGTGGTCCAATTTTAACAGTCACACTGACTGAGATCTTCGGTAGAATTTGGGAACTGTGCATAATACCATCTGACTGGACTCGATCACTGACTGTCGTCGGTTATTAGTATTCGGTTGTAGATGCTTTCGAAGCATTATTCGTATATCCTGAGACAGCCAAGTAAGCAATGCTGTCGTTAGGAATCCAGTACTAGATAGGATTGGCATATCAGTAGATTAAGTATTGAAGCATTATCAATTGAGGTTTTTGAGACATGTGTCACGTATGCCGAATTAACGACTGCATCGATGAAAAGTGTTGTGGTGCAGGAGCAGGTTGGAAAGCTAGGGGCGAGAAAACCTCAACATGGCGCAAATCCATGAAGTCATTGACAACTGGACTGAGCCATGTTGGTAGGTGCACTACCTGGTTGGGGTACGCGAGGTGAAAGCAATCGATGGTTAGAGACTTTGAACGACATAGCACAAAATCGTTTGCAATGGCGTACGCGTATTGATTCTTTGAGTTCTATGAAATTCGGATCTTCTGAATTCCTCATCACCTCTATCACTGAATTACACTTTCTGAATAATTTCCTAGAACCGTAATCTTTCTGATTATCACTAGTACTTCTACTATCTCTACCACTTTGGGATTCGAACTGACAGTTGTGACTGTGTGCTAATGCGGTATGGCAACCTGAAATTATGAGTCCGTACGAAGTTCTACGTTGTAACTGACTGACTAACTGACCTTCAGGGGTCGTTTCACAAAATACCGAACTTGTGAATACTTACAGTCAATGAGTAAAATGATCTTGCATTTACGTCATAAATGATAGTAGATAAAAGTGGAGGAACCTATCAAGCCAATATCATGATTATGGTTACATAACTATCTATTTGGGGATTTATCATAGTTAAATGTATTAGGGTAAATTTTTTATATTAGTAGATGTGGCTTTTTACTTTAAGAAAACGAACATAATTACGAAAACACTTTTTTGATGAAGACAAATATTAAGCTTATGTCAAGTCATATGAGTACATTCGCACGTTGACGTCTACTCAGAAATTATAGGACGGTTGGAGATTAGAACAGTACAGCCGTGACCGCCCTGGAAATTTGTTTATTTCTAGTAGCTGTCAGGTAAATTGTTAGACTCATTGGAATCTTGAAAGAAAAAGCATCACTACACACTAATATGATAAAACAAAGTAGACCACAATGCAAACCTGTAAGTGGAGACTAAGAACAAGGATATAGATTTCAGGTGTGTGGATTCCATTGTGAATTTAGAAATTTTCTAATAATCGTGAGTTTTTATTGAATTAATGGCGGAAATATGACTTGTTAGTGAGTGACTATGATGACCACTTACTTCCAAAATGAGGCTAGCCGCACGATACGCGTCAATCGTAGCGTAAGAATTTGAAGATTGCGCTTTGACACGAAAGTGGTAGAGTCAGATTGTGTGGGCTTAATTTTTACAAATCCGTCTGATTTTGTCCCATTTGTTTCTATTTAAGCTTAATTCTTATTGAAAGCCTATAATCTTGGATAAAAAGAATTTGTTGTTTTAAACAATCAACTTTAACACTGATCAACAGATCAGTGTTTATTTGTCCAACCGTACGTCCCTTGCTTTCAACTTGCCTGCAGAGAGGTCTGATTGGCTGGTTGTATCTTCGTTTTCCTATCCCAGTGGTTCCTAATTTAATCTCTTTCTTTGATCAATGACCTAGTGCCTGTCTGACCACTATTAGTTAGATAGACAGCACGCGTGCATTAAGTACCGAGCATGTTTGTCTTACGATCATCCTTATGAAGGCATTTAGGTCTGATGGTTAATGTTTGCTTTTGGCAGTGTGCATAGCTTTTTTTGTTAAGAGTTCGCAAATGGTGTTTTGGAAAAGAACATCTTATTTTTCTTACCAGAATCTACATCGGTGAGACCAGTATGCGTTGTCCGTGCTAAACCTCTCACCCTTACTCACTGAATACTTACTGAACCAGCCGACCAAATTTATATACATAGGTCTGCTGAATTGCATAAGTGTGTGCAGATAGGCGTACACACTGATCTTCGACCATCAATCTAGATCTGCACATAATCCATTTATCATTCGAATTTTTTTAAAAATGTCAAGAGTGAAGCTTATTTTCCCGTCAGAATGTGAACTCATCGTCTTCAGGTTCAATTTTACTTAATTCTCCGATTAACGTGGAACATAATGTCAAAAAACAAAAGTCGGTTTTACTCCCTTATGAGCTCGCTTCCACTATGCATGAAGCCATATGAGCAGTTCATGTTAGAACTTCAAAAGCTGACAAGGCACAACAGGTTTGTTGCAAATCCGATTTTATTCTTTATCTATCTTAGACAAAATGCTGTATTACAACCACCCTTTCTTTTTGGACACTTAGTTGATTTACAGAAGCTGTACAACGAAGTTGCCTTGCGGGGTGGTCACAAGCAAGTAAGGCAGGAAATAGAAATCTAATGTTCTTGCTACAGGTTACGTTATCCCACTTGTGGTTGGAAGTTTATCGAGCCTTAGGTCTTCCGCCAGGTTGCGTATATGCAGGCCATGGATTGCGTACAATTTATCTAAGATATCTCGAGTTATTCGAAAGAAACCAGCGAATGATATCGAGAAGTACTTTCACATCCGACGAGCAGGATAATGGTGTTACCCACTTTGATGATGATGCTCAGGTTCGTTTTTACAATTACCGGAGATAAACTTTCTAAAGGATTTTGATCAATTCCCAAGAACGTTCAAACAAGACATTTATGGGACTTCTATTCGTCCTAATGCTGAAGAAATACCCAATCACTTACGAAAAAGTTGGAGCTTGAGTATTGATTTAAGAGATGATTTCGAATACGTTTCGTTGGAAAAATCACTATTGTCTGGGCTTCCTAATGAAATTGAGCTTGCGTTGAACACCATCCTTCTTATGTCTTCTCAAGCAAATAACTTCAGTATTAGTAGAAATCCTAGGCTTTTGGATATTCTTTTACATACCATTGGCATTTACGGACCAAGTAAGTCCCAACATTTGAACTCATTACGTAGATCCATATTTTATTCCAGAACACGTCCCGACTTACCTATATAGCAGATACCTTAATGTGAGTGATCTATATTTTACTAATCTATTCTAGTTTTGGGAATCAAATATCGATAAAGAGAATGGACGAGCATTTCTATATCCCAACGCCTTTTACTTAAGTAAGTACTAAGGTATATCCTTGTTGGCGTATTGCTGTTCAGTTTTATTTTGTAGTTAAAAACGTTTAGTTTGAAACCGTTGCTTATCCATATAGACTATACAGTTTAGTCGTTTTGTGATTTCCTCCAATTCTAATTAATATGAAGTTATGACATGCATCTTACTATGAAATCATATGTCGATTGCTTTATAGCATAATTTTAAGTAGTCATGTAATACAGTCGTAATTCAATCTGATATTATTTGCAGTTCTTAAAATTACCTCAGATCCTCATTTAGTAAACCCTAAATAATTTTCAACTTTATGCATTGATATCTAAATGCCTGTAAAATACGTTTCCCTAATTCCAAACCAATATACCTGATTGCATCGTGCATTAATGTTTTGGTATTTCCTGATGGTAGCACCCAACTTTTAAGCTTACTGATAATACTTCAGAATGTCTGATTATCAATGTCTAAAGAGGCCAAGCACGGTTATGGCCGTCACTAATTGGGAATCTAATATACGACCATAAAAGTATCTGCGCAGTTATATTCTAATGGATTGCCTTCTACATTTCACCCACTCAAAACAATTAAAAATGTTTTAGCCAATATTCGTTTAACTTGTTTAGATGAGACAAATTCATCCATTATTTGTCTTCTCTCACATCTTACTGAATTCCTCGTGACTTTTTTTCAAAATTTATTTCACTGCGATATACTTCTCGAATGATATTAATCCCTAACATTTTCCACTACTGATAATACTTCTGCTACCTCTACCACCATACGGTTTGAACTGACAATTCCATCTCGTTGCTTATGTGGTATGACAACTTGTACTAACGTACAATGTTCTACGTTGTAGCTGATTGACTAACCTAACTTGTTCGGATTGGCTTTTGTAGCTTATAATGTTCATAATGTCCAATCCTATGATCTCGTATTTAATCATATTATTACTCCACTAACTAGAGTAATTGTACACGCTAATTTGAGCCACACTTTCCGGTTCCCTAGATCCAATGACAATATACAGATGTCTTAACCAGATTCAATGAGACTACTAATTTCAAACCGGCTACTCTTTTTAAAAGTCAGGTGTTTTTTTTATCGCATCAACCACTCCATAATTCACAATAGAATATGTCCTTAATAAAAACTTGCTAAAGTTTCCTTTACCTCATTTATCCCAATCAGTTAGCTATTTGATGCATAGCATGTCTTAAAAGTCTCTGAATACAGGTTTTCAAGCTCCATATGACATATCTTGAAACTAACCCCTAAGACTACTGATAACTTCACCACATACTAAAATTCCCCCACCAATGTATCATGTTGATGTATTACGGATTCGTCTTCACCTCTGCTAGCAACATGAAAAAGCCTGTGTAGCTCCGTATCACTTACATCGTCAAAGTCCTCGCCCCCAGACACTTAATTTAAAATAGCTTAGTTAAAATCATCCCACAAATAAATTCTCTCCAACAGCTAATGAAATTTATCAAGACCAACAGTCAGAGATTTCATTAAATGACTCCACCTCTTGGTGATGCAATGACTTGGCTGTTCTAATCCTCTGTTACGCTGTACCGGTCAGTCAGTTACAACGTAGAACTTCGTACGGACTCATAATTTCAGGTTGCCATACCGCATTAGCACACAGTCACAACTGTCAGTTCGAATCCCAAAGTGGTAGAGATAGTAGAAGTACTAGTGATAATCAGAAAGATTACGGTTCTAGGAAATTATTCAGAAAGTGTAATTCAGTGATAGAGGTGATGAGGAATTCAGAAGATCCGAATTTCATAGAACTCAAAGAATCAATACGCGTACGCCATTGCAAACGATTTTGTGCTATGTCGTTCAAAGTCTCTAACCATCGATTGCTTTCACCTCGCGTACCCCAACCAGGTAGTACACCTACCAACATGGCTCAGTCCAGTTGTCAATGACTTCATGGACTTGACAAATAAGATAAATCCATACAAATCAGAAAACTTAAACAACCTTCATATAGTTTAGTCGCTTATAATAGCCGGTAATCACTTTAATAAAGCTTAAAGATATGTAAAATTATGCAACTGAAAAATACTCTGAAAATGTGTACCGGTCATTTATTTGCTTTGCATTTACACATTAGATTCATAGGTACTTAATCGTAACCTCGTTTTAAAACACTCCGTATGCATTGTTCTTGTTATTCAGAAATATCAAATTTGATAAATACAAAGTCAGTGATTACTTTCCTAGCCAAAGTAGGATTGGGTCCCGACGCAGCTGGGCTTGATTGAAACAACAGAACTATTTACTGTTCCCCTTTGCGAAAGTTCAGGTCTTTCGATATAAGTTTACTTGAAGACAAGATTTAACAGTTAAGTTGACAGATTCAGTGATTATTTTAATATCCTGATTCAACCCTCAGTTAGTGCTCTATTGCTTCAATCAATAGCAACGTCGAAGTTCGTATGTACGTACTTCAGTTCATGTTGCCATACCACATTAGCACAGACATGTAATTGTCAATTCAAATCCCATAGTAGTATAGGTAGTAGAAGTACGAACAATAATCGGAGAGTAGGGTTTGAAGATATTATTCAAGAAGTAGAATCTAGAGAAATAAACTTAAAAAGAAAAAGATAAAGTGGTGAGTAATTAAAAAGTTTAGGATTTGCGAGAACTCAAGGAATGAATGCACCTGTGCCACTGCAAACGATTTTGAGCCATGCCATTCAGGGTCTCCAACCATCTACTACTATCATCTCGCGGACCCCGACCAGGTAGTCGATACCTACTGACATGACTCAGTCCACTTGTCAGTGACTTCATGAATTTGTGCCATGTTGAGGTTTTCTCGTCCCTAGCTGGTCTCTATCGCTTACCTATCAACCATTGTCTTGGTGGTTGATCCTTTTAACCACAAAGCCCCAGGTTCAAACTCCTCTTCAGCTACTTCCATTCGTGCAAACGAGTAGTATCAGTAGCCCTCACGCTCGCAGTGTACCTCATACCCAGTTACGTACTTAATTAGTGAATTTAGCGTTATTCATTTATGTCATTGGTTGGCTTAATGTAGTTGAATAGTATCACCAGCACTACCATAATTATGGCTAAAATAAGACTTAACATCCCTCTTCTTCAACTCTCAGGTGACCTACATTATCGCATCTGTCGCCTTCATTTTATGTCTATTCATATAATGGTGTAGAAAATAGCAACTTAAACCGTTTAACGAAATCCACAATGCAGTAATGCTTGTCAATTTGCCTTCTTAGTGTTGCTGATGGTCTATCGACAGTGGTTCCCAAGTACCTGGCACAGAAAACTGTATAAATATGTATATCTTTTAAATGTTGGCTTTCGCAGTCAACCAAGTTTCAGCTCTATACCAAGGAACGTTTTTGTTGAAAATTTTGACTTTGGTGTTGGTTGATAGACGTTTTTAGTTCCAGATGTTCTTCAGTTGTAGAAATCCTGTCCTTATTCTGCCAGTTTGTATCTTTCCATCGCATCAGATCCACCTTGTTTATGATGGTTGCTGCCCAGATATGTAAAGGTTTCCTCATCTTCCATAGCTTTTCTGTCAAGTGTGAGTTGGTTGGTCTACACAGTGTTGTATCTAATTTTCTTGTTTTTTCCTGTGTGTATGTTGAGGCCTGCCGCTGCCAAAGTGGCCGTCTCTCCGTGCTTACCTCGAGACGTTGAGGTTTTCATGATCTAGTCAACCACAAGCAGAAGGGTAAGGGGTGAGCGTAAACAACCTTGCCTGACACCGATCTTCAATTGGAATGAGTTAGTGAGTTGTCCTCCATGCACGATCTTGCAATTGAATCAATCGTCAGAATTCCGTATAATGTTGACCAACTTCTCTGGTACACTGCGTTGTCGAAGGAGTTTCAACAATATCATCCTGTCCACGCTGTCGAATTCCTTTATGTAATCAAGGGGATTGGTGTGGAGTAATGAGTTCCACTCAGTCGGTTGCTTGTCAATAATCCGTTGTGTCAGTATTCGATCGGCACACGATCGATGCTTATGGAGTCCAGCCTTCTGATCTCGAAGTTGGGTGTCTACTGAATCTTTCATTCTGTTCAATAACACTCTGTCGAAGATGTTTCTTGGTATTGAGAGTGGAGTGATGCCTCTGTAGTTTTCACGCTTGTTGAGATCTTCCTTCTTTGGTATCTTGATGAGGTGTCCTCCTTTCAGTCTGTTGATACTTGTCGTTCTTACCAAACCTTGGTGAGGTGAACGTGCAACATCTTTGTGGTTAGTGTTATGTCTGCTTTGAATGCATCAGCTGGTATGTTATCTGGTCCTTTTGCTTTATCACTCTTGATTTGTGAGGTAGCCATTCTAATCTGTTGGATTGTTGGTGGGTGAAAACCAATTGGGAGGTCCTTTGGTGCTGCTTCGATGTTGAGTAAGTTCATTGGGTCTGGCTTATTGAAGAGTTCTTGAAAGTGCTCTACCCACCTGTTTTATTGTTCTTGAATGTCGGCGACTGGTTTGTCTTCCTTGTTCTTGACTGGTCGTTGTGGCTTGTTGTATATTCTAGCAGACTTCTTCATTGTATCGTGTAGTTGTCTGATGTTTCCTTGTTTTAGCTTTTTCTGCTATCATTGCCAAAATTTGCACACATTTCCATTTGTGAGATATGATGCTCCTTTTCACTTGCTTGTTTGCTTCTGTATGTTTAGCGTGTGCTTTTGTTCGGCTTGAATTGATTTCTGCCTTTCTGTTCTTCCTAGTTCTCTTTGGCGTGGTATTGTGAAAACCGTGTCCCTTTGTATATGCGTTTGTTTGGGAATATGGTGTCGCCTGTAACCGCTTTTTGAAGGCACATATATTTGTGAATCTTTGACTGTTTTGTTTCTTTCTCATAGTATATGATGTTTTCATGTCCTGTGTTGTTCATGGCAGCCTTGTCGTTTGGATCTCCTATCAGGATGGTCAAGTCAGTTTCTGGACACTTCTCGACAGTTGATTACAGCTTCCCATAAAATTGATCTTTATTGTTTTTATTGTTATCGTTGATAAGCGAATAGCACAGAGTGACACTGATTGTAAGGCGCTCTTTCTTTGTGTTGGATGATGTTTTGATGATCTGATAATGGATACATGAGATTCCTATAATTATAGGTGGTTTTTGTGTTTGTTTGGGCAGCATCAATGCAACCCCTTGTGTAAGTGAGGCGTTTTACTTCCACAACCAGAGCAAAACCGCATCTTTCCCAAAGCTAACCTTTTTTGACGAATCTGCGTCTAAGTAGCTTCACTTATTACAAGTACCACATGGTTGTATCTTTTGATCTCCGCACAACTTGAATAATTCTCCCACATTGTGCGAACACTTTACGTATAATAATTGTTGGTGTAGTTGTAAGGAGGAGAATCGGTATCGTGACTCTCGAAGAACCACGGCTCTCTTTATGAAATGTCATAACTTTTCTAAATATGGTCATTCTAACTCCCAGTTCAGAATTTTTCGGCTAGCGTTTCTTATTAATTTTTTTTGTTTTTCTTGATCGTTTTGCTAACTCTAATTCCAACCCTACTCCTATTTCTGAGCCTGGAACCCTAGAAGAGTTGGAGTTGCTCCTAAAATAGCAGAAAAGTCCTTTAATCTCGTTCATTTTCATTCAGCTTGTTTTGACGTGGTAATTTTTCAGAATACTAATATAATATGCGGATGTTCGTTAAAAACATTATACTTGCCAACTTGTGATGTAGATAAGATATCCATCTGTTAACCATAGGATGAGTTTACTGTGCAACACTGCACTGTATTCTAATTTAAGGGTAACCATTAAAAAAAGAAAGGATATTCGTAGGTTACTATTGTTCGACCATAAATGACTTCGAAGCATTTCTCGTGTATTCTGGGACCTGTTAAGCAATGCCTCGCTTAGGAATAGGGTACTAAGTAAGGATGGGAAGTCAACTGACGACGTAGTTTGTTGTGTATGCCTAAACACCGACTACTTCAATGGATGATGTTGTCTGGTGTAGAAGAAGGTTGGAAGAAAACTAGCAGTGGTCAAACCAAAACTTGGCGCAAATCCATTAAGTTACTAACAACTGGACTGAGCCATGTTATTAAATGTAGACTACCAGGTTGGGTTCCATGAGAAAACAGAAACCGATGGTTAGAGACTGAACGATATGACCCTAGTATTTTCCACTACTGCTAATACTTCTACTACCTATTACTGTGGGATATGAACTGACAGTCCTATCTCCGTGCTAATGTGGTATAGAAACTTGAACTATTGTACGAAATTCTTTGTTGTAACTAACTATTGACTCAATTCGTATAGGTGAGTGACTATCATATGTTCAGTTAGTGTCTTAATAACTTTATCATTTCGGATCATCTGTTAACGAATATAACAGTTGGTCAATTGGTAGATAGTATTGACTTTGTTTGTAAGTACTAGCATTTATCTGTGGACAGTGTCCTTATAAACCTACATTCTTTGTTGTACGCGAAAATTTTTGTGTATTTTTTACTATTTCAGAAGAACTTCCCGCTATAAATTATGATGAATTTTGTTATTTTCCTGCTGTACAAGAGATGACATACGGTGATGAAGAAGCTTTTCGTGTACAACTGGTCGCCACTGTACTACGGAACTTGGCAGTAGATGACGGATTAAGTGCTGTCATTATTGGACGAAATCCTCAAGCCTTGCGTTTTATCTTCTTGTGTATATATTCCAAACACTCGTGTCTACATCAGCTAGGTTTAGAAATACTATCTTCACTGTATTTTCCAGTTCTTGGTTCACTTATACCTGCCCTCCATCGCTTGCTTACTACTTTATTAGTTTGTCCTGATCGAATGGATCGCATTCGTGGTAAGTTGATTATATGATCAAATCTACTTACTTTCCAAAAATACAATGAGCACTTAAGTGCCCATTGAATTAATATTGACACAATAGTATTTGAAATAGTTTGATGACTTCATCAGTAATGTCGACATTGTGAAGTATGGTCTGTCGAGGTTATGTCTAGTCAGTGTTATCTGTCAAGGACTGTTTGTATTTGAAGTCACTACCGTGTATACTATTCCAAGGAAAAACATGTACTTACGAATAGTCAAAACCATTCTTTGGTCAGTACAGTCATCATAAACCTCTGAATGCAACAATGTAGATAACCTTTGTGTGTAAAGTTTCGTCAGATCTTATACCGCGTACCACTTTCGTGATGTTTGGGTAGAAGTGGAAAGTTAATTACTTTATGATACAAACGCATTGGATATGGGATGGCTGGGTTGATGTATTTGATCATGACTCCCTAAGTGATATCCCTAGAATCAAGCAACTAAGTGATTTTTTAAATTTTATCATAAATAATTCAAGCATCGAGGTATTAGGTAGGCTCCCTAGTCTAGTTATTTAGCATTCATTAACAATAAAACATACTCATATTATTACCACACTACTGTCCTAATTTTGATTTTTTGTGGCATTGTTATCGAGTTTTGTGTAGTCTATTTGAAGGTAGTCGATGCCTCAAACTAAGTATTCTTTGACAGTGTTCCTTTCTTATTTTTACTTTTGTTCTCTTGATCGTGTGTTTTGCCTAAACGTACTGCTGTCTGATTATGTTTTCATTAGTTATTTTCTGTCTTCGTTGTTACTTTTTTTAATGTTTATTCCAACTTGATTCTAAAAACTATACTCATAAAGTTACATTTCCCTCGTATATAAAGCCCATGAGTGGTCACTAAGCGTCTTTTTGTTGTCATTGGTTCATCTACTACAGGTTTTTCCTATCGAGCGATCCGGGGCTGTTCCAAACATGTTTCCTCTCTTTCGAAATTATCTCACCAGAAATTGAAAAAGAGAATTTTAACTTCCTTTTCAGGTTTACAGATCATGAAAAACTTATGCACAACACCGCTTTTTGATGTGACCTACGACAACATTCCACCTGTAGGTACCAAAAAGGTTTCATTAACAAGGACTGGTCGTAACATAGCATTTCTGACTTCATTGCCACCTGTTACATTCTCTTCTATCGCAAGCACTTTATGTTTACGAGATTTACATTTAGTAGTTCTTGCCATAGATACTATTCACAGTTTAACTTGTCTTGGTCCTACATTGTGTGATCTTCTGCTTCAACAAGGATCACCACTCAAAGGAGATGCCTCCACTTCTTCAGAGCTTCATGTAGCCCACCAGAACTCAAACCTTCTTCCTCTACTCGTCGCTTTGCTTAATTTGGAAGCTCAGGCCATGGGGTCCGACAGCCTCATTCGTGTGCGTGTTATGCAGGCATTGGGTACAGAATCTACGAATACTAAGCCACCAGTTTCAAAACCTCTATTTTCTACCGTTCCCTCTACAAAATCATTTTCTACCGCCAATATGCAAATATCTTCAACATCCTCATATATTTCTCCACAAAATCCCACGGTTCCATCATTCGTTAATTCGACAGTTCAACTGCCAATCCACTGCGCTCAACCAAATTTGACTTTATCGGTATGTTACCTTGCTATTTATGTTTATGTATTGATCATCCTACTGTAATAAGTGTCCCAAAAAACAATATCTGACGGGAATTTCCTGATATCACAAAAGTAAACCTAGCTGGTCACTCATTTCAAGTTAACATCCACCTATTCTAAAAGCATATTTTAAGCTTAAATTTCTAGTTTATTTCCTCTTGCATATCATTGGTGTGGATTGATGCACATTTACCATTTCGTGTTAGAAATGTATTGTTTGCCACTTGTATACTCAGTACAACTGACAATTTCCGTGCAACGTAACTTCGTTATTCGATCATCGTTAACAAAAGAAATTAACGGATTTATTTTCATTTTTATAGAGTTGAAATGTAATTTCTGTGTGAACTTTTAGTTCATAATTGTAATTAAAAATTTTCAGTGGTGTAAGATTGGGTTTTTGCTATGATTAAATTTAATTATGATTATTCCCAACTGTAACTTTATTCCGTAAAGTTAGTCTCTTGAATAATATGCTAGAAAAATCACGGTGTAGAATGTAGATTACTTCTTATTGTATCCGTTGTTCCATATTCTATTTATCAACTATGTGTAGTAAACGTCTGTTTTAAATATTTTAGACTAATCTTATTTTCCGTCTTCTACAATATATTTGTGTTTGTTTTTTTCTGGTAATAGCTGAATCATTCTTCATGCTGTACAACTTATCATTTGAATGTTTGTGACACATTGCAAACTTCCACTGGAAAAACTTCAATTTCTACTTCACAAAATTATTATCCTCACAATCTTAGTAGCTGTAATTCTCTTTCCACGAGTTCTAACTTTCTACTCACCAGTTCAACAGTTAGTGGGATTCAAAATACAGATTATTCTCGGGTAAATAAACGTGATTCGCTAGTAAGAAATTGTCTTCCAGTTATTACTACTCCTAGAACTAGCTTTTCTATTCGTGAATTTGACACTCTTACATCTTCAACGCAACAGGGTCCAAGATCTCCATCTTCTAGCAAGCCAGGTTCATCTGTGATACACTCCTCACAAATGACATCAACTACAAATTCTGTTACTGTTAATACTAGTGTCACATCTACAAATGATCTCATGAGTAAAGTGTGTTTACCTCAAAAGTTATCTACAACACTGGCACTGAACACAAATTCTTCTACTACTAACTCAGAAATTCAAACACAAATAAAGACTCCAACTAAATCCCTTGCAAATGAAATTACCATACCTCAACTTGATAAGCGTGAATTCATGTTTGAATGGCTTAAAAGTAATTATGCTATACATAATCACTCTAGCATTCCACGTATTCAAATATATAATGAATATCAAAAGGCACATTTACAACAATTCAAAAATACTGTTGCAATTTCACCTGTCGACTTCCATTCACAAATTAAGTAAGTAAACTATTCAATTTAGACGAAACATTTTGTTTCATTAATGTATTCATCAATATGTTTATATGTTTATTTATCGTTATTTTTGCATCATCATTTGATATTAGTTCATTTTTCTTCGGCCATAGGACCATATTTCCTGGAGTCGGTCAGGTGAAAGTACAAGTACCAGGAGGTAGTGTAGAAATTCACTACAACAACTTGAAACACGTTAATGCCCCTGAACCTAAAAGTCAACAAGGTAAGTGTTGTAATCAATTCTCATTACCTTTTAGGTATAAATGACATTATGGCATCTGTTTTAAGTCCTACCAAAATGGAAACAATGGGTCATGAATCACGTTCTCCAAAATCAAAAGTTAGCTCACTTTTTATTTATCATTTATTTATATGTTCTATTTTTTGCATCTTAATTGGTTCCTACTTATCAAGAATTGAACTTCATTTATTTGTAGATTTCAACTTAGAAACTGGTTATTTTCTGGAATTGTGATTCCCTCACTTTTATCAAAAGAACTTAAACGTTCCTCAAATGTTTATACTTCAACAAAATCTTTAAAACAAATGTGATCGATCTAAAATTTACTTCTAAGTGGAAAAGCAACTGAAAAGAAACCTAGTATTTCAAATGTTTTCAGCAACTCATCAATTGAAGCCAGGTTTTATATGTCCCAAAGAAAATAAAGTATGGTTTAATTATACTACAGTTCAAATTATTTTGAAGAAATCTAGACTGAATTCTCAGACGAAACTTAAGAACTACCCTTTAGAAAATAAACTAAAATATTTAGTCCCGTTGGACAGTGATCTATTAGTTAAAGCACTATTGGATCACGAACCTCAACTCTCCTCTTTACTTCGGTTTATCCTCTGGGATGATGTCGCCAGTCGAACAATAAGTGTGACTGAAAGCCACTTACTTTTAGATATCAAGCCTTATGTTATTTAGCAAACTAATGTTTTCCATTTATTGCTGTTTTTGTATGAAACAGTACGAAAATGTTCTTATATAATCTCAAATTAAAATAATGTTTGTTCCTTTTTAGCATAATATATCAAATATTAACTTTTTGTCTTCATACTTTTGCAGTGCCGTAAAAGACCGGCAACTGGAACCTCTTTTCATCCTACATCTCCTAAAGTGGCTTTAAAAAATGAAGATACACAAAACCAGATACTTAAAAGTTCACAAATTGATATTTGTGAATTGAACGGACATGTTGAATCCCCTAAATTAACGAACGGACAGATAGTTTGTCCGTTAAATGGTTTGTCTCGAGATACCTCAGACGTACTTAATACCACAAGGTAAGTCATTGAGGAAAATATTTTTTAAATTCTTTTGGTGTTGAAAGTTGACTGCTTGTCAAAAATATGTAAAATTGTTTGTATCTATGTACTAATTTCATTTGCTCTACTTTCTATGATATCTCAATATTCTTTGTGTTCGTAACTTAAGGGCATATGACATGACAATTTCGTACAACTTTTTAGCTGAATCTGTTAGATTCATTGTAAATGCACCATTTCCAAATATTCCTCATATTTTAAACGCAGAAATAATATGTGAATTTTTATCTTTGTTTATTTATTTTTTTACTAATCGGTACAATATTTTGCAATCTGTTGTACTATAATCTCACTCCAACATACCTATATCCTGTCAACCGGTTATTTTGTCCTAGAATTCATAATGGATCACCTGTGAGAAAGCTGAATGTTTCTTTTAATACGAATGAAGATGGTTGTGTTCAAAAGAAAAGTTCAGCACCTGTACGAGCAACAGCAGTGGTATCCTTACCAGACTCCAAAATAATGATCGTCCCTGTTTTTACTACCTATGGTGTGGGACATAATCTGACGCTTAAGGGAACTCCAACGAGCGAGGTTCCCATCACGATCAAAATGCAAACCTCTGAAAACCATGAAATCGATAAAACTAACATCAATTTTCCAATTTGCCCTAACTTGGACCAAATCACAACTATTTCTAAAAGTGAAGTCGATTTTGTCGCACCAAGTAGCGTATCCTCTACTTCATCAGATTGTAGGTGCAAATCGACAAAGCGATTAGACGACTCGATTATTTCAGAAAACTATACAAATGGCATTTCCAATTGTCGTGGTAATTGTGTACAATTATTCTGTATGTGGGATACGTGTATGCAAGTATTTGCAGATTCTGTTGAACTTTGGAAGCACTTTCGAAATGTTCATTACGAATCTATTCGAAATTCAGATCAGGCAAGTCCCTAAGTCATTAAATCATCGTTTATATTTGATCACTTGTATTATTTTTTTCTGTGGTAATGTATCTGACTTTGCGACTTTCATTTGAAGGCATCTCAAGCAACTCTTCGTTATTGTGAACTCAAATACATTCATATTTACTGTCTGTCGGTTAGTCAGTTATACACCAATTAGAATCCTACTGAATGCATCGATTCAAGTTGCTACAGCACTGTATGATGCCAGACTGGCATTCGTAGCAATAGTATCAGCGTTATTAGAAAATATTATAAATGATTCGTAGAGAAAATATTGACTTATGGAATGAAAGAAACCTAAAATAATTAAAAACCTTAGTACCTAAGGCAAAAATTAAGTGTATCTGCACCATCGCAAACAGTTCGAAAATATTTCATCCAACTTCTCTAACCATTAGCTAGAATAGTCACATGGACTCCTTTGTATGGTGTATATGGTGTACATTGGCGATCGATATTTTTTAGTTATCTTCACTCATAAATACCAACCAAAAGTACTCGCCAATCAATATAAGAAAAAACTTCAGTAATAGTCGACCGTTTCCATCATCTTTCATATTTCCAGGGAAATTCGACTTAGTTTTTAGGACTAATTGTTTCGAATCAAATTAAATATTTTATTGTTGCTTATCTATTGTAATGATTCATACTTATAAGCTCGGTTTAATATTTTTCTTGTGATTTTTTTCGTTTCTTAGATTAAATGTGTTTGGGGGGACTGTTCTGAAGTGATATCAAATTCCGGTTTTGATATACTACTGGATCATTTGCATTCTAAACACAAATTTCAATTATCTGTTAGTATGGAATCTGCACTGAATTGTTTATCCGATAATGATAGCATTATGTCTGATGCAGTACACGCGAATCAATCAAATTGTTCTCGAACAAATTTTGAAACAACTGCAAAAGAAACCTCAAGTCATTCCTCGTGTCAAATCGAAAAGCCGTTCGTGTATGATGAATTACGATTTTTAAATACTTTGTCAGAAGAGTGTCGTAGAGCTTTGACCGGAGGAATTCCTAATCCACCATTCGCACCTACACCAGTTCACGAAGGACCTGTAACCAAACATCTCCGACTTACTGCGGCTTTAACTTTAAGAAACTTACTACAATATAGTGATTTTGCACGACGGTATGTTATTTTAAAAAACTACTATTTATCAGAAACATTCATCAAACAGGTATTCGCTATTTTTCTAATACCGAGTATGGTAAAAAGAAAAACACGTCGTATCACTACACACAATTCATGTGTCTAGTTTTCGTTAATAATTTACTTTGATAATTAACATAGTACTACTTTTGTGATAAGCAAAGTTTTGTCACAGTATGTTAGTGTAAAAAGTGAGTTTTAGTTTACAGAATTTATAGCATCTATGCTCATTAGGTTAAGTTGTCGGAGGTAGTCGGCATTTTATACATGTTTTATCTCATGTTGCACTTGGTGCAACGTAGTCAGGTATGCCAAAAAAACACGTTTTTGATTAAAAAGAACATTTGTTTACCGTATTTTGTATACATAATTCGTAATAAATCATATAGTATCGACCTTCATATAATCCAATTCCGTATTAAATCGGTGGTTTAATAGTTATGAACATATGTATCTAAACCCCACTCTCATTTCGGTTCGACAGCAATGTATCGTTTTAATGACTTCTCACTTAGCCTAATCCATAATCTCGTACTTTTCACACTAAATGTTCAACATATTCATCTCAGTTGAGTCACAGTTTTGCTTTTATTAAGTAACGAAAAAAATTCAAATATATCATTATTAACTTATTGTGTACACTCATCATAGAGGTGGAAACGGTAAGTAATTCGATAACACTGTAACACATAAACTAGCTGCTGCGTAATCAAATGCGCTAAGTTTGTTAACATTTAGTAGGTCGGGAGGATACTAAAGGCAACCAAATTAGGTTTTAAGCCATAAATTTGTGAGATTATCGTAATATTTGGTTTGAAGACCCTCTCCGTTCTCATCAATTTATATTCTGTGTTACATGTTTCACTACCTGTCGACTCCCTTTCTTTTCAGTTTAATAACTTTCTTACTATTTTGACGTAAATAATGGCAACTTGGACTAATGCATAGTTGTACTAGTTCTCAACCTAGGCAAACTCAGAAAAAACATCTTTTGATCGCACGCTTTTCAGTAACTGTTTATCTGACTTTGATTTGTGATACAAACTACTGCCGATTGAAGTAAATTAGTCATTCTTTTTTTCAAGATTGATATAACTAATTATTTGATTTCACTAACTTAATGTTTATATCTTACTGCATTTTAATTTCAGTTATGTAAGTTCTTGTGAAAATCTTTTGTGTGATTTAGCCTTTGCTAATCTTGAATCTTCGCCTACAATTTTTGAGTGCCTCACACTATTATCCAATCCATTTGATGAAAATACAACAACTCAACACTGTATAGACGAAAAGCATATTTTCTGAAATTTCTAGAAACAAAAATTAACGTTGTAATTTATTCAACAACCACAACAACCGCTACAAAAAGCTTTTTAACACATATTGTTTACATAATTATTGTTTCATGTATAAGATGCTCAAGTTTTATCTGTCTATTTCTAATTGACAACCGGTTTAATTGAATTAATGTAATTGTATTACCAAATTTTATCATTAACTACTTCGTTATACATAGTGTATGCTCGATTGTACACTATCTGTGCATAATTCTTTAGTTTTAAATTAATGTTATCATTTGATGACAAGTGCCAAAGGTTCAACGATTTTTTTTTTAATGTGAGTACTTCTTTCTCTTTTCTTTATGACCGTATTTTCTATCAATAGCTGGTACTGTCTCTTTCTCTCCCTAAATGTTGCTCTCTATCCACTTTTTGTTCTATTGAAATTCAAAACCTCCTTTTTACTTCGGTTAACGAATGATGTGCTCATGTATATTTACGTAAATAACTTACCGATTACTTTCTTTTCCACACTCAATTCTTATCAATTACTAACTAATACTAATGTTACTTCAAGTAGGCGAAATATTTATTATCTGCTGTACTGTGATGGGCTTGTTTTTCTACAATGATAATACAATCACTATCATATTACTATTGTTATCAACACTTGTTTTATCACAGCATATATATATATATATATATATATATATATATTTGTACAGGTTAGTTCTTACTTCATTCCCTTTTTTGTTTGAGGTGCATCTATTTCGCACTTTTTTCTGACAAAATAAACATTTATTCTTACTGATTGTTTTCTTCTATTTGCTTGACGGCTTCAGTTATATTCAAACTTTATTGAAATAATTGGAAAACTGTCAATGATACAGTGTAGTGTTTAAGACAAACTTGTAGTAACAGTCAATTATTTTAATGTTTGTTTGTTCTTACGATTAACAAATGAAATGATAAATTGAAGTCAAATCATCGGATTTTAGTTCGTTTTAACGTTCGCGAATACGCGTTAAAGCTGTGTAGTAAAAATAACTGATAAAATAGTAGCTTTATACAGTAAGGAATTCTACGACTATTTTCCCATTCATCATATATAAGGTGCTTGAATCCCAATATATTTACCTCTTGTTTTATCAAAGGATATATAAGAGTGAAAATGTACTAACAGCTGGAGTGTTTGTACCACCTTTTTGATGACACTTGAGTCCATTCGATTAACACCTGTAATCATTCAGTTCAAAAAAGTTAAATCGCGTTATTTACACAGTTGGAAACTAGACGGCCCAGACCCTTTAATCAGGTCCCCCTAACACGTAAATACAAACTATACATGAACTAACAATTAATTAGTTTTTTCTGTTCAATTTCGAATACAAGTCAATATATTATGGCAACCATCCTTTTCCGATGTTTAATAAAATTGCATTATTCAGGATTTTACTTATTTAGGGGGTTTGCTGCATAGAAGAGTGTAATTTTCATTAGATATATACGTGTTTACTCAAGAGATTACATTATTCATCTTTTCAACTGTCGAATGTACACCTCCATATACTTACCTCTAATCTTAGACGTGAAAATTTCGAAATATTCAAACCTACTTTGCTCTTAGTGACTCGATGCAGCTATGAGTGATCCATGATAGTGTTCCGTACAATCAATCGTTTTCGCATCTAAATAATTTCAAAATAGCATATTAATAGTGAAAGCCAGTCAGCGACAACATGAAACTCCGTACGTACGTTCATCATTTCAAGTTGCCATACCACATTAGCTCAGAGATCGGATTGTCTATTCAAATCACATGGCAGCAGATGTAGCTGTAATCAAAAATATTAGTGATCGGAAGTACCGTTTGAGAAGTAAACCCTAGAGAAATCAATATAAAAAAGGTGATGAGGAATTCAAAAGACTAGAATTTGAGAGAAGACAAAAATAGATGCACCTGCGCCATTGCAAGCGAAATTGCGTCATATCATTCAAAGTGTCTAACCATCGGTTACTATCGTCTCGCGGACCCCAACCTGGTAGTCTACATTTACTAACATGGCTTAGTTCAGTTGTCAGTGACTTCATGGATTTATGCCATATTTTGGCTTGACTACCGCTAGTATTCTTCCAACCTTCTTCTACATCACAAAACATTGCTCGTCGAGGCAGTCAGTGGTTGGGCATAGACAGACTGACAGATAAAACGCAGAACTTCGTACGTAAGTAGGTCAGTTCAGGTTGCCATGCCCCATCAGCACAGAGACGCAACTGTCAGTTCAAATCCAAGAGTGATAGCAATAATAGAAGTATTAGCAGTAATGGAGAAGATTAGGGAGCGAAGATATGGTTCGAGAAGTATAATTCAGTGAGATAAATTTAGAAGGAAAAAGGTAGAGATTATGAGGAATGTGGAAGCTTAGAAACCCATAGAACACAAAGAGTGGATGCACCTGCGCCATCGCAAGCGATCTTGCGTCATATCATACAAAGTCTCTAACCACTGGTGACAATCATCTCGCGGACCCCAAACAGGTAGCCTACATCTACCAACATGAGTCAGTCCAGTTGTCAGTGACTTCATGGACTTCCGCCATGTTTTGGTTTGACCGCCCCTAGCTTTCTTCCAATCTACTCCTACGTTGCAAAACATAACTCGTCGTGGCAGACGGTGGCCAGCCATACGTAACACATGTCCCAACCACCTCAACTGATGAAGTTTCACTACTTCATCTATTGATTTGCCTTGCCTACCTAGAACTCGTCTCCTAACGACAGCATTGCTTGTACGGTTTTCCAACGATGCTCGAGAAATGCTTCGGAGACACTGATGATCGAAGATAAGCAATCTACGAATGTCCTCTACTCTCATCGGCCATGTTTCGTATCCGTATAGTAGGACGGAGCGAAGTGCTGAGCAGTACACTCGTCCTATGGTTACCAAACGAATATCTCGCCTACACCATAAATGACGCAGGTTGGCAAAAGCCAGTCGAGCCTTCTGTATCCGTGCTGAGATTTCGTCAATCACCAGGCCATCATCACTGATGAGACTCCTAAGAAAAGTGGAAAGGTCGACACGTTCGACTACTTCACTCGCTATCACTAGTTTAGGTGCCGATGCAACCAAATCTTGAAGTAACAATTTACATTTCGAGGGGGTGGAAACCGCATCCTGAATATGCTTGCATTGTTGTTTAGGGTGGTCAGAAGACTTTGCATTTTGTCAGCGTCTTCACCAAGTAGGACTATGTTATCAGTTGCCAGTGATTTCATGGATTTTTGCCATGTTTTGGCTTGACCACCGCCAGTTTTCTTCCAACCTACTTCTACACCACAAAATATTGCTCGTCGAGGTAGTCAGTGGTTGGGCATACGCAATACATGTCTGAACCATCTCAACTGATGAAGAATCACTACCTCATCAATTGACCTGCCATCCTTACCCAGTACCCTTTACCTAACACCACCATTGCTTACTCGATTATCCCAGGATATACGGGCAAGCTTCGAAGACACTTACGATCGAACACTAGCAACCTACAAATATTCTATATTTTTAGTGGCCATGTTTCACACCTACATAGTAGGACGGAGAGAACTGCTGCGCATAAGACTCGTCCTTTGGTTAGTAAACGGATATCTCGTCTACTCCATAAATGACGCAATTTTGCAAAATCCATCCGAGCCTTCTGTATCTCCGCTGGGGGCTTCCATATTAACGAAGGGTAAATCAAGACGGTTCTTTATCTTGACAAGGAGAGGTCAAATAAAAGACTTCACTCGGATCTTGCATACGCGTTTCAGAGACTCTAAAGTTTGAGCTAATGAAGTCTGTTGTCTAATTGGTCACAAGATTCTCGAACATTGAGAGCTGCAGCAGGTATTTTATGGAGAGATTTCTGGAGGCCAGGGATAATGTTTCGTGTATTTGAATCTGTTACATCAGCGGGGTGGTAAAGTAATGTGAGAAGGGTTGGTTTTGGAGATAAGAAAGTTAATAAGAGGTGTAGGAAAGATTCGATTGTGACCGATTCGGTCTCGTGTGCTTTTACGTGTATGGGGGTGGTTTTCACTTCCCGGCTGCCCACACCATGAAAGGTACTTCTTGAGGAACATGAAAAAAGATAGTATTAGCATTGATCTGAGCAACCTGGAAGCGCGACCGCAGAGCCCAAATGAAAACCGCTTGAGGCCGGTCTATGGAGTTTTTTAAATTCCAGCTCCACTCTTTAAGTGGCCTGACCGGGAATCTGTGAGATGTGACGTTTTTAGGATCAACCTTTCCTTCCATTCTGAGAAGGCAGCATCGCATTGCTAGTCAGTCTAAAAATATAATAAAATTCACTAATCTATTGCGTCAGTGGAGTCACTTAATAGGTATTTATTAGCGTGAAGTAAACTTTAAGGCGCTAGTGATTTGAACCTTACTTCTGTCTTATCCTGTAATTGATTTTACTCCAATCGTTAACTCACATCTCGGTCATGTCGCTATTGTTTAAATCATTGAATTTATTCAATAGCTTCAAAGTATTACGACCGAACCTTCCATCCATCAATCCTATTTCATATCTTTTACAGGCCTCAAGCCCAAAATCCCAATTATTATAATCATAATTATAATAATAATGATTATTATTATCATTATATAAATAATATACTTATTTTAAACAACTCGGTCTATGATTCTTAAACTTTGCTACAAATACGAATCAGCAGAAAGTCGTAAATCCAACATTTCGTTTTATTTATTAAAATCTGAAGATTTGAGAAAATCCATGACCATGTAAATAGCTGAATCTTTTATAAGTTAACTCTGAAATCAGAAATGTGCATCATTATATCTTTAGTTGCATAACATTTTTTCGTATAACGATGTTCAACTTCATACATCTTCATCCATCTTGACATATATTTATGTCACAAGCCAACAGTCGCTGAAAAATCATTTGGGACTCAAGAGGATTTAGACAAGTTTATTCAAAGTTAGAGAATTTTTAATACGGCACATCCTCAAACTTACCCAGGATCTAACCGTAAGCGATTATGGTGACTTTTTCAGTCACTATATAATTATTTCGACTGAATTCATCTTAAATGAATCAGTTTAACTCATTTTTGAATAATAATATTCGTTAGTAGGACAAACACATCGTATGGACATCCATTTTTGTATGCTTTAACTAGACATCCAATCTCTTAATAAGTAACATCCAACTAACTAAACTATAATAATAACTGATCAGTTCATAAATGACTACTAATACTATTAGCGTTAGCATGTGGTCTATGTACACAAATACTTTCATCTTACACTGGTTAGTTGTGATAAAATCATGAATCTACAAAAAAAAAACACGATTCTCGATTTGTGACAACTTTACAATCTTTGTTTACCATTGGAATAATTCTCAGGACAGATATTATTTTCGGGGAACTTTGCGATGTATAAAAATCTGTATATTTTTATCAGACAACTGAAATACTGTCTTGCCCTACGTCAGCAGACAATCAACTGACCAGTAAGCTGTTTTTTAACACTGGTTAACATAACCAAAATGTGTTACGTTACTTGGACTTTTTTGTTGATATTTACTGTCACTTGAACTGGGATGGGAAAACTGGTTCCACTTTGCCACAAATCAAAATAGGAAAAAAATGTACGAGACAATGTACAGCCACCCAGTACATTATCATTTTATAGGTCAACTATTCTTCAAAACAACTTTCAAATATAACAAGCTGTCGTTGATTGATTACTTATTAATTTATTGATGTTATTAACGGACTGCCTTCGGAAATACTAAAAATGTACTAACATAAATAGCGGTTACGTTAAGTGTCCAACACACTTTCCTATACATTTCTTATCTTTAACTATAATTAGCAAAAAAAGCATTAGCCTAGCATGGATTAGTGCTAAAGAATGCCAAAATTCTAGCGATTGAAAGTCTACCAATCAAATAACCGACTTGAACGTGTTTTTACCGGCTGACAATATAAAACTGCTAATGCGTAAACAGAACATGATTGAAATAACTTTTTTATGGACATCAAATAAAGCAAACTTCTTTGTCTTACTCTGCTATACGATTTTGAAATGTGCCTGTCTATCTCACTACCTATTATCTTATTCCAACCAGTGACCTACATCAACCCAAATTGTAAAACCTGAATCTTATTGGTTGATAGTATCCACACCTAACTTTATGTCGGCTAATATGTCAATAGAATAAAAAGTGTCTGTCAGTAACGGCTAAACATATGTCTAGTTTACTAATTATAGTCGACCTGACCTTTTGATCACACTATGGCGTCTAAACAATTTCGTTGTCATTCCATTGGGATGGAAAGTAACTAGGACAGACGAAAATTTGAAAACTGATTCATATAAATTGACATGCATCAAGCTTCTGTTGATTTTCTAACTGGTGATAAGAGTTGAAACCAACTAGGTATGCACCTCCTATGTGATAATTAACACTGAGAATAGAGAGAATATTTGTAGTTTAGACTGAGGGATTTGGTATGTGATACGGTCTCTCAGTTAAATGGCATATATATGTATAGATTCTCTATCGTCCCATGTATATTTACTATGTATATTTCAGTAAACTGGAAAAGTAAAGGTTTCAGGTCCCATTTTAGGATGCTTAATGGTGAAGTTTCAAGTACCGATTACTTCTCGTTAATGGTTACAAAAATAAAAAATCTGTGATATGGCCCATCTGAGATATCCTTATCCTGAAGACAAGTATGCAGAAACGTGGTGAATGAAATTATACGTAGCATCCAGGAATGGAAGAAATTAACAGTTTCTAAAACCCAAGGGCGTATAAGTCACATGTTCTGTAACCCCTCAACAAATGTAAAGAAGCATAGTTTTTCAAAAGCGTCCTATCTAAAGAGAACCATAATTGTTATTTGAACGCTATTATTTTACTGATCATCCTGTGCGGGTTAAAAACCTTTTAGGTCAACCTATCTATAACTTTCAGCTGCCTAAGCTACAAATAAATGATTATTAATGATTCATTTTTGAAAAATAAATTTAATTTTTGGAGCAACTTAATATCTTATCAGCCAAGAAGGTAGTTTAGTAGTTTCTTAACCTGGTTCGAATCGCTTACAGCATCATATTTGCCATTTCAACAAAGTTGATATGACGAAAATAGCTTGTTTTGTTGGTAACATTTGAACACTCATTTACTCCGCCTATGTTTAATTTATAATTTAATGGACCATACCTTACTTAGTCGATCGATTCACCTCTCAGATTTATTCACTCGTTCTGTCACTAAGTCTCTGTTCAAGAACCTGTAAGGTCGAGATTTTTAGCACTGATCCTGATATTATATAATCAGTTTGACCATCATAGTTCGAAACAATATTTCAATAAATTAGTTCGTCAGTTATAACAAATAACTGATCCCCCACAATAGTAGTATTTCTCGACCTTAATGCGACATTCGACTCTATCGATCGTGAGGTTCTGTGGCAGCGTTTGTCATTAAAAGGTGTACCAAAGAAGTACATTAACCTTATAAAAGCTCTCTACTCGAGCACTACTGGTCTAGTCACAGCTTATGGCGAACTGTCATCGGAATTCTTTGCTTCGACTGGTGTCCGTCAGAGCAGCCCACTTTCCCCATTCTTGCTTAACTTTGTCGTAGATATGCTTTTAGCGATAACATTATCATCATCTGACTCTTCAGGAGTGGACCTTCTACCAGGAGACACGCTTGCTGACTTAGAATATGCTGATGATATGGCCCTATTCGGTGAAGACTGACAAAATACAGTCTTCTGACCGCCCTAAACAACAATGCAAGCATATCCAGGATGCGGTTTCCACCCCCTCGAAATGTAAATTGTTACTTCAAGATTTGGTTGCATCGGCACCTAAACTAGTGATAGCGAGTGAAGTAGTCGAACGTGTCGACCTTTCCACTTTTCTTAGGAGTCTCATCAGTGATGATGGCCTGGTGATTGACGAAATCTCAGCACGGATACAGAAGGCTCGACTGGCTTTTGCCAACCTGCGTCATTTATGGTGTAGGCGAGATATTCGTTTGGTAACCATAGGACGAGTGTACTGCTCAGCACTTCGCTCCGTCCTACTATACGGATGCGAAACATGGCCGGTGAGAGTAGAGGACATTCGTAGATTGCTTATCTTCGATCATCGATGTCTCCGAAGCATTTCTCGAGCATCGTTGGAAAACCGTACAAGCAATGCTGTCGTTAGGAGACGAGTTCTAGGTAGGCAAGGCAAATCAATAGATGAAGTAGTGAAACTTCATCAGTTGAGGTGGTTGGGACATGTGTTACGAATGCCTAACCACCGACTGTCTCGTCAAGCTATGTTTTGCGATGTAGGAATAGGTTGGACGAATGCTAGGGCCGGCCAGACTAAAATATGGCAGAAATCCATGAAGTCACTGACAACTGGACTGAGTCATGTCGGTAGGTGTCGACTACCTGGTTGGGTTCCGCGGAATGACAGTAATCGATGGTTAGAACCTTGAATGAAATGGCTCAAAACCGTTCGTAATGGGGCAGGTTCATTCATGCTTTGTGTTCTCTCAGATAACAACCTCATCACTTTATCTTTTTCTTTTTTAGTTTATTTCACTAGATTCTACTTCTTGAATAATATCGTCGAACCCTAAAATTTCGGATTACTGCTAACAATTCTTTTGCCTTTACTGCTATGGGATTTGAAGTGACAACTGCATCTCTGTGCTAATTTGGTATGGCACCCTGAACTGATGTGCGTACGTACGAAGTTCTATGTTGTTGTTGTTGTTTCTAACTGATCGACTGAATCAGATGAAAATCAATCCATCTCAAAAACTGGATAAAGCTAATGTCTTGGACTGTTAAGTAGCTATCTTACCCCGCTGAAAGCTGTGAATATGATCCCTTATGAAATCATGAATGTACCAACTTCAAGGACAACATCGTGAACGAAGTCAAAACATGGGTTTGATGCTCACTGATTTTTAGTGGTTCGTTAGCTGAAATCAGTCCATCACAAAAGATCTCCAAAATAAATTAATTTCCATAAAATTACCTTAGTGACGGATTGATGAATTATACTCCACCTTTTTATTTTAAAGATAATTCAATCAACAGATATGTCTACTGACAAAAATTTTCGTCACTTCGGAATACCCAATAAGTTATATATGACCGGCGACGAAATATTCTGCTCATTACTAAACATTAAGAAAAGATAGGCAAATAGATTTCGGATTCAAGTTTTTGGTAACTTCAACACATAACAACAGTAATTCAGTGAAATTTATTATTTCTTTAGGAATTGAAGAGAGCCTAGTACAAACTTACATTGTGAACACTGTCTATTAATCATGTGTGAAATTTTTTTCTTTAAAAGTTAATATCAGTAAAGTGATCGTTTAATAATGCTGCATTTAACCAATCCGATTTCGTTTTTAGTATGACTAATAATTGCAAGTTTTTCTTTTGATTTCTGAATAAGGAGGTTTTGTTATTAGCTCAGTCTGTAGATCCTTCGGGGCTACTGCCGGTCCCAAGCCCGGATAGACGAGGAGGGTTGGGCATGGGGTTGGCGACCCCATCCCATCAAAAAACTAACTTGCTAAACAAACGCTAACCAGACCAAATAATTCGAACCATTTTAACTCTGCCCTAGGAGTTGGATGAAGAATTATGACGTCGCGTGATGAAAGCCGAGTTCCCTCGGAAGTCACGGGGCCGATGCCTCTTCTGACAACCAGAGCAACCACTCTTTTAAGTACATGGAACGTTCGTACATTGTGGGAGACTGGAAGACTATTTCAAGTTGCTGCAGAAATGAAAAGATACAACCTAGAGGTGCTCGGCATCAGTGAAACACATTGGACACAGGTTAGACAACTTAGACTAGCTTCAAGAGAGCTGCTGTTATACTCTGATCATGAAGAGGAAACTGCTTCAAATACACAAGGAATTGCACTGATGCTGTCCAAACAATCACAAAACGCACTGATAGGATGTGAATCTCGTGGACACAGAATCACTAAAGCATCCCTCCAAACAAAGAAAGAGGACATTACAATGAATGTCATCCAATGCTATGCACTTACGAACGACTACAATGACGACGATAAAGATCAATTCTACGAAAGGTTGCAGTCAATCGTCAACAGATGTTCACCAAAGGATTTGACCATTTTGATGGAAGACCTAAATGCCAAGGTTGGAATGGACAACACTGGATATGAAGACATCATGGGACGACATGGATCAGGAGAAAGAAACGAAAACGGTGAGAGATTTGCAAACCTATGTGCCTTCAACGAACTGGTCATCGGTGGCACAATATTCCCACACAAACGCATACACAAAGCCACATGGATTTCACCGTATCACACTACTTAGAACTGAATCGACCATATCTGTATCAATAAAAAGTTCAGAAGATCAATGGAGGACGTGAGAACCAAGGGAGGAGCTGATCTAGCCTCATGTCATCACTTAGTGATAGCCAAAACGAACAGAAAACTAAGGAAGCACTGGACAACAGGGCGGACAACATGACAAAACTTTAGTACGGCCCTTCTTCGGGATACTGGAAAGCTCTACGAATTCAAGATAGACCTCAACCATAGGTTCCAGGCCTTGCAAGATCTACTCAATGGAAATGAAGTAACCTTGGAAAACAATTGGGAAGGGGCCAAGGAGGCAATCACTTCAACATTTTAGGAGGTGCTAGGTCATAAAATGTACCACCAAAAGGAATGGATCTCTGTTGGTACTCTTGAAAAAATTAAAGAAAGAAGGAACAAGAAGGTAGCAATCAACATCAGCTAAACAAGAGCAGAGAAAGTTAAGGCACAAGCTGGACACACAGAAGCAAACAGGGAAGTGAAGAAGAGCATCAGAGCTGACAAACGAAAATATGTGGAAGATCTAGCAATGATGGCGGAAGAGGTCGCAAGAGATGGAACTACAGAGGCATCACTCTTCTCTCAATACCAGGAAAAGTCTTCAACAGGGAAGTGTTAAACAGAATGAAGGACTCAGTAGACTCTCAACTCTGAGATCAACAAACTGGATTCCATAATTATCAGTCGTGTATCAACCAAATTGCTACATTACGGATCATTGTGGAGCAATCAGTTGAATGGAATTCAACATTCTGCATCAACTTCATTGACTACGAGAAAGCATTTGGTAGCGTGGATAGGACAACACTGTGGAGGCTTCTTCAACACTACGGTGTGTCTGAGAAGATAGTCAACATCATACGGAATTCTTATGATGGATTAAAATGCAAAATCGTCCATGGAAGTCTGCTGACAGACTCTTTCGATGTGAAGACCGGTGTCAGGCAAGGTTGCTTGCTCTCAATCTTCCTCTTTCTTCTGGTGATCGACTGGATTATGAAGACGTTAAAATCTGGAGGAAAGCACGGTATCAACTGGACAGTTAGGACGCAGCTGGACGATCTGGACTTCGCAGATGACTTAGCTCTTCTATCGCACACGCAATAACAAATGCAAGAGAAGACGACCAGTGTAGCAACAGTCTCAGGAGCAACAGGTCTCAACATACATAAAGGTAAAAGCAATATTCTCCGATACAAACCAACATGCACTAATCAAATCACTGTGGACGGAGATACCTTGTTGGACGTTAACACCTTTACATATCTGAGCAGCATCATCGACAATCTAGGTGGATCCGATATAAATGTGAGGGCGCGAATCGGCAAAGCAAGGACTGCATTTCTACAAATGAAAAACATCTGGAACTCCAAACAACTATCACCCAACACTAAAATCAGAATTCTCAATACAAATGTCAAAACAGTTCTACTACATGCGGCGAAAACTTGGAGAATTACCAGAGCCATCATCCAGAAGATACAAGTATTCATTAACAGTTGTCTACGCAAAATACTTCGGATCCGTTGGCCAGACACAATCAGCAAAAACCTACTGTGGGAGAGAACAAACCAGATTCCAGTGGAGGAGGAAATCAGGAAGCGCTGGAAGAGGATAGGACACTCATTGTGGAAAGCACCTAACTGCGTCACAAGGCAAGCCCTCACTTGGAACCCTCAAGTTCGAAGGAAAAGAGGAAGGTCAAGGAACAAATTACACTGAGAAATGGAGACAGGCATGAGAAGAATGAACAAAACTTGGACAGGACTGGAAAGGTAGGCCCAGGACAGGGTAGGTTGGAGAATACTGGTCGGCAGCTTATGCTCCATTGGGTGTAACAGACGTAAGTAAGTAAATAAGTAACCATTATATACCAATTACTATCCCGTCACAATGAAAACAAATAAATCCAGGGTAAAGAATATATTTGAACAAGAAAGTGAGAGACATAGGGAGCAGCTAGTTATAAATGATGACAGCAACGCAAAAGCAGGAAGTTGCGCGTAAGTAAGTGTTTTTCAGTACAGTTAAACAAAAGGAGTACAATAATAAATGTTTTCTTTTCATTAATTGCGTTTCCTTCGTAGAAGTGTTCCACTACAAGGTTAACATCTTGTAAATTTTTCTTCTCTTTCATTGCAGCAAAATGTTCACATACTGTGAATCAACAGTTTTTTAATGTTGTCATACAGTCCATGTCCCAATTCAAATCCCATAGTATTATAGGTAGTTAAAGTATTGCAAGTAGTGGAAAAGATTAGGGTTCGAAGATACAATTCGAAAAGTATAATCCAGTGAAATAAACTCAAAAAGAGAAAGATAAAGGTGATGAGGAATTCAAAGTACTAGAATTTGAGAGAAGACAAAAAATAGATGCACCTGCGCCATTGCAAGCGAAATCGCGTCATATCATTCAAAGTCTCTAACCATCGGTTACTATCGTCTCGCGGACCCCAACCTGGTAGTCTACATTTACTAACATGGCTTAGTTCAGTTGTCAGTGACTTCATGGATTTATGCCATATTTTGGCTTGACTACCGCTAGTTTTCTTCCAAACTTCTTCTACATCACAAAACATTGCTCGTCGAGCAGTAATCCGAAATTTTAGGGTTCGACGACATTATTCAAGAAGTAGAATCTAGTGAAATAAACTAAAAAAGAAAAAGATAAAGTGATGAGGAATTCAGAAGGTTGTTATCTGAGAGAACACAAAGCATGAATGAACCTGCCCCATTACGAACGGTTTTGAGCCATTTCATTCAAGGTTCTAACCATCGATTACTGTCATTCCGCGGAACCCAACCAGGTAGTCGACACCTACCGACATGACTCAGTCCAGTTGTCAGTGACTTCATGGATTTCTGCCATGTTTTAATCTGACCGGCCCTAGCATTCGTCCAACCTATTCCTACATCGCAAAACATAGCTTGACGAGACAGTCGGTGGTTAGGCATTCGTAACACATGTCCCAACCACCTCAACTGATGAAGTTTCAATATTTCATCTATTGATCTACCATCCTTACCAATTACCCGTTTCCCAACCCCAGGATTGATTACTCGGTTGTCCCACGATACTCGAGCAATGCTTCGGAGACACTGATGATCGAAGATAAGCAATCTACGAATGTCCTCTACTCTCACCGGCCATGTTTCGCATCCGTATAGTAGGATGGAGCGAAGTGCTGAGCAGTACACTCGTCCTATGGTTACCAAACGAATATCTCGCCTACACCATAAATGACGCAGGTTGGCAAAAGCCAGTCGAGCCTTCTGTATCCGTGCTGAGATTTCGTCAATCACCAGGCCATCATCACTGATGAGACTCCTAAGAAAAGTGGAAAGGTCGACACGTTCGACTACTTCACTCGCTATCACTAGTTTAGGTGCCGATGCAACCAAATCTTGAAGTAACAATTTACATTTCGAGGGGGTGGAAACCGCATCCTGGATATGCTTGCATTGTTGTTTAGGGCGGTCAGAAGACTGTATTTTGTCAGTCTTCACCGAATAGGGCCATATCATCAGCATATTCTAAGTCAGCAAGCGTGTCTCCTGGTAGAAGGTCCACTCCTGAAGAGTCAGATGATGATAATGTTATCGCTAAAAGCATATCCACGACAAAGTTAAGCAAGAATGGGGAAAGTGGGCTGCTCTGACGGACACCAGTCGAAGCAAAGAATTCCGATGACAGTTCGCCATAAGCTGTGACTAGACCAGTAGTGCTCGAGTAGAGAGCTTTTATAAGGTTAATGTACTTCTTTGGTACACCTTTTAATGACAAACGCTGCCACAGAACCTCACGATCGATAGAGTCGGATGTCGCCTTAATATCCAGGAATACGACTGTTACCTGACGTCAAAATGTGTGTCGTAGTGTGAAAATATTGTCTATTCATCCACTCTCATGTCGGAAATCACTCTGGTTTTCTCAAGTCTGTTCTTCACGAGTTTTAGTCAGGTGTCTAAGTATTATTGAGGCTAACAATTTGTACACTATGTTAGTTAGATTACACCACGTCTTAACCTTATTAAATAGTAAAGAAGTCGAAAATCCTACATTAGATGGGATAAAATTTTGAATTACAGCCTCTATTTCATCTTTTTTTAAACAACTAGATTATAAACACACCTACCTTCTTTACAAATTACAAAGTATTCAGTTTTGCAAAAGTTGTACAGAGGTGAAAAGATGAATTAGTTAATTGTCACTGTTTGGTTTGCTCACATTTCCTACTTAGTCATTATCAAGTTGAAAAATAAAATTTTTACTGAATATATTTATTAAAAAGTTTATGTTAATTTAGTTGTGATTTGAATTCTTCTGGTGAATCTCCATCTAAAAAATACACATACTCTTTTTACATAAAGTCTGTTGTCGGCTGGGGATAAAAAACTCCACGTAGTCAGTTATTTGAAATCTACCTTAGTCAGCAATTAAGTTCATTTACTCAGTATATTGTACATATTACAGAAAAATGTTCATTATGGAATCGATTGGAGCTGTTATGTTTGCTGTATTTATTTTATGATAATAGACTGCACTACACTTGCTATATCCGTAGCAGGATAGAGTGATATTTCTGTTGTAGAAAGGCTTCCATTGTTGATGGCTGTTTGTAAGTAAATTTTAAATGAGTACTGTAAATAGTCGAAGCTTTGAGGCTTTATCTAGTTTATGCATTTGTGCAGTGAACCAAGCAAACATAAAAGAGAAAAGAAAGACGAATCTTGTTGAAATTTAAGAGACATTCCTAAATAAAGAAAATAAGAATAAAGTGAGACTCATTAGAAAGTTTTCTTTGTTGTCTTCTGTTAGGAAATAGTGAAACTTTTCTCCTTAGTGTAAACGTGAACTGAAAATGTTTCTGTATTTACCAATGAGTTTTCTACTATTAACTTAAATATAAAAGGCGTCTATTCTAAGCCCACATGAACTCAAAATAACCTGTTAATCACTCATAGTTTCCTAAATTGCACAAATTATCTTCTCCTACTCTTAGTCTCTCCCATATTCCACGTTAATTCTATCAGCAACCAATGATTTTACCTAGTGAACTCCATTTTAAAAAATATAAGTGATGAAAGACATTTGAACGCAGGAGTTTAAATCACAACTTTGAAGAAGATTCAAGTTAGAAGTTAGTTCGCTAATTATTGGTGGTGTGTTTTGATTTAAAACTCAGTATGAAGTTACAAGTTACATATCTCTAAATTGTGTTCCCTTGGCATATAAATTAGAAAGTAGATCATATGTAAGAGATTGTCTATTAGAAAATCATGATTACATACAACTTCAGAACACATTAACACCCGATTTTCACAGTAGCCTTTTTATTGAGAACTGTATTTTTAAGTCTCACAAGAATATTGTAGCTATAGCATAATCAGTCTTTCATCACATCAAGGTATTAGTTTTCATAAAACATATTTTTATTCAGTATAATAACGAAGCTTTACGGAAGTAATGAAGCAAATAAGTTTAGTGGACTTATTTGATTTACAGTTCTGTAACGCATTCGAAACCTTACTCTATCAACTCCTAGGTTCGTTTATCAGTTTGTCTTAAACTCACGCTAGCTTTATATCTTGGTTGCTGTCTATTTATTTATTCGTATATTGCATGTAAGTGCATTCTATGTGCTTACTGAGTCGTCGGCTCATCATTTTCTCTTGTTCTTTCTTCTTCCAGATAATCTCATATGCTGCTCCTCACATCCCCTCCTAGCACACAAGGTACCTTCGGGTTAAACGCAAACCAACCGAAGGCTGAAGTTACGGTTCTTTTCTCCTTATGTAGTGAAGAGTTGAAAGAAAATGTATGTTGAGCCATGCTGAGATTATCTGCAATCTTACAACCTGTTCAATACAGATGTAGTTGAGTAAACATGATCATGATTTCTTCTAATAATAAGTGAATGTTTTTAACCTTTAGTTTCAGAAGGAACTCAATAAAAACTATACATTTCTATCACGAAGACCTGACTTCGGAAGCTGATGTTCAGTTAGCCTAGCAAGGTTTGAAAGCTGACTTAATGAATGATCAGGTTGCGGTACACAATGCTGTCATGAATTTATGAGTCTTTTATTTGAATGCATGTTCGATGCACATAGTATACTCCTTTTAAAATACGACATCTGACTGAAAAACGTAATAATTTAATTCTCTTGTTTAAGTTGCAGTGAAATGCTTTTAAGAAGAGAACGCAATTGGTGAAATGGAAACATTTATTATTCTACCCAGTTGTATCAATGATTGTTTTATTGTACTCCTTTTGTTTAACTGTACTAAAAACCATTACTTACGCTCGTCCCGTATTGCTAACGTTGCCTGGTTGCCCCGGTGGTGGTTGACTACCTCAATGTTATCTCACAGATAGTCAGGTTAATGAGTGAATGGATTGTGTTAATTAAGTTGTTAAAGTAAACTTTCTTTCACAATGTTGTGTAGGAGACAGGATAACTGGAATATTGAGATCTAAATCTCCTCCTGCACTCCAGGTCTATCTTTTGCAACACTGTAAAACTAAGTTGACTATTTTATTCGATGTAGCTGAAAAAAGTACATGTGAACTCAGGATACCGGAAATGAAAAAACACGATACGTACAACTGCCGTTGATTATGTCCTTCATCGGACATGTGTTTCCATAAATGAAGAAAACTAAAGATGACATTTTGTTTTCTGTGTACATTAACCTTTTTTTGGTAGTCTGTTAGTATCATGGACGCTGAATACGTCCTTAGTACGCCTAGGAAAGCCAGTAACCCCTCGGACTCAATGAATCTGTTATTATGGCTGCAATTTAAGCTGGTTTCGATAGCTTTTCGTTTAGTTCTTTGTTTCTGTCACATTCAGGTCTTCGATATGCACAGATAAAGTGGATCTTTTCTACACAATCGACGTTTCACTTGTTTATGTGAACTGTCAACGCCATTATTTGCGTTGTTCCCTAGCGTAGGAACATGTCTATTGAAAGCAGCAGACCAGCTGCACTTTCTATTTATCCAAAAATGACTAAAATAGCTTGCTATTCAATGACTACCAAGGGAATTTATATGATTAATCTGATGGGAATTCAAGGCTAAAACTTCATGCAAAGATTTCGTTTTATGATCAGGTTGCATGTCTGCTTACACAACGCTCTGCAAACGTCAGACGAAGATAAAATCAAGTTCACTGAACGATGTGTTTTTCTCACTGCAGACCTAATCGACCTTGCGAAATCCTTAGCAAAGGTCCCTGTTGATTGTTATCTATCATAAACACTCGAAATTGGTCAAGTATCCATACTAAATCCTCCTCCGTTTTCTGCCTTGTCCAAGAAGACATAACGGGTGATCCACGACCACAGTTATCCGTCAGTACAAACTGAAAAAATTAATAACTATGAACACTAAATGAGCGAAACTCTTTCACATACTTTCCTAGGTTTGTGTTGCATCTAATCTATTCACGCAACATCAGGATATGCGAAATACATCTGCATGTGTCGAGTGTATTTAATGATGTTCTTGTCACCTCGTTGCACTCTGCATTATAGCATTCATTCACTTTTTCAATAGTTCGTAAAGTAGATAACAGGTTTTTAAAATTACCAAAACCTAGTGATCTACAGATTTATGTAAACGCATACCTTTGACGAATTCCTTTTTCATATTGTCTACGTACATGACAATTAGTGTCTTATCAAACTTATTTTGCAGATTCAACAGTTTATTCCTGGTCACTGCCCATCTTTATCATAGGTAACACAAATTTACTCTTCAATGCTAAACAAAGAGTCATTTGTCAAATACTTCTCGCCTCATGGATGGTTGTGCAATGTTTTAGATGACACAACAATAAACCGGTTTATTTCATAGCGCACCCAGAATATCGAGCGGCAACCAATAAACTTTGATTCATAAGGTAGTCACCATGATAACACCTGTTTACTTTTTCTGTTTCTGACCACTTCCCACGCCTTCCTTCCATAAACAAAACAATTAACGTAAAAATCTATTGGTAGCATACTTGGGTTTACTCCTCTCAACCATGCTTTTATGTACTGCATAGTGTGTCCACGTAATTTAGGAGTATAAGTTCATACCTAAGATGAGACCTTCTGGGAAATTCCGATTGCATTTTGAACTTGAGCCTATATTGCCATATGCTTGGATAACCGATATCAACTAACACATGGCATTCTACTTGTAGAAACAACAGAGTTTTTTGAATACCTTTTTCATAATTGTCGAATGTTTGGGGATGATATTTAATTACGTTTAGATAAGGTGTACCTTACCAGTATTCAGAGATTGATTCATTTCAATAACCAAACCATAACGGGGACCATTCGTATACAGTACCAGAAATGAACGAAACAGATAATCAAAATTTTCAAGTATTCAGCTGAGGAAATTGGCACGACGCTTCGACTACCTCCGATAAAGCAAGAGTATATGTGATGTAACCTGATGTCGAAGCATAAAAATATGATTAATACAGTTTAGTCGGTACTGAGAGTTAAATATGGTGTTATTAATTAATTTCAAGTAACTGATTTGATCTAGATATTAATTGATAACATTTTAAGATGAATACAGATCAAATAGATAGTTTAACGAGGCATCTTTAAGAAAATATTACGCACACAGGAAATGTGCTCTAAATGTCAATTGAACATATATAAAGAAAATAAGAACTCCCAAGGGCGTTTCTATCATTCTATAAATAAGCTTGAGTTGAGCGCCTAGCAACCTCGTATTTTCTGGGTGCCTATAGAATATATTCTCTACTCCTTATCAAGACTTCTTGATCTAGTTAGCGGGGCCTGTGACAGTCGGATTAGAATAGCCTATCATGTCACTGTATCGTTGGTCTTCGTTCCGTTTACCGAGTAGGGTGAACTCGTAATAGATTCAAGCATATGAGTTTTCCGTAAAATTACTGAAAAAAACTGGTTCGGTTTTAATTTTCAACGACAGAACAGTTCAAACTCTTACAACACATGTTACAACGAGCCCTCGAAAATGGAATGATGGCTTTGTTAGTTCAGTAACGATCGCTGCTTAACATACTTGAGACTGAATGGAAATAATAAGCTGATTACCAGAGGATCCACATATGCTAAGAGAGACTGATTCCAAACCCCAATGGGAAAATCCAAACAACCAATATATGTAAATCAAAACTAACCACACTGCACCAGCCAGTGGCTACCTGATAGTCAGTAGCTAAGCAGATAAGGTGTTTGTGTTTGCGATGAATGGTACCTAATTCAGTTATAGGCTTGACGATTGAGTGTGATATAGGTTCATCCAGCTGACAAGTCCCAAACAGAGCGAAACAAATCCCTGACTCCAATTATAGCCACAGTCTCTGCTGAAGTCCTTACAAAAGTTTGCACAGTTCGTGACTGATCACAAAGAACCGCTAGCATGATTAATATTAAATTATTCCGAATCGGGTTAGAAATATCTATAGCTGGTTAGTGGTCTAACGAAAATCAAAAATAAATACTCGAAGCCCAAGGTTTTAAATTGTTTTCTGATATTCTTAACCCCCCCCCATCAATTTGAGGTCGAATGCTTTTCAGCTAAGCTATCAAAATTTTTGATGGAACTGGTTTCCTTAATGAGGTGAAAATAAATATGAAATGTTTGTTCAGTAACTTAGTGTTATGAAGTCTGTATTATAATTTTTTTTATTCGATTTCTGATAGGGCATTAGGAAAGACGTATTGTAGTTGTGGTCTTCTTTATTGTGGCAAGGTATACTCTGTAGAGCCATTTCTACCTACAGTTACTCACAGACTTGTCGTATTTTATGATGGAAAATAAATTACTTTAATATGTCTTGTATAATATGCGAAAGAAAACAGATATATTTAATCAAATAACGGTTTTAATTTCTGCATCTGAATGACTCATTCATCAAGCTACTAATTGATTAAAAGCATTATTTGTAATGGTTGTATTGGAAAATGTGCAGTAATTTCCTCAAACACTTGCCTAGATTTTATCCTAGTTGTCATGCTTTGGGACTTTAATGGTGCAGGTGAAGCAGATGCCTGCTATTGTCCACTGACAGCTTATCTTTTTGTTAAGCTGTTGGTTTGAAAGTATAAACTACTGAGATTCTGTTGCAGAATGATATCAACTGAAAAACCACTCAAAACCAAGAAGCATAAATATTATGTCCGTGTTTGTAAATTCTCAGCAATACATACCCACAATTACATACCAGACAGAACTCAAAGTCTTCAGGTCCTGACGGTTACAACCGTACGAAATTTCGTCAAAATGGTTGTCGTGTATTCCATTATTTCTATAGTTTTCTTCAGAAAATCTCTATTCCAAATGGGAAAATGTTTTTAGCCTGAAGAAATCACCGTCAGCGACTTAACCAAACAATGGCCATTCAGTCACCGATGTCTGGTTTTGAGATGGATCATTGAAGCTGTAGTGATAAATCATGGATAGTGTAATTCAGTTATGCCAGCATTTAAAAGGTTACCGCTGGTGGGACTAGATAATCGTTCCACTACGTGGTGATATGACGGATCGGAAGTATTTCCCATCGGGTTTCAACTAAGTAATCTAAAGAAATTTCGGCTTCCAGGAGACGTGAAACCTTTGTGTTGGATCCCGTGTACAGTTATTCATACTCGCTACTGAGAAATTCTAAGCTAGAATGGAGTTGGATTTTAATCCTTCTTGTTGATGTAAAGTTACGTATAAGACTATTTAAATCATATATGTACTTTTATTAATTTATAAATATGAATCTATCTGTCTAGTCTTAAGAATTTTTAGTTTTCAAATTTTTAAAATATAGAGTAAGTGCTCTTTTATCATGAGACTCATAAATTGGGTTTGACTACTGTCATAATGATGCTTTTAATGAAGATTGGAAGTATAAGTTTTAAACGTTATATCTATATGCAGTAGTTTGGGTTATAGCATCCAGTTTGTATTAAATTCTTGTAATAACAGGCATCCGTTTAATAACATGTAGGGTCCATAAATTATCGCCCAGTTGAGTGCAGTTCAAGTGCTCAGATCCTTAAATGTTAGATTCCATTAACAGTGTAAATGAGCTGATGAGAGTATTCGAATATCGTGGCTAAGTAAACAAAACTACTTGACTTTGACCACACAGAAACAGATATTAGCAAATTTAGTTAATCAGCCTTTAATTTATTAGGGTACTTATAATGTAGATTTTGCTTACAGTATGATAATAATTTTCATCACAAACTAAAATCCACTGAACAGGTGGATAATAAGATTATGGAAATTTGTTTTTCTTCAGTTTATGAATTCTCATGCGAAAGAAAACTCTTTTGACAATATTCGTAACTGATGGTTTTCATCTCAGTAGTACAATACAGAGAATGAATATACCTAAAATATATATTAAACACAGAACCATAAAATATCATCAAAATATTCAAATGAAAATCAAAGAAAAAATATTTATTTAATTTCAACCGGAAGATAGTGCTCATTAAAAAGTAATCACTTTTATGGTATTTCTTTAATTGTTTGTTCGTATTTCGAGAATAAGTTCCACATTGATTTAACAAAATCTGAAGCCGTCGTTTATGAAGTCAAACAAGTCAATAATTATATAATACCTCATCTATAACACTGAATAAGTGTTGTGCTATGCTACCAAGGCATAATTCTGGTTGGTATTTTGTATTTGTCACGTGATATTGATGAACAGTTACGGATACACCATGTTTAATTAAAAGCTACACAAAGTGAAGCCATGACTACGTCTTAGACACCCGCCCTTCAAACATTGGTTCAAGGATTTGTACTTCTGTTCACCTACCGATGTTCTGAAAGTGTTTTCCTTCAGCAAGTATCTCATAACATTTTTTTTACACATTCGTGGTTTTATTTTTATGAGCAATTTAGTTATCTGGCATATAAGTGGAAAGTTATTGAATTATAATCCTCAAGTCGTACTCACAACCTCGTGACGGAGGCGATGTTTACCGAATCGAAGGGTCAAAAAGCGAATAACCAGTGTTTAGACTGTATTAGTGGGTTGGAAAAGCTGGATTTCAATATAGTGGTGCACATAGGCTCCAGAATCCCGAAGAAACAAATGGCATATGAACTTATAGTTGGCCACCTGCTACCATGGGACTATATCTCCTGATGATGCTCAACTGCCTTGTGGATCAGACGTGTGGGTCAAGGGGTCGCTTAATGGCCATCCAAGATAACTAACTGTTTTGGTTTGGGCCCCTGGACAGTACCTTAACCCACTCAAAAATTCAATAATTTGTGTCGCGCATAAATATTTAGGTGCCTCTTTGTACCAATGGTAATGTTTATATAAGTAAGTCAATTTGAAACAACTGAATAATCGCAGTAAAGTAGGCAATAATGGAGACAATTAGTGCAAGTAGTATGTTTTTCGAATTAGTTTTATGACGAAATACTATCGAAATCATCATATAATGCTACTCCATAAAGTGCTTTATTATTGGTTAAGATAAGGGAAATGAAATGCAGTGTAGCTTTGCTATTATGTGCAGATTCTTGCATTGGGTTGTAAGTTATCTTTCATTAACTGCTGAACATACAATAATCAGTCAGTCAGTTACGACGCAAAACTTCGTACTTATGTACATCAGTTCAAGTTGCCATACCACATTAACACAGAGACGCAATTTTCAATTCAAGTATCATAGAAATAGAAGTATTAGCAGACATGAAGGTGAGAATCAGGAGTGCTAAGCAAAGCAGATAAAGCAAGTGTGTGCAAAAGTGAATATCAACAAAAGTAAGTTAAAGACGTGATGAATAGAGTAAGCGGTAAACACCAGCTCAAATAAAAGCACTCAAGGTTACTAGCGCATAACTGATATGGTAAAAATGTGTGGATTATGACCTGAGAAGAATAATTTAATTTGTTTGTCCGAAAGCCAGTATAACCTAGGTAGGCGTGATAATACTGGACACTAATATCTGTCAAGTCTAGACAGTATCTAATATAGTAAATACTTGGTTACAAACAATAGTGGTAAGATAAGTGACTTTATCATGAAAGAAGAAAGTAATCATGTTATCGTTCTGTTATTCTATAAATTAACCTGAATTTATTTAACATAATGGATTAAATTAATGACTACTCGATAAAAACCGTAATTTCTTTGAATTTAAATTATTCTTGTCATTTAAGCTAACTTAGATTTTTTGCCGTAATTAATTAAAAAAGATGTGGAGTAATATGAAAATTTCATTCAAAATTTTGTGAAAATTCTTCCATCATTATTAATAAAGTCTACTACTATGCATCTTATGAGTAGTTACAATTCATTAATTCAGTAAAATATAAGAACAGTTAGTTTCTAAATTTTGTAAGGTTAGCTGTATGGAGTTAGCAATGCGAACCACTAGATGTCAACTGTGATTTGAATTTCGAACTATTTCCGACAGAACTGGAGTCTCTTGATTTGAAGGTGAAAACTATTGAATGGCTAAACGTCACTTCGGTCATTCATAGTTTCCCATTGTTCTGCGGCTGATGAAAGCTCATGATGAAATCTACCCTCAAACTATTTAATTTTTCGAGTTTTCTATTCTGTCATAGAGCATAGGTTAATAAACGAAGGATGCTCTTCCATATATATTCTCAGTACGTTCTGCAGCCACAGTCCGAATTAATGGTTAAAACAGCTATTCATGTATAAGTCACTTAAACTACATCAAATATAGACTGTTTTGTCTGCGTTATCATCTAGTAGTACAATGTCATTGGCGGGTCTTCTGGTAGAAGGTCCACTCCTGAAAATTCAGACGAGGATAGTGTTATCTCCTGAAGCATGTTTATGACAAAGTTGAACAAGAATGGAGTGTGTGGACAGCCTTGACGAACACCGTTTAAAGTAATCCATTCCGATGACAGTTCGCTATAAGCTCTCACTCGATCAGTAGTGTTCGAGCAGAGAATTAGTACAAGGTTGATGTACTTCTTCGGTACACCTTTCGGTGACAGACACTGACATAGAACCTCACGATCGATAGAGTCAAATGCCGCCTTGAGGTTCAAGAATACAACTGTTATCGGACGTTAAAATGTGTTTCTGTGTTCTAAGACCTATCGAAGTGTGAATATATGGCCTGTACATCCACGTCCAGGTCTGGAACCAGCCTGGTTTTCTCGCATCTGCTCTTCGCGGTTTCCATTATCTGATCTTTAAGCCAGGACACCATAACACCCACCCAGGTGTTTCACTTGGTCTCTAATTGAGCATGAAAGTCACCAGCCATTATTAATATATCAGGGCGCTTAACGATTTGAAACAGGCTGGAAAGGCTTATGCAAAACTTGCCTTTTATCTCGTCGGAGCTGCAGTCAATCTTGACTCGGTCACCCCTAGAACCCTTTAATATATATCATATTTGCAGTTTTCGGACATTTCTTCCTATTGGAAGAGAAACGATTGGGGACTTTATTAGCAAGTTACTCTCTGGGTGATGCTAAGCCGAGCCACCACGCCACGCGCCTGCAATATTTAGCAGGACTCTTGAAAGCAGGCTCTGAAATAGTCAAGGAATTGTGGCTGGAACCTCTACCAGCCCAAATACAGCTAACGATCACGGCCCTCCTTGAGGACGCACCACTTAACCAGGTTCCGCTCATAGCATCTATCATTCTAGAACTACACATACTCTGAGCTAGGCCACGGTCACCTAGGGCTGTAACTACTTCCAACAAGCGGGCACCTTCCAAGCCACGCCAAAACACGGCTTAGGAAGCGAGTGCAGGTTTATACTGGTTTCACCGTACCTTCGAGTCCGGTGTCCGCCGTTGTCGAGCCTCCTGCTAATACAAGGCTGGAAACTCCCGTATCGGCTAGTAAATGTGATTCACGTAGGCTTTAGCTAGTCGATACTTCGTTGATCAGTAAACTCATGGGCTTTAAAGCTCAAACGATCACCTAACGAGTCACAGGTGTTTTTCATTCACGTGATGATATATTCCACGACTTATTCGAAAAATTCCCCCAACTAACTAAACCTCTCAAAGATATCCCATTGGTGACCAATCATATGGTACACTACATCGTCATCCGTGGGTCCCCAGTCACGGCGAAACCTCGACCACTGGCGCCAGATGTAGGATTCACAGTGGATTCTGATTTCGGAAAAACAGTTATAAGAGTTCAGATACGCAACTTGCCCTGTTGAATTCCAAAAGACAATTGATCTGGGTGTGAAACGGTTCTATTACTAATCATAAAAACAAATACAGATAATTACCTAATCAATATTACATTGCTTTCCATCCAAAATAACATGCGCGTGCTGAATTTTTAAAGATTAAAAAAGCTTGAAGTCATTCTCCTTGCTCATTCCGACCTATCAGTTTAGCGGTTGATGCATCATAGGAGCCACTATGCAACAGAAAATCGCCAGAACTTGGCAGCCTCTCGAATTTATCTCCGGATGCCTCACTCTCACGGAGACAAGATACAACGCTTTTGGTCGAGAAATACTTGCAGTCTACTGTGCTATCAAACATTTCCGACACTCAGTAGAAGGTCGCGACTTCATCTTATTCACCGACCATAAGCCTCTGACGTATGCTCTGCATACCAAGTCTGACCGCAACTCACCACAAGAGTGCAGATATGGGGACTATATATATATATATATATATATATATATATATATATATATATTGTGTTGGGATAGCCAATCGAGAAGAAAGCCACGCACATTGTGGATCGATGAACTATTTGACTAATGTTCATGATGAACTATTTGATCAATGTTCAAAATATTTTAACCACTTTTATATAATTGTATAAATACGCATGTTTGATTGTATATTTTTGATTCTGTTAATAAACGTTCTCCAACGTCTTCCGTCTTCTTCTTTTTGAACGGAGGTGTCTTACGTTCGGTGTGTCATTAGTACAGTGGTTTGGCGTTACATCAAGTACAAAACATAAAAATCGTCATATTAAAGGCGAGTCGAACTATGTTGTCGATACCCTGTCAAGTATGCAAGTGAAATCGGTTACTTTACCGGTTCTCCACCTCCCTACCATGGCTGATGCCCAAGCAAGTGTTCCCCCCAGTACAGAAGCACAACATTCTACATACCTTCAGTGAGTGGAACTATCCCTAGCTAATAGCTTTGGCACTATCCTGTGTGACACATCCACAGGTCTTCCTCGACCCATCGTACCCTCTGCTTACCATCGTCTCGTCTGCGATGCCCTTCATGGATTGTCTCATCCCGGTTTCACAGCCACAATACACCTTATCGCTGAACGATAGGTATGGCCGTCCATGAGTAAAAATGTCAATATGTGGGTAAAGCAATGATTACAATGTCAACGATCAAAAGTGCAAAGGCGCGTAGCTGCCCCCATTGGCACGTTCACTACTCCTGATGCTCGCTTCGGTCACGTCCATATAGAAATTGTGGGACCATCGCAACCATCACATAGGTATGACCACATACTCACGTGCATCGATCGTTTCACGAGATGATTGGAAGCTATTCCCATCATGTCTGCTAAGGCGGAGACTGTTGCTCACCACTTCGTAGAACGAAGGATAGCGCTGCATGGTTGCCCGTCCACCTACACAAATCAACGAGGACAACAACTCGAGTATGAAATATTTTGTGTAAGGTTTAGAGTGATTTCTGCATTCAGAAAAACAGTTCTAGAAGCTTAGATACGCGTCTTTCCCTGTTAATCCAGAAAGAAAGCAATTGATCTGGGTAAGAAACGGTTCTACTATTAGTCAAATTTTGCAGATAATTACGTAAAGATTATTACACTGTTCTCCGTCAAAATTAACACAATGTGTTTCCAATTCTGGGAGAATGCTTCCGTTACAATCCGAATTGCACCCTTCCAGTCCAGATGCACGTTTTACCCGCCAGGGTATCATATCTGATATGGCTGTAGCCATAATTAGGTGTCAATTTAAACAACATAATACACTTCAGCAGAAAACATAGAAATTCCAATAAAGGTAAGAAATAGAAACTCTAACAAAATACAAATATTAACATCACAAAATGGGATTAAACAGACCAACAAAATGTTGCACAGAAAAAGTAAGTAAGAACATATTACCAAAATGCACATGGAGGGACTTTCTCAAAACAAATGGATACTTCATTCTGCTCGCTAACCCGGTTGCTTGATTCGGAACCTATGCTCACTACCGCCTGCCACCCAGCTTCAAATGGTTCATTTGAACAGTCTCATCACCATCTTAAAAGTGCTCTTCGAGCACATTAATGCTACAATTGGTGCGACACCTTACCGCTCCTCCACTTAGGTATCGGAACTAGTTTGATGGCAGATATTCAGTGATGTGCCTCTGAACTTTTCTATGGCACAACGTTGCATTTGTCTTGGGAATTTTTCACACCACGGAGCAGTATTAATTTTAGTAAATCAGACTACGTCCAACGACTGTCTGAATACATGGAGACACTGCCTCCGGTGTCAACTCGATTACAACATAGACAGGTCGCTCTCCCTCGTGAGTTATCTACCTGTTCACATGTTTTCATACAAGTGGATTTGGTAAGCAAACCTTCGAAGCAGCCTTACAAAGGACCTTTTCACATGATTTCTCGTCGTGAAAAGACCTTCAAGACTGACTGACATGGCTACGTCAAGATAGTCAGCAACGATCGTCTAAAGCCAGCACTTGTCCATGAGAGTGCCCTACCTAATAATTTGGTACCCGATGCTAGACACATGAAACCTACTAGCGAGATCCCTACATCTACTCTTGACCCCACACTAGACACATCGGAGACCTCACTCTTATGTACCAGTCAACAGCACGCGTCATCTGAACCATCTATGAGACTCCGGTCCCAGGTCCAGGTAAACAGACTACGCCTCCCTTGACTCCGAATGAGATTGCAGACTAATAAGGCACGCACGAGACTACCGTATCGCGTTCCGGTCGCCAGGTACGCCTACTGGTACGCTTTTTTATCCTGAGCCAACTCCGACCATCATCCTGCTGGTGCCGTCCATTTCGGTCAACCCTGGGGAAAGCTGACCTGATCACCCACTTTCTTGTCAATGCGCTCATTCGATGTTATAGTTCCGAATATATCTGGCATTAGTATGGTTTTGAACTTGGTCGTTCTGATCGTTTCTGGACCTTTCGCTCAATCTGGTTCTGTCCCACGTCTACAGCATTTTCTGGTCCGGACGCCCACGAACGCCATCTTCAGACTCTGAATGCGAGCCACACCTGTATGGCTCGCCAACTGGAGCAGGAAACCTAGCATGTTACTACTGGTAAAGTTCGACGTAGAAGACTTTCGGTGATATCTCGAGCTCCGTTGGTAGCTTCCTGTCCGTCAACCCTTACGTCGTACGATCGCACGTTGGCCGATCAATCCCCCGAACGAAGCCGCTTCGTATAGAAAGTGTAAAACCTTTCTGGGGGCGATCAATATGACGGATTGGTAGTCTGGTCCGTAAACTTTGGCAAGATCTTGCTATTATTTCGACACCGGGAGATCTCCAACAAATATATTTTAACTGCAATCACAACTGTCCTTCTGATAACTTGGCCATCGGCATTATATTGTCTCAACTCACAAGACACCCTTATTCCTACTTATAGTTTGACTTGCCTTTGGGAATCCCCTGTCTGAAACCTGTTTCAGACAAAAGAGTTGTCCAGCTGCGAATATCCACGAATTATTCATAAATTACCCATATTAAATTGGGATAAAAATGATATGAATTTGTAATTTAAGGATTACAAAGTCATTAACAAGATGTTTCCTTGGATTCATATTTCACATGGAGTCCTTCTTGCGTTAATCCCAGTAACAAGCTCAGAAATGGGAGATTTAAACATGGGGTTAGTGACCTTATCCCTTAGCAAACCAGCTTGCTAAAAAATGTTAATCAGAACGAGTAACACAAATGACTGACACTGCCTTGGGAGTTGAATATTCAATATAAATGCCAAGACAGTTTCACTGTATGAGGGAAAATCTAGAGTTCATTGTTTATCTTTGCCTAAGTGTAAAAAATCCGACTGCTGAGCAACTTATCTGTTGTGATTTCAATTATACGAAGAAAAACACGGTTGGTTAGAAACGAAATTCGTTACCAACGAATGTTTTACGGAATATTTGTTTATCCCTACCTTAATTTTACGCAAAGACGTTCGTACTCATTGCATATACACTTAAATTACACAACAGTCATGCGCTTCAGCTCTTTGAGGCCCCCATCTTGTTTCGACTGCACTGTACTTTCGATTTTCCTCTGGCATATTTTGGCATTTTCTTCGACCCAACGAAACAACCAGCAAATAAACCTATTTCATCTGGTATATCCCATCTTCGTTCTGATAATAGGTTTGGGGTGAGTGAATTTAGGAATTTTCAATGATATATAAGAATATAATAAGGCGTGCATGCATTTCAATCACATGAGGTTTCCTGGCACAAATACCTACCTTACAATGAATCGATAACTGATGATACTGTGAATGAAATTCAAGAAAGGAAGAACAGGAGGGCAGCAATCAATCCTAGCTAAACAAAATCATGGGAAGCCAAAGCACGCACTGAACATACAGAAGCAAACAAGCAAATGAAAAGGAACAACACATCTCTAAAAATGGAAATGTGTGCTAATTTCGGCAATGAGTGTTATTGAACAGAATGAAAGATTTCGTAGACACCCAACTTCGAGATCAGAAGGCTGGACTCCATAAGCATCGATCGTGTGCCGATCGAATACTGACACAACGGATTATTGACAAGCAAACAACTGGGTGGAACTCATTACTCCACACCAATCTATTTGATTAAAGAAAGGCATTCGACAGCGTGGACAGGATGATATTGTTGAAACTCCTTCGACACCGCAGTGTTCCAGAGAAGTTGGTCAACATTATACGGAATTCTGACGATTGATTCAATTGCAAGATCGTGCATGGAGGACAACTCACTAACTCATTCCAATTGAAGATCGGTGTCAGGCAAGGTTGTTTACGCTCACCCCTTACCCTTCTGCTTGTGGTTGACTAGATCATGAAAACCTCAACGTCTCGAGGTAAGCACGGAGAGACGGCCACTTTGGCAGCGGCAGGCCTCAACATACACACAGGAAAAAACAAGAAAATTAGATACAACACTGTGAACACCAACCAAATCACACTTGACAGAAAAGCTATGGAAGATGAGGAAACCTTTACATATCTGAGCAGCAACCATCATAAACAAGGTGGATCTGATGCGATGGAAAGATACAAACTGGCAGAATAAGGACAGGATTTCTACAACTGAAGAACATCTGGAACTAAAAACGTCTATCAACCAACACCAAAGTCAAAAATTTCGATACAAATGTCAGGACAATTCTACTCCATGGTGCGGAAACTTGGCGAACCATGAAAGTCATCATCCACAAGATACAGGTGTTTAAAAACAGCTGTCTACACAAAATACTCCTCATCCGTTGGCCAGACACTATCTGCAACAACCTAATGTGGAAGAGAACAAACCAGATTCTATCTGAAGAAGAAATCAGGGAGAAGCTCTCGAAGTGGATGGCACATGCATTGTGGAAATCATCCAGCCGTGTCACAGGGCATGTTCTAACTTGGATCTCTCAAAGCCAACGGAAAAGAGGAAGACCCAAATACACATTACGCCGAGAATCGGAAGTAGACATAGAAAGAATAGACAGAAATTAGTTACAGTTAGAAAGTAAGTCTTAGGATTGAGTGCGTGGTTGCGGATCTTGCTGAAGTTGACAAATAATTAGTTTTCTTTATTCATCTTTCTTTTAATGTTATTCATGGTTACTTATCAGGTGGATATCAGATTTATGATCAAGATCTTTTAAATTTTAGCTATAAATATTTTCACTGAACTTTTAGAAACTAAAAGTCATTCCAGTTTTACGTTCGGAAGTTTTCTATCACCTATTCATTTTCTGTAAACTTGAGTTATTGTTATTATTATTTTTGGAGCAACCACGTAGAATCTGTGAAGTAATACTGAACGCTAGCCATATCACCTTCAAAGCTGGTTAGCGGGCTGAATAATTGATTTTGAGATGTCCACCCATCTCCGTTATTCCCAAATTTTAAAAACATGAAATGGATGATGTGAAGATACCATGGAAATTCAGATAGTGAAATCGCTTTTGCCAGTGAGGGCATTTTAATCGAATATATTAAACCCAGTAAACCAAGAAGTCAGAAATCAAGTAATTCGATAGAATATTTGAAAAACAGATCGGTTATCAAGTTGTCTCAGGGATTTAAGTGGTTTCGCGTACCCAACTATGGACTAATGTGGATGTTTGGCTGACAGCCTTCAGCTAGGGCTTATCCACTATGCCTAATTAGGTTAGAATTATTGTTGAAAACTGAGAGAAATATTAAACTTGCCAATTTATTAACCACTACAAATACTAGGGGATATGAGTAATATGTACATTTCAAACTGGGGATTTACAGTGTGACATGACTATGGTATAGGTTTAGCGAACACATAAATTCATTTCGCTACACCAATCAGAAGGTAATTATTTCAGTCTGAAGTTCCAAAGCATAATTTTATTTTGCAATATCTCAAAATTATCCTTATCAAGTTGGAAATATCAGTTGGCAATATAGCTGCTGCAAGAGTGAATGGTAGCCTTGTCACAAGGTTAAAATTACCGGGTCTTACAAACAACAGCAAAGATGTCAACGTACGATCGCAAAGCTGAGTTAGAGATGAAAAAAGCAAAACTAGCTATCCTTAGGGAAAATAAAATCAAACGAGACAAGGTGAAGGTTGAAGGAACAAATGGAGGGACTCAGGATAATCTTACCAACTATGGTTCAGCCCAAGGTCTTCGGATAGAAACTGAAGAGTTATTGAGAACTCTTGGAATTCCCGTCTCCGAGGAGCCATTGTCTCAACCTTCAGACGATCGTACCATCTCCAAAGGGGCTTCAGATTTAATACAGTAAGTCTGGATTCCATCACAACCATCTTTCAAGTACGAAAACTGACAACCAGAAAAAACGTAAAACGTTGGGATTTTCACAAATAAGTGAAATCAATGTTCCTCCTAAAGAAAACATATCTTATTCCAAACTCATCCAAACACTCGAGTCGTATGTTCCACAGCATGGTATGTATCTTTTTTGTATTTTCTAATCACTTAGTTAATAATGGCGTTCGCACTGGTAAGTTATTACTTAGGGAAAGTTTACCATAGATTCGCCACGTGAGGTTATAGGTTCCCCGAAGTTCATGACCCATTTGGAGTGGGATGACGAGTTTTCTACTAGTAAGTCGACTCCAGATTTATCATTTGTCTTTGTTTTGGTATACTTCACCTAATCACTCTTGTTTCTTAAGTTTTTCAGTTTTATTCATTTAAATGTTCTTCTTGTATGGATATGTACCCACTTCTGGCTGTCACTCTTCTTGACAATATTTGTTTATCTTCAAGCTTTTTTTTATACCAAACTCATATTGCTAAATAGTTCATTCAAAGTTTATCATCTTTTCGTCAAATTTAAGTAAAGTTGCTTTGGTAGAATGTTTTCGGTATGATTTTTCCGAATCTTAGTGCTTCCCTTCGACGGATCGGTAAATGATACTCTTGATATGACTGCTGTAATCAGTGAAATACACAAAATGCCACTCGTTAGTCCGATTGCTGCTGCGAAAACTCCTGCAGATACAGAACGAGAAAATGAACATCTGAGAGCCCTAAAAGGTGAGTTATATAAGTTTTCGTTTGCGTGATTAGTTCCTAACAAATGTTTTATATTAATTCATTGTTTCCGGAGTCTTCTAAGCTATAAGGATATTTATTGTTGTTTAAACACAAAAGTATTCAATTATCGAAATTATCGCATTAGCTAGGCTAAGGTTAGAAAAGCTGCCTTTAATGGTTTCGATGAAGGATAAGTACCAAGCAGTTTTGCTCAGTTCAGAATAATAAAAATTGTAGTAGAAAATTTTGGTTTCAGAATTAACTTGAGTTTATCAACTTATTGTGGCGTACTAAATATACCGCATATAAAACATGTTCAGTAGAAAATGTTGGCTTAAACAAACTAAGGAGAAACATTGCAATAGTGTTAGCATGATTCAAGAACTAACAAAAATCAATAGGTCTAAATACAAAGAAACATGATTGTTTGGAGTCATTCTGTTTCTGTTACAGTCAAGACGGTTTATCGAATCCATGAATTCACTGACAAGTGGACTGAGTCATGTTGGTAGATGTAGGCTACCTGGTTGGGTTCCGCTAGACGAAGTCACCAATGGTTAGAGACCTTAAATGACATAGCTCAGAATCGTTTGCAATGGCGCAGATGCATCCGCCCTTTGTGTTCTCTCAAATCCTAATCTTATGGATTCCTCAACACCTCTACCTTTGTCTTTCTAAACTTATTTCACTGAATTATACTTCTTCAATAATATCTTGGAACCCTAATCTTCTCCTTTACCAGCAGTACTTCTACTATCTCTGCCACTATGGGATTTGAATTGATAATTGCGTCTCTGTGCTAATGCAGTATGGCAACCTAAACTGATATTCGTACGTACGAAGTTCTACGTTGCATCTGACTGACTGACTGACGAAACGGGTTATAGATTGTACGGCAAACAGTGATTAACTAAAATTGTGAGACCAGAAGGCTGATGATTAATAGATGAAAGCAGTACAAAGTGGTTTAAATTAAGTTGTTTTTTTTAATGATATACGAATACGAAGCTCGAAAAAAATAGTGTTTTCTTGACACATTACTGCTTATTACTAATTCAGAGTAGTCACATTATTCAGTCTGTTTGATGATAATGTAAATGGACTTGATTGGAAATTTAAGTTTATTTGGAGCCGGGTACAGTGTTTAGATTTATGTTATATAACTTAGTCAAATTAGATTGGTAAATCATCCTGATGTGCATTTGATATTTTTGGTGATAGCGATTCAAATTTATTCGTTAGACTGCCTAAGATATGTTGGTATCACTAATGTATTCCTAAATCTGGTTGTTATGATTGATGGTTTCATGCGAAAGAAATCAGTGTAGCTTCTCATTTACATGTCATAGTTATTTTGTAGTGAAGGAGAACACAGGTGAGGGCAACCGAATTGTATTTATCGCAAATTACAGCGTTAATTGGTAAAATAGGAAAACCATATCGTAAATCGTTAATTTGCAAAATATCAATCCATCATATCGAACTGGACTGTTCCTGTTGCAAAACATCAATCAATTGTCTGATATTTCACTGTTCATGCGTTTCATACAATTCCCATTGTGTTCCCGCTCTTCCTTTCTTGATCTTCCCCCATCTTCTGCCGCCAGACATTACGTTTTTACTTGCGTCATATACTACTTATAAGTAGCGCGCACCACAATTTCTGTGGTGCTAAACGATCAGTTACTGATTGATTACCTACTTTCCTTTCAGTTTTCAGTACTTCATTAGGTTACGTTATTAATGCTAAAGCTAATTATGCGAATTTGTTAATTGATTAAAGTTTTTCATTTATTTAGCGAAACTCCTTATACTTTTTGTTTATGGTTCGCTTTTTTATTGTTTGTTTTGTTCACTAAATGTCATTAAAACAATCTTCATTTAAATCAATTCTTAATTGATGCAGTGATACAACTCACGGACGAAGAAAGAGACGCAATTATGCGGTCAGATAAATTTCATCGTTTCTTTGACAGAGCATCACGACTGATAGAACGGGCATTAGATGAACCTGCAGATATGTTTATTGATTATAGTGGCGGAGATCATGATGACACCGGGTAAGTGTAGTTTTTTCCCTTAACAATTAAAAGTACCAATATTTTACGTTTATCACTAGCGATTAAACAGGTTTTAACTAGTTATTTATTATTTTTAATATATATGTTAAAAATTAGTTTTTTGGTTTCATAAATGTTCTCGTTTATTTAAGATGTTTTTAAGTCGCAAAGTTCCAGTGATTCGTTTATTGTTAAAAGACTAACTCCAAATTGTGGTCTGTATGTGATAATCCGATCAATAGGTGACTGGCATGTATGATTAAATACCTAATTTTTCTATGCAAAGTTTTCTACTATGGTAAATCTATAACTTAGACCACAATCAGTATCAAAATCAAATTATAGGTTGTATACATACTTGTGTGTAACTTGAGATTATCTGAGACAAATTTTTTCAAAAATTTTTAGTTTACTCTGGCTAAATTGTATATTACGGTTATGTTTTAATTTGTTCTATAATTTCATAAAACAAGGTCATTTCGATTCATCAGTCTGCATGATCTGTACGATTTACCATTTGTTTTATACCAGTTTATCATTCATAAACTCGCCTATTCACAATCACTTTTGGCTCACTCGTGTATAAACGTATTTTCTCATTCTATGGTGTATAAACGATGTCTGCTTAAAATGTAACAAGTTTTTTGCAGTCTGGCTATGGATTTCTTAGCTAAGAGGCAGAGTGGGAAGAAGGAAGTTATCGAGTTATGAACTAATAAAAATTTAGCGCTGAGTCAAGATTTCTGCTACCAAGGCATAATTCTGGTTGGTATTTTGTATTTGTCACGTGATATTGATGAACAGTTACGGATACACCATGTTTAATTAAAAGCTACACAAAGTGAAGCCATGACTACGTCTTAGACACCCGCCCTTCAAACATTGGTTCAAGGATTTGTACTTCTGTTCACCTACCGATGTTCTGAAAGTGTTTTCCTTCAGCAAGTATCTCATAACATTTTTTTTACACATTCGTGGTTTTATTTTTATGAGCAATTTAGTTATCTGGCATATAAGTGGAAAGTTATTGAATTATAATCCTCAAGTCGTACTCACAACCTCGTGACGGAGGCGATGTTTACCGAATCGAAGGGTCAAAAAGCGAATAACCAGTGTTTAGACTGTATTAGTGGGTTGGAAAAGCTGGATTTCAATATAGTGGTGCACATAGGCTCCAGAATCCCGAAGAAACAAATGGCATATGAACTTATAGTTGGCCACCTGCTACCATGGGACTATATCTCCTGATGATGCTCAACTGCCTTGTGGATCAGACGTGTGGGTCAAGGGGTCGCTTAATGGCCATCCAAGATAACTAACTGTTTTGGTTTGGGCCCCTGGACAGTACCTTAACCCACTCAAAAATTCAATAATTTGTGTCGCGCATAAATATTTAGGTGCCTCTTTGTACCAATGGTAATGTTTATATAAGTAAGTCAATTTGAAACAACTGAATAATCGCAGTAAAGTAGGCAATAATGGAGACAATTAGTGCAAGTAGTATGTTTTTCGAATTAGTTTTATGACGAAATACTATCGAAATCATCATATAATGCTACTCCATAAAGTGCTTTATTATTGGTTAAGATAAGGGAAATGAAGTGCAGTGTAGCTTTGCTATTATGTGCAGATTCTTGCATTGGGTTGTAAGTTATCTTTCATTAACTGCTGAACATACAATAATCAGTCAGTCAGTTACGACGCAAAACTTCGTACTTATGTACATCAGTTCAAGTTGCCATACCACATTAACACAGAGACGCAATTTTCAATTCAAGTATCATAGAAATAGAAGTATTAGCAGACATGAAGGTGAGAATCAGGAGTGCTAAGCAAAGCAGATAAAGCAAGTGTGTGCAAAAGTGAATATCAACAAAAGTAAGTTAAAGACGTGATGAATAGAGTAAGCGGTAAACACCAGCTCAAATAAAAGCACTCAAGGTTACTAGCGCATAACTGATATGGTAAAAATGTGTGGATTATGACCTGAGAAGAATAATTTAATTTGTTTGTCCGAAAGCCAGTATAACCTAGGTAGGCGTGATAATACTGGACACTAATATCTGTCAAGTCTAGACAGTATCTAATATAGTAAATACTTGGTTACAAACAATAGTGGTAAGATAAGTGACTTTATCATGAAAGAAGAAAGTAATCATGTTATCGTTCTGTTATTCTATAAATTAACCTGAATTTATTTAACATAATGGATTAAATTAATGACTACTCGATAAAAACCGTAATTTCTTTGAATTTAAATTATTCTTGTCATTTAAGCTAACTTAGATTTTTTGCCGTAATTAATTAAAAAAGATGTGGAGTAATATGAAAATTTCATTCAAAATTTTGTGAAAATTCTTCCATCATTATTAATAAAGTCTACTACTATGCATCTTATGAGTAGTTACAATTCATTAATTCAGTAAAATATAAGAACAGTTAGTTTCTAAATTTTGTAAGGTTAGCTGTATGGAGTTAGCAATGCGAACCACTAGATGTCAACTGTGATTTGAATTTCGAACTATTTCCGACAGAACTGGAGTCTCTTGATTTGAAGGTGAAAACTATTGAATGGCTAAACGTCACTTCGGTCATTCATAGTTTCCCATTGTTCTGCGGCTGATGAAAGCTCATGATGAAATCTACCCTCAAACTATTTAATTTTTCGAGTTTTCTATTCTGTCATAGAGCATAGGTTAATAAACGAAGGATGCTCTTCCATATATATTCTCAGTACGTTCTGCAGCCACAGTCCGAATTAATGGTTAAAACAGCTATTCATGTATAAGTCACTTAAACTACATCAAATATAGACTGTTTTGTCTGCGTTATCATCTAGTAGTACAATGTCATTGGCGGGTCTTCTGGTAGAAGGTCCACTCCTGAAAATTCAGACGAGGATAGTGTTATCTCCTGAAGCATGTTTATGACAAAGTTGAACAAGAATGGAGTGTGTGGACAGCCTTGACGAACACCGTTTAAAGTAATCCATTCCGATGACAGTTCGCTATAAGCTCTCACTCGATCAGTAGTGTTCGAGCAGAGAATTAGTACAAGGTTGATGTACTTCTTCGGTACACCTTTCGGTGACAGACACTGACATAGAACCTCACGATCGATAGAGTCAAATGCCGCCTTGAGGTTCAAGAATACAACTGTTATCGGACGTTAAAATGTGTTTCTGTGTTCTAAGACCTATCGAAGTGTGAATATATGGCCTGTACATCCACGTCCAGGTCTGGAACCAGCCTGGTTTTCTCGCATCTGCTCTTCGCGGTTTCCATTATCTGATCTTTAAGCCAGGACACCATAACACCCACCCAGGTGTTTCACTTGGTCTCTAATTGAGCATGAAAGTCACCAGCCATTATTAATATATCAGGGCGCTTAACGATTTGAAACAGGCTGGAAAGGCTTATGCAAAACTTGCCTTTTATCTCGTCGGAGCTGCAGTCAGTGGGAAACTCCAAAGAGGCAACGGTGAGTTTCCGTAGCTTTAAGGATCGTTACTGTCCTGTTTAGTCGGACAGCTCATGGGCGGATATCTGCCAGGATCCAGTCCAAGAGAGCTTGTTCTACCTTCGTACCTAATGCTATGGCAACACCAGTGAGGGAACGTGAAGCAGCAGCAACGCTTCCATATACATGAAGCTTAAACCTAGTTGGTTTTTTATGTGGACAAGGTGAGATCAAATTAATGATTCTACTCGGATGCTCTTCTAATCCTAACCTCTCCGATTACTTCTAATACCTTTACTACCTCTTCTACTATTGGATTTGAATTGACAATTATATCTCTGTGCTGGTGCGGTATGACAACATGAACTGATGTACTTACGTACGAAGTTCTACGTGCCACGTCGGTGGCACGGGAGTCCAGAGTCCCTAGTTAAGGAGGCCTTTTGCTCAATTTAACGCAAGGCTCGAGCAATAAAATCCCGAACGTGTAGTTTATAGTGGGGTCTCAGGAGACCAGGAATAACGCTTCGTAAACTCAAAATGTTTGCATCAGTGGCGCGAGGTGACAATCGGACGAAAGAATGGTTGGTCATGGAGATAAGAGAGTTAATAGGAGGTGTAGAAGGAATTTAGTTGTGACCGATTTTGCCTCGTGCGCTTTTACGGGCGTGAGGGCGGTTTTCACCTCCCGGCTGCCCACATTGTGATAGGATACTTCTTTAGGACCCTGAAGAGGAAAGCAGATAAGCGTTGGTTTTAGAGACCCGAGCGCGAGACCACAGAGCCCAAGAGACAACTGCTTGAGGACGGTCACGCACGGCCTGTTTATGGGAAGTCTTTAAAATGTTAACTTCACTCTTGTTTAAAAGGCCTTACCACCGGAGATGGAAATCCGTGAGGTGTGACATTTTTAGGGCCTAACCCTTCCTTCCTTGTGAGAAGGCAGCATCGCTGCAGATGCTGATTGTCCGAGGGAAACGCCCTACTACTGTCACAACCCTCTGCAGTCAGCATTACGACTTCGCCCTCAGGCCTTGATTAGCTGCTCTTCGTCTCATCGTTCTACAGTCGACCTGCCTGGCATGGTAGAACCCTCAGGAACATATGTTCCAGCCCATATAGCTCGGTTGTGTCATCACGACCACCTCAGGGTAGCAGCTACTGTCGGAATATACAATAACAGTCCTTAGATGCTAAAAAGTGGACTAGTTGGAGCTCGTTTTGGCATTCAAATATCACATAACAAGTTGTGTGATACTAACTACTGATCATCATGGATAATCATATTTAATTTTCTTGTATTATTTCATAAATTCTTCACATTTTGCAATCCATTCTATCACTAGTGTACACTGTTAAGCACGGACGTCATTCGGCTGCTTTTGGTATTTGGTAGTGGTTTTTTACTAAACATTTAAACATAGTGTTTGGCTTATTTTTTGGTTACACAGTGCTGTAGTTATATAGCTTTGGCTTTGAATTTAACTTACGGGTGATTGATTTTCATTGGATTGTTGTAGCTTACAGTTGTTCTATTACCGTCGTTATGATTTACATCCCGATGATCTAATCATTTGAATTTGTCATCCACCTTACGTATCAAGTTTTGGACAACCGGTTGATATTGTTGCTCCTCACACACTAAGCGTTGTTTATATTTCAAGGTATCCGTCCTTATATGGTCAATGAATTGTATTCGTTTTTTACTTCACATGATAATTAGAGCCTACTTTCGGTTTTAAATTTATTTTAGAAATACCCAACGCCATCAACTTGTAAGATTTGGTCGTGACTTTTTTGATGATCGTTGGTCAAGAAGACGCCTAGTTACGGCATTGGATTGGTCACCTATTTTCCCTGAATTACTTCTTGGCGCCTATCATGCAAACGATGAAGCACCGCATGATCCTGATGGAGTGTGTTTAATTTGGAATTTGAAATTTCAAAAGACAACTCCAGAATATATTTTTCATTGTCAGTCTGCTGTTACATCAGCAACTTTTGCAACTTATCATCCAAATTTGATTATTGGTGGAACGTATTCTGGACAAATTGTATTGTGGGATAATAGGTAAGTGCATATTTTCTTACTTGTCATTATCTCCTTTTAGAATATTTTTATATTCCATGGCTTTGTTATAATGGTCAACTACTCATTGACTATTCATGCATGGTTGCAAATGTTTCGCGCAATCTGACGGAAACTTGTATTTAGAGTGCAACTGATGTGTTTGATGACCTAGAAATTCGCCGTATATACTATATAGGTCCTTTTAGAAATCATGAAGGACTTTATCCCTGAATTACGAAACAGTCTATTTTTTTTACACTTGTAAATAATCCAGCTATTTTAAAAGAGGTATTGGTTTCGTACATACCCTCGTTTTCTGTAGGCACTTTCAATTTGCCTTTTTTCAACCCGAACTTGTCTTACAACGAAAATTTACCACAGGGCACATCGGTGACTACTGTGTCGTAAGTTTCATAAAACTTCAGATGACCCAAGTTATGGAACTGTTCATTAAGAAGTCTGTACTGTTCGAAGCAGTGGCTGTTCTCATTGCTTAAATAATCAACATATTCAAGTCGTAAACTACCACTACGACACGTGTTCTAGGTGCATGATTAAGATAATTCACTTGGTTACAGGATTAGCTATATTTGAATAGAGAAATCGTAGCTTCCCATGCCAGTTACTATTTATTTCGATTTAATGTTAGAACAGCAATATTTAAACCCGTGTTAGAGTATTGGTCTTTGACGGATGATGTGAATCCAAATCCAGTTGCATGTGGTGTACAGTGTTTTAGTGTGACTACTGTAGCTAATAGTGTCCAACGCATGTTTTAACAGTCACTACTATCCGTATTCAGTTTTCTGTTTAGATTATATTAACACTCACTGTCATGCATTCTTGTATGATAGAGACAGTTATTTAGTAGATTTCATTATTTTACAACACTACCGTCTCAGATATTTTGAAATTCAACTTCCTCTTAGTTCACTTTATGTATCTGGCTATCTCCTGTTTGTATGATGATTTGACGCATATACAAATTGAGCTATTTGTTCATTTCAATTTCACTTCCATTTTAATTTAACTTTTTACTTTTGATCTTTTGTTGTATAAATGAACCAGTTCTGTGATCCGAGTTGTTACTATCACTGTATAAATACTTGATGGCTTGTGTGGGTTGTATTCCCTGATCCACAAATTTACGTATTTATAGTTGGTGTACATCTGATTTAGCATGTGAATCTGACAAATCAGTCAGTGTATTGTCTTCTGACTGGAGATTATATGACATCGTGGGAAATGGAGAGAATCTTATCATTACTTCATTTTCACCACCAGTTTTCGTTAGTCAATGTAACACCTTACATCGATTTGTTTTCTAATTAATATCTTAGATCAACCAAGAGAACACCAGTACAGCGGACACCATTGTCGGCAAGTGCACATACACATCCAGTTCATGCAGTTATGATCGCAGGATCATTGAATGCACACAATTTATTAAGTATAAGTTCTGATGGAAAATTATGTACATGGAGTTTAGATATGTTGGGTCAGCCTCAACAAGCCATGGAATTAACACATAGACAAGCTCGTACTGTAGCTGCAACATGCATGTCATTTGTTGATGAAAATGTTAACAACTTTTTAGTTGGATCAGAAGATGGACGAGCTTATGCAGGTTCACGTCATGGAAAGTAAGTTGAATTTTTCTTTATAATTTCTATGGATTATATAAAAGAAATGCATATTGTAACTGGAACTTACTTACTTGCTTACGTGAACCTGTTACTCCTAATGAAGCATAGACATCCAACAAGCATTCTCTAACTTCTCTTTCCTGAGCCTTCCTTTCCAATTATACCTAATTTCTGTTCATTCTTCCCATGACTACTTCCGATTCTCGGTGTAACGTGTACTTAGGTCTTCCTCTTCATAGTGTTTCTCTCTCCATTGAGTATGTCGTGAACGTCGTGGAACCTATTGCTGATGGCTATCTTGAATTCTTTGAGTTTATCAGTATCCTGAAAAAAGACAGTATTAAACTTTCGTGATGCTGTTCCCCCCGTCGTCCAGTGCTTCTTTAGTTTTATGTTCATTTTGGCTACCAATAAATGATGACCTGAGGCTAGATCAGCTCCTCTCTTGGTTCTCACGTCCTCCATCGTCGTTCTGAACTTTTTATTGATTCAGAAATGGTCGATTTCGTGCTGTGTGGTATGATCGGGTGAAATCCATGTAGCTTTGTGTATGCGTTTATGTGGTAATATGGTGCCGCCTATAACCAGTTTGTTGAAGACACATAGGTATGCAAATCTCCCACCTTTTTCTTTCCTTTCTCCCAGTTCATGACGTCCCATGATGTCTTCATATGCGTTGTTTTCCACACCAACCTTGGCGTTAAGTTCTCGTGCCAGAATGGTCAAATCGTTTGCTGAACATTTCTCTTTGGTTGACTATAGCCTCTCATAGAATCGATCTTTGACGTCCTGATTATTTTCGTTGGTAGGCGAATAGCACTGGATGACGTCCATTGTCATCCCATTTTTCTTTGCTTTGAAGCATGATTTGATGATCCTGGTTCCATGAGATTCTCACCCTATAAGTGCTTTTTGTGCTTGTTTGCACAGCATCAGTGCAACTTATTGTGTATGTGAGAAATTTTCTTCATGGTTGGAGTATAACAGCAGCTGTCGTGAAGCTAGTCTTATTTGTCCAACGTGCATCCAATGTGTTTCACCTATTCCAAGTAGCACCAGGTTGTATCGTTTTATTTTTGCAGTAACTTGAATGGTTTTTCCGGTCTCCGACTTTATGTAAACATGTAGGTATATTGATTGTTGGTATGGTTTTGAGAAGGAGCATCATCCTTATGACTCTCGAAGAAATTCGGTTTTCATCCTGAGGCATCATAACTCTTCTAAATGAAGACCTTCCAACTGTTAGGGCAGAGTGAAGGTTTTTTTCATTTTTTATAGCAATAACTAATATAGTGTAAACTTTCTGCTTAGGTTTAGTGATTGTAAGTAACCATTTTATTTCACCTCATCTTTTCTATTATTTGATGAATCAACATTGTGTTTTAGATAGGTGAAATTTATTGAGTATGCTTTTTTAATGTTTCGTTGTTTCATCAAATCTATACGTATGATAATAATAACAACATTAATAATATTGTATTTATCCACGATGATAATGGAGTAAATTCTTAAAATGTGTATCCTGTATATTCTACCTAAAGCTCTTCATCTATCTGACTCATTTATGATCCATATTATTTTAGAGGACTACATATCATGATATTTCATTATGATAATATTTTTGGCAGCATTACAATATCTTGTTTGCCATTTTTTTACTTTGTATTGTAGTACATATCGATACTTATCTCGTAGGCTGTTGTCTGTAAAATGGTTTTGTCAAACATTGTTACCTAAAAATGAATGAAAACATATGAATAGACGGAAAACTGTGGTAGTGTTGTTAATTTTACTTGAATATTTCAAAGAAAAGTTTTGATAGAGACTAGTTAATTGAAATTTTCTAGGGCAATATGATTTAAGTAGAGGTTTCTATGTTCTACGCATATAATAAGATTTGATTGTAACCTAAGCTGATGTATCAGCCGCATACTTTTTATCAACAAACCTACAAGAGTTGCAGTTGTTTAGTTGCTTAAGTCAGCTGTTGTATATGACTTTATTCTTTTAGCTTGTACTAAAGACAAACGTTCCTTAGTTTTGTAGCATAATTTTATGCTTTTCATCTTTGAAGTTCTCGTATTTTTGGATTGTAGTTTTCGCTGAATCACAATTAAGTGATCGATTAAATGAACTATAATTTGATGGAATTCAGATGAGTAGTTTTTTTTAATAATCATGAGTTATGATCGTACATACGGAATGAATTACAGATTATACATCTTGTTAATCTGTGTTGTGATACATTGTGTCTCTTTTTTAGTCAAGCAGGTATCAGTGATGCTTTTGAAGGTCATCAGGCTCCTATCACATCAATTTCGTCCCATCCACTCAGAGACTCTGTGACGATTTCACCCCTGTTTCTTACTACTTCTCTTGATTGGTCTGTAAAACTTTGGTCTGTTAAGGAAACTCGTCTTATATGCTCATTTGAAGAAGCTTCAGATTATGTTTTCGATGCTCATTGGTCGCCCATACATCCAGCTGTATTTGCAACTGTCGATTGCACAGGACGCCTTGATTTATGGAATTTAAACCAAAACAGCGAAGTAAGTTTTCGATATTGTTTCATTTCTTGAACTATTCCTAAAGATATTATTTCTTACCTTAAGCAGACTAATTCTGTCTTGATAAAATTTTTTTAACCCAATTAATTAAAGCTATCAATAAGTGTCTTTGTCCCACCCTATTTGGTCAGTCATTCTTTTTGGTTATATAATAGTATTAAGTAAGGAACTGACGAATTACTTATATCTAAGCCGTACGTATTTAGAATTTCCTAAAACATATGTATACCTAAGGGAATCATAATGAATAAGATTTTTTTAAACACACTCACTTTTTTAAGGATGAAGCTTTAAGTTTAGATTGTTCCACCGTTTACGTAACCGCCTAATTAACAAGAATGGTTCAATTATATATATATATATATATATATATATATATATATATATATATGACTGAAAACGTATTCAAGAAATAAACAAATCAGTCTCAGCATAACTCTATTTAAGAATAGATTATATGCCTATGTTCATTATCATCTTTTGAGCATTGTTGGAACTGCTGAGTAGACAACAGTAATGTTACACTTATTACAATAGTCAACAAAAAGTTGATTTTTTAAATCTTTGTTAGCTGTAATGGTTAGAACATGTATTACTCATACCAAACACAATACCTTTCTTGAAAAGATCTGGCGGTTAGTATGTGACTACGGTAGAGAAAGGTTCAAGTTAGCCACTCGAAAGTATGTCCTTAATTCATGAATACATTAATGTAAATTTTATATGGAGATTCCAGTGTTCGAATTGAAGTTCACAAAACAGGTTTATAATTGATGATTTTAGATTTCCGGTAATTGACAGTGTCTGATAATTTCAGGAATGTATCCACTCTATCTTCCTTCAAATTTTATATATCTCATCGTTCTGTACTGTATAAAAAGTAGAATTGATCTGAGAAGTGACAACGGTTCAACTTCTTATAGTTCATTTTGGTTCCTTAGACTATATCCGTGTTTCATTAAATTAACCTACATGCTATTTCCTAATTACGCAATCCAGTAATTACTAATGAATTTGTGTATACTAGACTATATGATTAAACACATTATTATTATTATTATTATTATTATTATTATTATTATTATTATTATTAGTCGTTAGTATGTTTGAAAAGCTTTCAACCAGCTATTACACTCTAGAAACTAAAGTTTCAGCAAGTAAATTACCGCATTTGCTTATTTCTAACGACTTCAACAAACACCATGATAGCACCTAAAATCCACGAAAACATCCGGCAATGACTTAATGCACACTGTGAATGCCGTTCATATATTCGACGTTTTTGTTGTGAAGGAGCTGCATTTTCCTTCTCTACATCTAATAATTTTCTAATCAACGGATCACACATAACTCCTGCGAAACATGAATAGTTTTGCACCAATTTGAAAAAACAAACCGTATACCTACTAGTTTGTAAAGCAACTTACAGACTCACAACCAGAATATTTCTGCCAACATAATTACTCAGTCCCACGATTTTTATTAGTCCAGCATTTTAAGGGTGTTTCTCAACACCGAATTCGCATTTAAAAGCATCATGTAAACACTTCCAACTTTCACAACGAATTACTTTATTTCACTGATGAATGTAATGAGTGCACGTCATCCTCACTTGTAAGATTCCTGCTTCACTTACTCAATAGAAATAGGTAGAGAAACATTTGAATTCTTTCCAATTTAAAAACCTTTGATCAGGCAGTCGCTGTCGTGAAAGAACTCCTAGCTCTATAGAAGCCATATTGCAATTAATTGGTGCAGTAGTACTACTGTAACCCATTGGTAGGATACACCAAAATTACAAGGACATTTTATGTAGCTACAGAATATAGTAAAAAAAAATAATTCAAGTGATCCATCTATTATAATGTTTTACACATTATTCAGTGGGTAAAAACGCACGTAAATTAGAAAATCAAGGCAGCATACAATACAGAGGAACGCTTCGTGCTGTTCAGGTACAGAATGCCCATTGTTACTTTGGCTCCTCAAGGTCGCTTGAATTAAAGAGAGGTAATTTTAACTAGATAGTGACGTTTAACAAATACCCGGTGAAATCCATCAAGCTCAGATGGTTAAAATCAGTGAATTAAAAAAGTTTATTTTAAACAAATTATGTCATTAAATGAAAGGCTGTATAGTTTAAAAGCCGGTTACGATAAAGAAAACAGTTACAATAATAATTACTGTTTTTTTACTTCAGAAGTTTAATGTATTCAGTACGCTATAGAGGACTTGTCTTGTTGTTTACTAGTTAAGATTATCACATCTTTGTATTAATCAAGCATTAAACAGTTGTATTATCAAAAGTGATTCATCAACCAAGACATCACAATTAGGCAACATGTTTAGGCTATTCAAAGATGATATTTTCTTTGTGTTCTCTTAATGTAGTTTGATAAGTAGACATAAATTAGTACACTTAGTTGATATGATATATTTGTTAAGATTTTTCTGGACTCTATTTAAAATACTGAGCGAATTAACTGTCTTAAAGATGGTAACACAATAAACTTTACTTAGCGGTTATGAAATGCTTTATTGGGGGACAATTAACATAAATGATACAAACAATTAGAATGATGAGGAAGAATGATGCATTTTCATATTGAACGCTTATAATTCCGGTCACCAATTTATAAAGTGATATTCTTTTTTTTTCAAAAAAGCAATGGAACTCAATTTAGGCAGATATTTTCATCAATGGAAGGAAAATTATAGATAGTAACAACGTAAATAAACTGTCTGTATATTGATTGATCACTGAGTTGTAATCAATATCCTTAGTGTTCATCGAAACTTGTCGACCAAGTTGTTTTGTGCCCACACTAGTCTAAGTGACTCAACATCACACTATGTTAAAATAATGGAGGATTACATGCAATCGGCAAGTTTTCCTCCCAAGTATTCCTTCAGCAGCTTAAAATAGACTACATCTGTTTACTTATTTGTAATTGATTAATTTTGTTTATATTTTTTTACCTGTTTATTTGCGTATGAATTTAACTAGTGATTATTTATCTACTGATACAGTTCTATACATAATCAGTCTTTTTACTCAATAATGTCAGAAATTTAATCAGAATAAAACCATTACATATTTCATAGCAGGAATAAAACTTTTCAACTTTTGTGATTAGAATTGATCCGATTTATTTGATTATGGTAAAAAGCAAATCAAAAAAGTGAGAATTCAACTTTCTGAAAATAATCGTACCAACTTTTGCATAGTAGTAGACAAAGGAGAAATTAAGTGAAAATATATTTGTCAAAGACTATTGAGCATCAAGAATATGGAAGGATAATGAGAGTGGAACTATGATGTATTTTAATTTATGCTGTCTGATGTTTATTGTTATACTGGCTTAAATCTTAACATTCGCATCATTCTACACACCTTAGAATGTCACAAGTATGTCTTGATTTAATGCTAATTTTAAACGTGACTGCAATACTCAGTTAAAAGCTGTAAATACATTTGAGAATTATATGCTTCTTCCTAAATAATATATTATTAGTCGTAAGATATCTGTCTACCTGTTCGTTATCCATGAATAATCTGGAAATCAGTTTGAATGTACTTCACATTTACGAGTTGAATTTTCTCAGATGGACAATTGTTCGCAAACCCGTAACAGCACGCGAGACCAAATTGGTCAAATTCAAATCCTTCCTACACCCCCTAATATCTCTCTTATCTCTACGACTAACTCTCTACTCACAGTCCCTTTTCTCACTGCACCGCTAATGCAGACGAAGCGAGATCACGAAACGTCGTTCCTGGTCTCTCGAAACCCCGTCCTAGACTACATGTTGGAGCTTTTAATGTACGGACATTGTGTCAAATAGGGCAACAGGCATCATTAGCTAGGACTTTGGAAACTCGTGCCATCGATGTATGCTGCGTCTCGGAAACGCGCATACAAGATCCTAGTAAAGTCATTAACCTGATTCCACCTTGTCAAAACGAAGAAGCAGCTCGATTTACACTTCGTGTATCCGGTAGCCCTGATGCTGCTTCCAGGGGTCTTGCTGGCGTAGGCATAGCGTTGAGTCCTAGGGCAGAACTATCTCTCCTAGACTGGATCCCAGTAGATAGTCGTTTGTGCGCTGTCCGACTAAACGAAACAGTAAGGACTCGTAAGGATAGGGACACTCGCCGTTGCCTCTTCGTCATATCTGCCTATGCCCCCACTGACTGCAGTGCAGACGAGGTTAAAGATGAGTTTTACAGAAAGCTTTCGGACCTCCTCCAAAAAGTTAGGCGCTCTGATATAGTAATAATGGCTGGTGACTTTAATGCTCAAGTAGGTAGACTAGGTGAAAAGGAAAGACATCTAGGTGGATGTTATGGTGTAGCGACTGAGAGAACAGACAATGGCGACTGTCTGTTGCAGCTATGCTCAGATAACCGCCTATTTCTAGCAAATACCAACTTTAGGCATAAGGAAAAGCATCTGTTGACCTGGCGACCCCCGAAGTCGTCTCAACGTTGGACTCAACTAGATCACATCGCCGTCAGCCACCGATGGAGGGGTTCGAAAGAGGACCGTCGCTCGTTCTGGTGCACATGTTTAGATTCAGATCATACCCTAGTGCGAGCGCGTATCTGTTAAAGGCTTACTAGGCGTGGGAAAGACACCGTAAGGAAGCCTCTTAGGGTTTTACGTAATGATAATCAAACTAAGAAAATATTTCAGGAGTAACTAGAAAGAGAGTTAAGCAACGATGTAAGTGATTCCCATCTAGAAGCAGGTTGGTATGATATCAAAAAGGCTGTGGAAACAGCAGTGATATCTGCTAGTAAGGTAAACCATAAGGCTTGGATGAAGCCGTGGATCTCTGTAGCATCCACCGATCTGATGGATGCTCGAAAACGCATCCCACCTGACTCTGAGCATGATGAAGAGCGTAGTCAGCTTAGGCGCAGACTTATAAAAAGTCTGCGTAACGACCGCGAACAGTGGTGGGTGGCGAAAGCAAAAGCGATGGAAAAGGCAGCGGCGATAGGCAACACTAGACAACTTTTCCGCCTTATTAAAGAAACTGGTATTAAGAACCCGAATGTGAGTGAGACCATCTCGGAAAAGGATGGTCATATTATCCATTCTCAATCCAGGAGATTGGATCCATGAGCAGAACACTTTAGTGATCAGTTTAATTGGCCTCAAGCCACTCTTCGGTTATCCACGATCTCCAGTCATCCTGAATGGCAAATCGACCTAAGTACCCCTAGTCTTAATGACGTTGAGAAAGCGTTAGGAAATCTGAAACGAGGACGAGCTGCAGGACCTGATAGACTGACCACTGAGATATTTAAGGATGGTTGTTCTATTTTAGCAGCTAGGTTGACTGAGGTCTTAGGTAGAATCTGGGATCTGGAAGTGATCCCATCCGACTGGTCTCAATCACTGATTGTCCCAATCTATAAGAAAGGACAAAAGTCCTTGTGACAATCACAGGGGAATAAGTCTAACTAATATAGTATCTAAAATATTGGCCTCAATAATACTTCGACGCTTAACGAAAGCTCGTGAAGAGCAGACTCGAGAAAACCAGTCTGGTTTTCGACCTGGACGTGGTTGTATATACCACATCTTCACACTACGACAGGTCCTGGAACATAGACACACATTTAGGCGTCCTACAATAGTTGTTTTCCTGTACCTTAAGGCGGCATTTGACTCAGTGGATCGTGAGGTTCTGTGGCAGTGTCTATCATCAAATGGTGTACCAAAGAAGTACGTTAACCTTATACAAGCCCTCTACTCGAACACCACTGGTCGAGTGAGAGCTTAATGCGAACTGTCACCGGAATTCTCTACATCAAGTGGTGTCCGTCAGGGATGTCCACTTTCCCCATTCTTGTTTAATTTTATCATAGACATGCTGCTAGAAATAACCTTATCCTCGTCTGGATTTTCAGGAGTAGACCTTCTACCAGGTGGCTCGCTTGTTGACTTAGAATATGCTGATGACATTGTCCTACTTGGTGAAGACGCTGACAAAATGCAGAGTCTTCAGACCACCCTAAGCAACAATGCAAGCATGTTCAAGATGCGGTTTCCCACTCAAAATGCAAAATGTTGCTTCAAGACTGGGTTGCATCGGGACCTAAACCAGTGATAGGGAGTGAAGTAGTCGAACGTGTAGACCGCTTCACTTATCTGGGGAGTCTCATCAGTGCCGATGGCCTGGTGACTGACGAAATCTCAGCTCGGATACAGAAGGCTCGATTGGCTTTTGCCAACCTGCGTCACTTATGGCGTAGGCGAGATATCCGTTTGCTGACTAAAGGACGAGTGTACTGCGCAGCAGTTAGCTCCGTCTTACTTTATGGCTGTGAAACATGGCCAGTGAGAGTAGAAGATATTCGTAGGTTACTGGTTTTCGATCATAGGTCTCTTCGATGCATTGCTCGTATATCGTGGGACACCCGAGTGAGCAACGCTGTTATTAGGAATCGGGTGCTAGGTAAGAATGGCAGATCAATAGACGAAGTGCTGATACTTCATCAGTTGAGGTGGTTGGGACATATGTTGCGTATGCCGAACCACCGACTGCCTCGACGAGCTTTGTTTTGTAGTGTAGGAATAGGTTGGAAGAAAGTGAGGGGCGGCCAAACCAAAACTTGGCAGAAATCCATGAAGTCATTGACGAGTGGACTCAGCCATGTCGGTAATTGTAGACTAGCTGGTTGGTGTCCGCGAGATGATAATAATCGATGGTTAGAGACCTTGAATGACATGGCTCAAAATCGTTCGCAATGGCGCCGGTGTATTTATTCTTTGTGTTCTCTCAAATCCTAATCTTCTAGATTCTTCAACACCTCTAGTTTCGACTTTCTAAACTTATCTCACTGAATCATACTTCTTGAATAGTATCTTCTAACCCTAACCTCTCGGATTACTTCTAATTCCCTTACTACCTCTACTACTATTGGATTTGAATTGACAATTACATCTCTGTGCTGATGTGGTATGGCAACATGAACTGATGTACTTACGTACGAAGTTCTACGTTGCATCTGACTGACTGGCTGAAGGCTTTTATTTTCATTCTATATATCATCATCAACACCTCTAATTGAACTCAACGTTAACAAAAAACTAACACAAACTGTACATCTTTAACCTGATTACAGTATACTTCATATTTACAGAATATATATCTCATGAAAGTTGAGCCATTTATTCTGTTTTGGAAGAGGATTTAAATAGGTTCCTTAGAAATTAATGTTTTGTGACACACTAAGGAGTTTGCTTGAGTGTTTGTGTATCAAACAGTACATATTTTGACTACCTGAATGTACATGCTTTGCTTCGTTATCAAATAATCATCCTCTATGTAGTTTGTAGGAGTCAGTCAGTCACTTACGACGTAGAACTTCGTACGTACGAACATCAGTTCAGGTCGCCATACCGCATTAGCACAGAGACGCAATTATCACTTCAAATTCTATAATGGTAGAGATAGTAGAAGTATTACTGGTAATGGAGAAGATTAGGGTTCTAAGATATTACTCAAGAAGTATAATTCAATGACGTAACTTTAGAAACAGATGATGAATTCAGAAGATTAGAATTTCAGAGAACATAAAGAGTGGATTCACCTACTTACTTACCACTGTAACACTAGGTGGAGCATAGGCTACCGACCAGTATTCTTCAACCTACTCTGTCCTGGGCCTACCTTTCCAGTTTCGTTCAGTTTCTGTTCATTCTTCTCATGCCTGTCTCCATTTCTCAGTGTAATTTGTTCCTTGACCTTCCTCTTTTCCTTCGAACTTGAGGGTTCCAAGTGAGGGCTTGTCTTGTGACGCAGTTAGGTGCTTTCCACAATTAGTGTCCTATCCTCCTCCAGCGCTTCTTCCTAATTTCCTCCTCCACTGGAATCTGGTTTGTTCTCTCCCACAGTAGGTTTTTGCTGATTGTGTCTGGCCAACGGATCCAAAGTATTTTGCGTAGACAACTGTTAATGAATATTTGTATCTTCTGGATGATAGCTTTCGTAGATCTCTTACGGGCCATGTTTCTCTTCCATTTAGTAGGACGGAGTGAACTGCTACGCAGGAGACTCGTTCTTTGGTTAGTGACGGATATCTTGCCGACGCCATAAGTGACGCAAGTTGGCAAAAGCCAGTCAAGCTTTCTTTATCCGTGCTGAGACTTCGTCAGTCACCAGACCATCAGCTCTGACAAGACTCCCAAGATAAGTGAAGCGGTCAAAGCGCTGAACCATCAGTATCACCCTGTCACTAGTTCAGGTGCCGACGCCAGCCTATCCTGAAGCAACATTTCTTATTCCGAAGTGGAGAATCGCATCCTGAACATGCTTGCATTGTTGCTTGAGGTGTCCAGATGACTGCATTTTGTCTCCGTTCTCACCAAATAGAACCATATCATCGTCATATTCTAAGTCAACAAGTGTGTCTCCTGGTACAGGGTCCACTTCTGAAAATTCAGACGATGATAATGTTGTCGCTAAAAGCATGTTAACGACAAAGTTAAACAAGAATGGAGAGAGTAGCTTGTGGGAGAGATATGTAAGATAGTGAATTTGTGAATGTGTAACTTAATAGTAATGAAGCTGCTACTGATAGTTAATGGGATCTCAGTTTGACGTCAATTATCTTTTGATATTGTCGTTTCGAAATACATTATTGATTTGCTTTGTCGATAAATGCCTCAGCTTACCGAAACTGATGTTCGACCACTCTTAATTTTCTGTAACTAAGCATTCGATAATTAACTTTGTTCTAAGACCACATTTGAAATGTAATAAAATCTAATTCGAAAATTCAGTCTATATATATATATATATATATATATATATATATAGCTTAAGAGTTGTCATACTCGTTCATAATGAGGTTATGTATGGACTATATTTGTTGAGTGTTGGCTATTAATCAGAGGGTTTCACGCTCACGACTTAGTGGTTAAATTGGAGACCACAAACTATATATATATATATATATATATATATATATATATATATATATATATATATATTATGTATCAATTATTTGTTCCTAAATCATAAGATTTCCCTATTTCTGTACAGGTTCCATCAGTTCGTACAATGATTCCCGGTCAACCGTCTTTAAACAAATGTCGTTTCCACTCGTCTGGTTCACATATAGCTATCGGTGATGACAATGGGCGCATTCATATGTTTGATTTGAATGAAGTAAGTGAATTCAGTACTTGATAGTTATTCTGCAATATTATAAATTGCAATCCGTAATACCGCTACAATTCTCTTATATAAATAAATAAATAAACCTATATGATATACTTAATAGCCATGCTACATCCTCCGATAAGTATTGTTACAATATTTGGTGTACTAACTTTAAAATCTTTTTATACCACTCTTGGTCATGAGGACTTTAGTTTAGGAAATAGCAGAAATTAGTTTAATTGTTGTATTGTCTCATATTATCAGGCTCCTGAATATTCGAGACCTGTTTCGTGATGAGCGTACTTGCTATGTTCTGGAATAAACATACTTGTCGACGTCAAAAAATCACAATTTAGGTGCCTAATATATTTTTTAAGTAGAGATTTAGGCGCCATGGGTTTATCGATAAACCTACACTTGTAACTGTGTATCTGTGCTCTGAATTGGGGTGCTGATTTCAAATAAGTTGCCAGGATTTGGAGATGGTAACTTTCCGGCCAGTAATTTCTAGAAGCATAAACTAATACAGCTGTCGTCGTTTGGATGGAATTTGTGACGTACATTGCAGTTACTTAATAATGATATTATGTAACTTGTAATTAAGTTGAAATATTCGAACTATCCCTTGATAGATGTACAAAATTTAGTATGTTGTGAAGATAGGTTTGAAGAGATTCAGGGAGGAAACCAAAACGTTACACCAGTTCATGAAGTCATTGACTGTTCGTCCGAGCCATGTTGGTGGATGAAGTTTACCTGGTTGAACATCGCGTGGTAACCACGACCAGTGATTGTAGACGTCGAATGGCATGGCTCGGAGTCGTTCGCAGTAGTCCAGATGCACCCAGTCGTTATTTTTCCCTCGACCTCAAGTGTCCCTTTCTGTACACTTTCTCAGTCTGTCTATTTAAACCGTGCTCCCCAGGTTTTCCTTTTTATCATTGTTACTACATCATTTGCTGCAAATCACCCTGACATGGGGGAGGATAATGAACTCTCTCCCTCTCGAGATGCTCTTACATGGTCACGTATGCACAGTCACTGCTATGGATGTTATGCTCTCTGACTTCTCATGACGGAGGTTATGTTTACCGAATCGAAGGGTCAAAAAGCGAATATCTAGTGTTTAGACTGTATTAGTGGGTACGAAGGATCCACTTTTCCTGGGTTGGAAAACTGGATTTAAATTTGATGGTACATATAAGCTCCAGAATCTTAAAGGAACAAATGGCATATGGACTTTTAGTTGGCCACCTGCTACCATGGGACTACATCTCCTGATGGTGCTCGACTGCCTTGTAGGCCAGACATGTGAGTCAAAGGGATCGCATAAGGGCTCCCCAAAATAAATGACTGTTTTGGTTTTGGGCAGTACCTTAACCTACTCATCAATTTGTCGCGCATGAATATTCAGGTGTCCTTTTGTATTAATAATTGTTTAGATGAATATCGAATAACTGTACCATTCCAATCTCTTGTTATTTCCACCCGTTGTGGTAGTATAGTGTGGCAACTTGAGCTAATGCACATCTATGCAAGACTGAATGTCGATATGTTTGGCACTTCATCTAGAGCTATTATACTCATATAAAAGCAACAGAACAAGGAAGCACCTTATAGCAAAACTTTTTCAAGTAAATACAGTTCTGATTACGTATGATTGGTGTCTGCTTACAATCTCACAAAAAATACTTACTGATCCTTATTCTTTAGGCTATGGCGATTCCTCATGCAGACGAGTGGACAATGTTTTCACATACAGTCAGCGAACTTCGACAGATCGCAGCCGAACAGAGGGAGAACGATACTGACGCTTTATTCGGACAAACTTCTGTACCACCCATACCCGTTGTTCACTAAATGCGTGCAAGATACTTCAGTGAATGGGGCATTTCTCAACTCTATATAACTCTTCGTACCGCATAATAAATGTTTATTGATACTATTCCACGGTCTTCTAATTTCCGCTTCGAAACTAGCCTTCAATTTTTGTCACGGTGTACCGTGATTTTTCTTAGTCTAGACTTAACTTCTTGTAATGAAATTCTTATTATCTTGTTACAAACCATTACGGGCTCCTTACCAAGGATTTCGAACACTACGGACTTCCGCCAGTTAGCAGGCGTTGAGACTATTTTTGGAGATAAACTTCAGCTTTGAACTGTAAGTCAGTCAGTCAGATGCAACGTAGAACTTCGTACGTAAGTACATCAGTTCATGTTGCCATACCACATCAGCACAGAGATATAATTGTCGATTCAAATCCAATGGTAGAAGAGGTAGTAAAGGTATTTGAAGTAATTAGAGAGGTTAGGATTAGAAGATATCCAAGAAATATGATTGAGTGAGTAAAGTTTAGAAAGTCAAAACTAGCGGGGTTGAAGAATCCAGAAGATTAGGATTTGAAAGAACACAAAGAATAAATGCACCGGCGCCATTGCAAATGGTTTTGAGCCATGTCATTCAGGGTATCTAACCATCGATTATTATCATCTCGTGGACCCCAACCAGCTAATCGACAACTACCGACATGGCTGAGTCTGACAAGTGGACATGTCGTTTAAGGTCTCTAACCATCGGTGACTATCGTCTCGCGCACCCCAACCAGATAGCCTACATCTGCCAACATGACTCAGTCCACTGATCAGTGACTTCATGGATTTCGAGGGGGAAAACCGCATCCCGAACATGCTTGCATTGTTGCTTAGGGTGGTCTGAAGACTCTGCATTTTGTCAGCGTCTTCACCAAGTAGGACAATGTCATCGGCATATTCTAAGTCAATAAGCGAGCCAGCAGGTAAAAGGTCTACTCCTGAAAATCCAGACGAGGATAAGGTTCACTTGTAGTGAAAAATTCCGGTGACAGTTCGCCATAAGCTCTCACTCGACCAGTGGTGTTCGAGTAGAGGGCTTGTATAAGGTTAATGTACTTCTTTGGTACACCTTTCAATGACAGACACTGCCACAGAACCTCACGATCCACTGAGTCGAGTGCCGCCTAAAGGTCCAGGAAAACAACTATTGTAGGACGCCTACATGTGTGTCTATGTTCCAGGACCTGTCGTAGTGTGAAGATGTGGTATATACAACCACGTCCAGGTCGAAAACCGGCCTGGTTTTCTCGAGTTTGCTGTTCACGAGCTTTCGTTAAGCGTCGAAGTATTACTGAGGCTAATATTTTAGAAACTATATTAGTTAGAATTATTCCCCTGTGATTGTCACAAGGACTTTTGTCCTTTCTCATAGATTGAGACCAGTCGGATGGGATCACTTCCAGACCCCAGATTCTATTTAAGATCTCAGTCAACCTAGCTGCTAAAACTGTACCACCATCCTTAAATATCTCAGTGGCCAGTCTATCAGGACCTGCAGCTCGCCCTCGCTTCAGATTTCCTAACGCTTCCTAAACTTCATTAAGACTAGGGGGACTTACGACGATTTGCCATTCAGAATGACTGGAGATCGTGGGTAACCGAAGAGTGGCTCGAGGCCAGTTGAACTGATCCCTAAAGTGTTCTGCCCATCTATCCAGTCTCCTGGATTGATAATAAATAATAGTCCCATCATTTTCCGAGATCGTCTCACTTACACTAGGATTCCTAATACCAGTTTCCTTGATAAGTCGGAAAAGTTGTCTAGTGTTGCCTATCGGCGCTGCCTTTTCCATCGCTTTTGCTTTCTCCACCCACCACTGTTCTCGAACATTGCGTAGGCTTCTTGTCAGCCTACGTCTAAGCTGACTCCGCTACTCAGAGCAAGGCGGGATGAGTTTTCGAGCATCCATCAGATCGGTGGATGCTACAGAGATCCACGGCTTCATCCAAGCCTTATGGTTTACCTTACTAGCAGATATCACTGCTGTTTCCACAGCCTTTTTGATATCATTCCAACCTACTTCCGGATGGGAATCGCTTAAATGGTCGCCTAACTGTCTTTCTATTTGTTCCTGAAATATATTCTTCGCCTTATTATCATAAGTAAAACCCTAAGAGGCTTCCTTACGGTGTCTTTCCCACGCCTAGTAAGCCTTAAACAGATACGCGCTCGCACTAGGGTATGATCTGAATCTAAACATGTGCACCAGAACGAGCGACAATCCTCTTTCTAACCCCTCCATCGGTGGCTGATGTAACCTAGTTGGTTCCAGCCTTGTGACGACTTTGGAGGTCGCCGTGTCAAAAGACGCTTTTCCTTATGCCTGAAGTTGGTATTTGCTAGAAATAGGCGGTTATCTGAGCAAAGTTGCAACAGACAGTCGCCATTGTCTGTTCTCTCAGTCGCTACACCATAACATCCATCCACGTGTCTTTCCTGCTCACTTAGTCTACCTACTTGAGCATTAAAGTCACCAGCCATTATTACTATATCAGAGCGCCTAACTTTTTGGAGGTCCGAAAGCTTTCTGAAAACTCATCTTTCACCTCGTCTGAACTGCAGTCAGTGGGGGCATAGGCAGATATGACGAAGGGGCAACGACGAGCGTCCCTATCCTTACGAGTCCTTACTGTTTCGTTTAGTCGGACAGCGCACAAACGACTATCTACTGGGATCCAGTCTAGGAGAGATAGTTCTGCCCTAGGACTCAACGCTATGCCTACGCCAGCAAGACCCCTGGAAGCAGCATCAGGGCTACCGGATACACGAAGTGTAAATCGAGCTGCTTCTTCGTTTTGACAAGGTGAAATCAGATTAATAATTTTACTAGGATCTTGTATGCGCGTTTCCGAGACGCAGCATACATCGATGGCACGAGTTTCCAAAGTCCTAGCTAATGATGCCTGTTGCCCTATTTGACACAATGTCCGTACATTAAAAGCTCCAACATGTAGTCTAGGACGGGGTTTCAAGAGACCAGGAACGACGTTTCGTGATCTCGCTTCGTCTGCATTAGCGGTGCAGTGAGAAAAGGGACTGTGAGTAGAGAGTTAGTCGTAGAGATAAGAGAGATATTAGGGGGTGTAGGAAGGATTTGATTTTGACCAATTTGGTCTTGAACTGTAAGAGGACATCCAATAGTTGAGGAATCACTTCCCCAGTCTTTACATGCGATACCGGGACAAAACGCACTGTCTTTACGAATAAACATCACAGTCAGTCGCCCAAAGCTATCAATCTAACCTAAGCTGGATAGCCAGAGCATCTTGTAAATGAACGACGACTATAAGCAGGGTTTACCGAACGAAATACCATGCCGACATTTTCTACCTAATGCGCACACCAAAAACCAGTCCCTCGTAAATACCATTTGACATCAAGCATTTTAGCTTCAACTCAAGACCTTTATAACCTAATGAATATTTTGTTCGATCAAGATCTACAGATTTCAAAACAATACTAGTACCTTACTCGCATGTATTTTCAGAACGTGGGTTTGTAAAAATGTACATGAAACAGTAGGGACATTAAGTAGTTTCAAATTACTTAAGTGAATCAAACTTTAAGCGAGCAGAAAGTATTGGCTCTCACTCAAGAGTTTACTCGAAGGTGATGGTCGACAAAGGTAAGTATTTGAACTTTCGACTTTTTCATCCCTCAAGAACACCTAAATAGTAATAATAATTAAAAAAAACTTTGGGGGAATTATTTTCCTGGGAACAGAGCTGCCAACAACGAGAGTTCATCGGAATGAAATCAAACCGGCATCGATCAGCTTCATTAGTTTGGATGCTATCTCTGGGTTATTAAAGTGTTCACGAAGTGCAGCAGGATCTGACATCTGTTCTAGAATAAGGCGCATGGCTGGGTCAGACAAGATTGAAGCAATCTCCGGATCGTTCATAGCACGTTTGCGAGCAGCTTCTGGATCATTGTCATTTTTGTATGACTGCATAAGACCCTCATGAGCTTCTGAACAATTTGGATCCAGTTCAAGAGCTTTTCTGAAAAATATAGTCATAAAATATTAGTAAACATAACACAGTAATACATCACCTACTAGTTGTACATACAGGTAACACTTTATTGCATTTAACTAGCGGTAGTATTAAGTATTTCATTTAAACATTGTGACTGTTAGACTTTTATATATAATCTGGACGGAATAGTGCAAGACCATGTTATGGCAATGTCGATTCACGACAAACGGTTTTTGGAGATTGCTTAGTGTGGTATATAGTTAGTTTCTCTTAACACTTGAGTTTGCTGCAATACAGTTGCGAGCGGGTGAGAATCAGACGGCTAAGAATTAACCTCAGAAACATGATACTTCAATATTTATCTTAAAGAACAGTGCCTATACAGGTGCACAGATAACATTAATCATATGATGACGTGGGTTTGCTGCAACTTTATCTCGAACAATAAACTTATAACTGCCGGGTAACTGGCGGTTTCAAATGAAAGTGTTCCTGAGGTTTAAAACCTATATATAGTGGTACCGCTTGTGTGATTAAAGGACAGGAGGAAATTACCAGGAGCCTGATTTGCGAGAATGATTATTCTTGGATTTGTAACTCCGGGATGATCAACTTTACTATCTGTCACGGAAAATCTTTCGAAATCAAACAAAAATAGCAGTTATTCCAAGCGAACCTGGACTACTATTCTGAAAACTTTTGTCATTCAAACATTAAGCGGTGAGTGCGACTCGTAAGTCGGCATAAAAAAATGGCATGTTTGAATGGTCTATTAGGGAATATCGGAACCACGAAAATAGCATTTATATTAAATGTATGATGCTTTCTAATTTTCCGCGTTTTTTAATCTGCTACTGGTCCATCTACGACAATTATCTATTAACTAACAAACATGTATCAATAATAATAGTACGGAACATAAGCTTTAACCATAGTCGTCGTGGATTTGTTCCCCAGTTCAGTTATATAGCAAAGTTGTTTGAGTACATACATAAAAGAGTAGCGAATAAGTTAACTGAACGGTCGATTCAAGCGAATTACGGTATGTAAACCTTCGCAAACATAGGTAGCGTGCACTTTTATAGTTCAGCAGTAAAACTCGACATTTAGGAATCACTTACTAGACTTGTAGTTAATTCAAACTGTATAAGTGTTTAATAGCATTCAGGGAGTCGTTATGAATTAACGATTAGTCTAGAACGAATTTTTTCATTACGAAGCGTTATGTCATGGATAGACTTAGCACTTACCAAACTATTGATAAGTATTTACTTCTCAGGAATAAAAAACAATAAATCTAGAACATAACTGCTGACATGCTTGTAACGAACATTTTGATCTTTAGACTATTAAATTTGATCTCAACAGCCGACAGTTTTGACATTTCACAATACCGAGTAGATTAAATGACCAATTACATTGGAGACCTAATGAGTATTAGGGACCCAATAATTATTTGTTGTTGCGTTCTCCTAACCGGGTGGTTTTCCGAAGTCTTCTCGGTCTGCATGATCTCACACGTCTTAGGACTTGATTGGAAATTATTACTGAGTAAACAAAATCAGAACAGAAGTAGGTAAAACTAAATTGACTTGGAAACTATGTGAGACTTCGGTGTACCAAGCAATGTTTATTGAAATTTTAATAACGACAGGAAATAAGAAAAATAATAACATAGTAGGATGTCTTTGACATTTTGCCCTGAACTGGAAAGTGTAAACGATGTCTTTGGCAACACTAACGATGTCCAGACATCAGACGCTAAATCGGTTTGGAGTTGAGAATTACGAAGTCCAATTATAGGCTATGTTGCAAACAGCATGTCCCCGAAACCTATTCCCATAATACGTAATATAGTTCGAGTATCAGGTTCTTTTAATTGCATGTGTATAACTAGCATCACCACCTTTCCCACAAGGCAAAACATTAGACGCGAGGGCTTCTCGTACCAGAATTATAATTCGAAAAGTATGAGGCGGCCCGCAAGTTGTTTGTAATGACTTATTTACCTAACAGATTTCTCCAACACACTTGTTCGTTAGTATTACTAACACGATTACCTCAAGTCTTTCGAAAAGTAATCTTCAACGATGATAAGGGATAATGAATACTAACAGCATATATGTATCTAAAACAATTGAGTTGAACTCTTAACCCAACCATAAATCGGTAAATTGTGTGAAGTCCTCTGGATTACTCATCGTTGTGCAAAACGGACATAGTACAATACTACTGGGGGAACAGCCTAATTATTGTTCAAATTCCAGTAGCATCTAGGTTTTTTTCTTGAAAAATAGTTCAGCTTTGATGGTTTGTCTGACCACCAGCGTTTACTGGAGTGACCAGTTATTTTGATTTAAATATAGATACACTGTTGCTCGACTTCAGCGGTCAAATATTATGGGGAAAGGTGACATTGTTGAACACTTGCTTGACACTTAATAGACACATATAAATGATGCAGTAACCGAAGATTAAGGAAAAACCAGCTAAGAGTCAGATGTCAGTGATTATGAACTGTGCCCAGACTTCTGCACAGAAACATTGCACGTTTTGCTTTTGTGAATCCTAGGTTACCAGATATCAAGCTGCATCAAATATGCTACATAAAAAACTAATAAGACGAGTAATAATACGCCTGGAACAAATTCGTGCCGCCTATAACGTCTCCAACTAAAACTAAACATATCAACCTTCTCCTGCAAAAATACTGTGGAAAACCGTCTGAACATACCGAAAAGCCTTTCTTGCTTGTGCATAATCCTGCACAGCATTACACGCAGCTCCTTTCCTGAGATAGCCCTTGACGAACCCAGGGTCAAGCTCGATACACTTGTCGCAATCCGTAATAGCTGAAGGGAACTCCATCAGTTTGGTGTAACAGGCTGCACGATTGCTATATATTTTGGCGTCAGATGGATTTCTTTTTATCGCTTCACTGTAATGTTTTATGGCTCCCGGGTAATCACCTTTTTGATAACACTCGTTTCCTTTGACTTTTTCCATTTCTGACTTTTCTGGGTCAATATATGCTAACCTTTCTTTTTCTTTGATAAGTTTTTCTAAGGCTCGAGCACTCTTCTCAACATCCGGTTGTCTAGATTCTGATAACGACAAGTTGTAATGCTTTAGAGCGTTATGATAATCTTCTTTTTTCTCAAAGGCATGAGCTGCACGTGCGTAAGCTTTTCCGATCAATTTAAAGTCAGCTCTGTTTTGTCTGCCTATCTCAACAGCCTTTAAGCACACTTCCACACATTTATCATATTCACCTTTTTCGTAATACACTGCAGCCTTGTTTGTATGATACGTTATGCATGTTGGATCAAGTTCTATTGCTTTGTCATAATGACCGATCGCAGTTTCAAAATCCTTCTTTTTGTAAGCAGCGTTACCTTTTTCCTTTTCCGCCTCCGCCTCAGGCTGACCCATGGCAATAGTCAACACAACCGCTCAGATTCCAGAAAAATCAGTGGTCACTGTAGAAAACTATCATCGCAGTCTAACAAAGTCATCAATATCCAATATCCAATATCTTTTTCATGAGCTAGTGTAAACCACTTGATTTCCTTGCGCTCGATTCTTGTTCTTTCAGTTCTGTTACAGGTGTTCGGTAGTGTCCAATGAATGGGGATCTGACCACCCGACTTTCTAATTCTAGTCAGTTGGCAGTTGGTTGTTTGTATGTTCCATGATTTGTATAAAAACGTTTGTTTCAGGGTAGTCGGGTTTTCAGATACCAGCAGCAATCACATTACCAGGTTGAGGATCAGCTACTTGCAATGTGGGAATAATAATTAGAAAATTCTGATGCTAATAAGATTTCAGAATTGAGTAAATAAATAGATAATTTAGTTTATTAATTGGTAGTGAAGATCGTGGGAGGGGGCTGAACTGTCAGCGATGGAGACAAAAAGAGATAATAAGCGGGGTGAATTAAGTTGGTGGTCTGGGGAAATGGAAATAATGACGACTAGTATGTCTCAAGACATGCCTCAGGTAGAGCTGGTCCACGAGGAAGATGATAATCCGTATATGAGTACGTATTAATCAAGTCTTCTTCTTCTTAAACTGAGGGAGCTATGGTTACCCCAGTTGGGAGAGGATTCCAAGTGACTCTTAGTGAGAAAAAGTGTGCACGAACCTGAGTTCTCGCTTTTTGATGCGCAGTTTTTCTAAATTTGACTCGAGGGGAGTGGTGGTGATGTGACGGTAAGATGCTCACGTTGGGATGGTTTGGCGTCCCTCATACGTTGTACGCCATGATCAGATCACCTCTGATTTTCCTGTGAATCAGAGAAAATAATCTCAAGTGCTGATGTCTATCTTTATAAGTTTTATTTTTCTACCATATTACCCATTTCGTTGCTCGTTTCTGCACTCTTTTTAGGAGGTGAGGTGAGACGACGTTGTGAACCTCAAGGAGTGGGAGCACATATGTTTTAAATAACGTAAAGAATAATTCTGAGGTGATAGCGCCAAGTTGTCTTCGCACAAAATGAAGAGTTGTATTAGCCTTTGTCGCGTCACCTATAAAGTTCGACCAGTGTGGAGGATTTTGTGGTCAATAAACCGAGATCGCGCTCTGAGGAGAGATTAGGGAGCAGACTTCCGATGACGGTGTAGGTCGTTAGCGTCATATGGATCAGAATTTACGTGACGTGACATTTAAACTGGTTTAGTCGATGTAAGATCATTTTGTAGCTTAGTCGAGTCATCTTCGCTTCTAATGGACCTCCACATCAATGCCACCAAGCTAACTTTAGGATCCATTTTGGAAGGCCTTGTTTGGGAAAACCCCGCCATGTATACGTTTGAAATATGTTCTTATTGATTCTTTCACTTCTACATTTTGGAAATCTGTTCAATTCCATTTCGGGATGATAATATTTGTATTTTATTATAGGTTCTATTTTGTGTGCCTTTTTGGGTTTCTATGTTTCTTTCCGAACTGCATTATGTTGTTTAAGCTGATACTGAGTTATGACGACAACCATACTGATTTTGTTCCTTTGGCGGTTGGAGAACTTATACTGACTGGAAGTGTGCGATTTGGATTGAATATTGGAGCACTCTTCCGGAATTGGAAACGCTCTGTTATCATTGAAAGAACAACAGTGGTAATATTGTTTAGGCAATGATGTATATTTAAATTTATGATTAATAATAGAACCGTTACTTAATCAGTCACTTGTTTTGGATTTAAATACGGCAAGACGTGTATCTAAACTTCTTGAACAGTTATTATCTGATTGCAAACCTCAGTTTTGATTCTACACTAACTTTGCATAACAAGAAGAGAAGTGAACCTAATATAGTCTCCTGTGAAATTCCCGATGCTGAGAATCTCCAGTTCGCATGCACTCTATTTACATTGGTACGAAACTTTCTGTTCTCAGGGTAGTTTCTTAGCCCAGGTACAAGTGGGTCCTTCAAGCTCATTTCCGCAGCCGTCGCGATTAGGAGTGCTTGGGGTACTGCGTCAAATGCTTTTTCAAAGTCTAGAAATATTATGTGCCCCCGTATTTTTTGGTCCTAGCAGGATGTCCAACTGTCCCATTTTACGAAAATGTTGGATGCTCGAGAACTGCCTTTCCGAAACCCGTAATCGCCTGCTTGTACTGAAATGTTACTAACAGAGTAACTTCTTTACATTAATACGGAGAAATTTTCAGTTAAATTTAGCTTGATTGTCAAAGTTTGTTTTTCTTTGAGGAAATGGGTCCTAAACTTAAATGTTCGTGGATGAACTTGAAGAAGCCTTGTTTTGACGGGATTCGGAATATTGTGGCTGCTGATCACCGATGCCTTGGAGCAAACACCCAGTTATATGTAACGGACAAAAAGCGTCACATTAGTAAATTCTGATGAAATGCTATCCTGAGTCCATTACAATATATCAAGTTTGTTCTTCAAGGAACCTTAGTCGATCGATCGAACTGCCTTGACCGGCGGTGAATTTCAGAATTTGACCACTTGTAAACAATGGAAGAAGTGCCTGCAGTTCAGTGTGATATACTTTGCCTATAATTTCTGAGTACTGCCAATAATATTTGTAGTGGGACTAAGCTAAGGTATTTTAATGGGTGTCTTATGGTGTTTAGGATTCTATAGGTCAGGAAGAGGTCACATGTGAGACGCTTGTACTCTGACAAAGATCCCGTGATTTGCAGCACCCTTATGTGGTTTAGACCTGAGTCATCGCACTCATTTCGTGCCTTGCCTTTTATGATAATTAGAAGTATTTGAATTGTTGTATTCACTAATAATCCAAGAAACAACGTAAGTGAATCAAGAACTACAAGATGAGCACGAACTGTATTTAGCATTCGAAATCAAGCATTCAACAACAACCAAGAAGTCACTAGTTCATTCTAACACCACATCCGCCACAGCTTAAATAGGAATCCAAGTGCCTTTAATCAATTGTACGTCTTCTCAAATTCATCCTGTGCCTGTCCGACAGTGTATTGGATAAAGACTCTGTATTACCTAGAATGCTCTCATTAGTATTAGAATTAACAACCGAAGTTGGAACAGACTCACCTGGTTCTTGGAATTGTATTTGATCAACATGTCGATTGTGTGTACTTAAGTCATTGATATCTAGAAGTCGCATCATAGATTTCCCGACATTCTTCAAAACGATCCCCGTGGATGGTCGAAGATCATTGCCACGATAATATGTAACTTCTGCAGACTCCAAACATCTCATATTCGACCGAAGAATTCTTCCTTTTAATAGTTTTGATGGAGTCTCTTTCGTCACCGAATGTCTGGCATTTCTATATTGCAGTAGAAAGGTATCTACTCCCCTCTCCAGCTCATTAAATGTTGAGGCTGCAATAGAATCAATAGCAGTTTTCAACGTCCTGACAAAATTTTCTGCCTGACCATTGGAACAAGGGTGTCTGGGAGCAGTAAACAGATGTATGCACCCTATACCATTTAACCAGGTAGTAACTACATCTGCAGCAAAATGAGAGCCATTATCAGTCACTAACACCATTGTAACCCCTTCTTGACTAAACACCTTTCTTAATGCATGAATTGTGAAGTCAGATTTTGGTGAAGTTGTGAAAAAAACTTCAGGCCACTTTGGAAAAGAATCAATGACTACAAGTGCATAGTATTTGCCGAGAAACGGGCCACAATAGTCTGTATGAATTCTCTGCCAGGCCTCCAACGATACTGGCCTTGGAGTTCACTTCGAATGCTGATTTTTCAGCTTATGACACTTTTCGCAATTGTTTGCTGTACGACAAATATCTGCATTTATCTCTGGCCACCACCATGTGAGCCTCGCCAAGGACTTCATCTTCTCAACACCTAAATGAAGATCTTCCAGGACAGCTTTAAGCAATGAAGGAGGAATAACAACACGATCATTTAAACACAAAATACCATCAGGAGTAGTGGATAGCTCATCCCGCTTTGAAAAATAGATTGGGAATCAGCGTTTCAGATTAGCATTCCAACCTTTCCGTATAGCATTAATTATACATCCAAAGTTTCTACGAGTTTCTCTAATGAGATCTGGTCGTTTCACTGGCAAAGGTTGCACCAACAAACAGTCTGAAATATTAACAGGTTTATCTTGTAATAACTGACGAGAAATGTAGTCAACATGTTGAATTTGTTTGGCACTCCTGTGCTGAACCGTATAGTCGTAGGCAATCGAAGCAATACTCCATCGTACCCCATGCAGAAGACTGAACCGGTTCAGTTATGCCTTTTGCACACAAATCATTCAATGTCTTATGCACTGCATCTCGAAGACCATAAGGAATTATTCGTCTTTCGAGAAAGACTGGATCACCCTGTACTTGAAGTTTTATAGGCTGAATTTTCATACCTCCACTGCACTTAGCACACGTAGCTATCAAATCTTTAAGTAAAGCATCAGAATTTTCTTTAGAAACTAGGAAAGACAACTCCACTCTAAGCCTTTTCAAGTTCATTAAACCCAGTATTGACAGTCCTGTTTCGTTAACTAAAAATTCACAAGGTATGTATGAGGAATTATCATCTCTTATTAGCAATTCACAAGATCCTCGTATAGGCAGTCTGTGTCCAGTAATCCCCAATATTGATGCTTCAGTGGGTCGAACCACAACGTTAGGATCTAACGATTTCAAGTTCTTGAATGAAATAATAGACTCTATACTGCCTGTGCCCACAATAAAGTCATGACATGAACCAAGCGATGTATATAATCGCTTTTGAATATGAGCATTACCTTTCGAAATGGTAGACAAAGATAAATGATCATTAGGATCAGCTGAATTATTGGGATCTAAATTACAAGCTTTAGTACTACTTGAGGCAAAATAAACAGTAGCTTTGCATACTGCTTGAATGTGTCCTATCTTACCACATCTAAAACATTTAGCATTACGAAATGCACATGAATGACGAGAATGAAGTTTTCCACATGATAAACATTTGCCAAACTTGGTCACACTTTTGTGATTTCCTTTGTAATTCTTTATTGAAACACCGTTCATATTTACACGAGAATAGGAACCACTGTTAAACGAACACAATTTTGATTGACCCTTAGATTGTGCTTCATCATGACAAATAATCAAAGTATTGGAAATCTTCATCGACTGAATATCATGTTCATTCAACTCCGCGTAGTTAATGCACGCAGTTCTAACATCTTGAAAGGAACAGTTTGACATTCTTAACAGCTCTCTTTCCAAACTAGGTATGTTAATTCCTGCAACTAATCGGTCTCTCAGCTGCACATGGAGTTGATCACCGAAATTACATTTGACAGCTTGTTTCTGCAATTCAAGAATGAATTCCTTAACCTTTTGGTCATTTTGACGAGTCATCTTATGAAATTTCGCCCTTTCACGGCATTCAAAACTAGTGCACTTTACATGATTTAATAATAACTCCTTAAGCGTTGCATAAGGAAGTGAGATAGGTTTTTCCGGATATGCCAAAGTTTTTAATAAGCTGTACCCTTCTCTTCCGATGCATGTCAGGAAATGTGCCACAATCTTATCATCTTTAACATCTTTTTTGGTCATGCTCCAGATTTCAAAACTTTCCAAATAATCCTCGAAAGCTTCAGAAGTTGAATGAATATCTAACTGTTCCATCACAAGCTCCATCGCGACGCCAATATGATAATTAGAAGTATTTGAATTATAGGATGAACTATTAATCCCAGAAATAATGTAAGTGAATCAAGAACTACAAGATGAGCACGAACGAATCTACTTTATTTAGAATTCGAAATCAAGCGTTCAACAACAACCAAGAAGTCACTAGTTCATTCAAACACCACACCTTTGCATACGTTCCAATGTACTCTTATATTTTGAGAGTGAGTGAGGAAATAAAATATGTTCACATACTCTACATGAGTTCGTAAAATCTTGGAGATTAATAGGGACATTTTACTGCCAAAAGTGGAAAAAATGAGCTTCAAGGTCACCAGTTCAAGGTTTACTTGGAAGGCGGTTTTGTAACAGTGAGTGTAAGGCTTTACATCATATAGGACTAAAACTTCCTGATCTTTCTCAACTTGTGTCACCTCCCCCGGAGAGTTACGTAAGTTTCATGTGCGGTCTGCGGTATGTCTCAAGCGAGCCACGTTGAGATTCGAAGTGTTAAAAATTATTTCGCTTTTGTTCAGTTAACTTTGAATTCTTGTCAAATCCTCTTAGGATGCCGGCTTATTACGTAGATTGCGAGAATCTTTTTCGGTTTAACCATGTCCGTGAAAACTCAGACGTCATATGTAGAGGGCGACCCTAGTACTGAAACCTGAAGGTCACCGCTAGGATATTCTGCAGCCTAAGAAATAGCAATGCTTACTGAAGCCGTAAAAAGTTGATTTTTTGGGTAGGGAGTAATCCAGTTTCTTAATGATGGATCGATAGTAACTGGTTTGCGCATATGGATGAGACATGTATGGCCGAACTTATCAAACGTTTTGGAGAAGTCAGTTCATATTCCAACCACTATCCCTTGGCGACCTAGGATGTTTTTTCATCTGTCCATCTCAACTATCAGGTCGGCTATATGGGAGTGGCTCTTCCTCAATACGTGGTAATAAAAGCGAAAAGAAGTTTAGAGATGACAAGTTGTCGCATCTGCTATCATATATCAAAGAGTATTACTTTTGAAGGCACTGAAAGAAGTGTAACCGGCCGGTTAATTGAAGGTTCTTTGTGTCGGGTCCCTTTGCAACACCCAATGAATATAAAATTTTGGTCTGAATGAACATGTTGAGAATATTTAGTTGTTGGTTGGTTCTTCGTTTTGTCTAGTTTTCCTTTTGATGACTGAATAAAATTCTGTATGGAGTAGCTTCACTGAATTTGTACGTCTTCAGGTGTTAGTCAGGCAGGCCGTGGTGAGTATGATAACAACCTACTGAGAAGTGATCTGTGCTGATACCTGACCGGTCATCTAAGCCTAGTACAACTGACTGGGCCATAATCAATACAGAAGATCAGAAAATTATTCATTTGGGGTTTTCACGTCTGCAGTGACTTCAGCTGAGCCATATAGGACAAAAATACACAGGCTTAACTACAATTGAGCTCAAACAAATCAATTGGTTGATACTGGCTCGTGAAAAAGTCATTGAAATATTGGATGTTTGAAGTGTTCGAAAATATACGTTACCGTTAACTTGGTCAAGGTCGTAATCAACGAAGTCTTGTAATGTCGTTACCCTCGAAACGTATTAGGTTAAGTGAGAAAGGACCTAAAAACCATGATTCTTACGAGAAAAATGAAAGATTTAATTCCATCGCATCTGATATATCAGGTAGGCGATCCGTGTTTTCTAATCGAATATATAGTTTTGGTGCATCTTGTTGAGTCTGTTACTGACGAGGATGCTTCTGAATTCGTTGCAAACGTGGTTGCTGCAGGAGATGTTAGCCAGATACTTAAATTCTTGGATACTGGGAAGGATAGGAAGCCAGCAGAAGTAAGATTGGCATATCAGTAAATACTTTCATAGCTTCTTGCAGTCTTCAAAGCACTCACTATTATTATTTTGAAAACTTCTCGAGATCTGAAGGATCGCTATCCGAATGTGGCCAGAGAGCTTTCCGAAGGCCTCCTTGAAGACGCTCGCTTCTCTTTATGCCTGAAGTCCATGAGGTCTCAGAATGCGGAAATCCTAAAAGCATGTTTTCAGCTCTTAGCATCTGTTGTGACGGTTAGTGAAGATTTGGCTCGAGGGATTCTACGATATGTTGATTTCGAAAGCATGATAATGAAAAAATGTTCCAAAAGAAGAAACCTCGGAGACAAATGTGACGTCCGAACTTGCTTTGTAAATTTTCTGGCTTCTTTTGTTTATCTAGACAATAATTTTGTCTTGAGAGAATTGGTAGATAAAAAAGGTGAGAATCATGTGTGTACAATTTACTTTGGCAAGGTGCTCTAGATTTACTTATTAATGGATCTTTTGTGGATAAATATTCAAATGTAATTTTAATCTTATGCGTTCTCAAGAAAGTAAGTTCATTATTTAACTTTCATTCCATTACAGGTAGCTGAAAACAGTTCAATCAGCAAAACACAGCGAGTGCGTGTATTCAACCAATATTGTCTTCAAAAACTAGCATCTCTGTATATATGGCGGGGAGAGGGTAATTCTATTGATGAAGTACTCAGAAAAGATATTACTGAGGTGAATGAGCAGGAATTAGCGTCAATTAGAGACACCGTACACAAGCTCCTAACCCATCTTTTTACATCTAGTCGTTTTGGGCTAGTGTTTTCAAATAAGTTTGATTCTAACATGTAAGTTTACCATCCGAGTGTTTTTCATGAATCCTAAGTTTGTTGTTACAGTCATCTGAGTCCCTGATATTCTGCATACTAGGTTTTATGTATTCTTGTTTTCAACAGAATTTAGATTGCGAAATTTCGTAAACTCAAAAGTTTGGTTTACGATACAAAATACTTCAGCATGGTTGTGTATTTGCATCTTAGTGATCATATTTTTTGTTGTCCTAATGGTTTTGTTGCAGTCAGCACAATAGTCTAATACTGGCATGTTTGACATCCGCCCAGATGGAGGATGCGTATAAAGATCCCTTGCGTACCGAACTGGTTGTTGTTGCGCTCTGTAAATGTCCAGAATTGTTTCCTCATTATCTTGATCACTTGGCTCCAAGTTTATATCCACGCAATTCACCTACCTGGTTCTGCTTAATGGAGTTTATATCTCACGTGAGTCAACCATATTATCACCTTGATTTGCTTATTGTTTTTTTATGATCCGGTGCTCAATTTATAATTTCTCAGGAATCGATAATTTATTGGGTGAGCAAAACCATCTAATCTTTTAACTAGATGTATTGATTAGTGTAGACTTGATAAACACTTATTTCATGTATTCTGCATGATATATTTTTTGATTTCATCGAGTCTCGTAGTTGAATGATAAATATCACTCAGTTGTGCAATCATTTATGGTTGAATTTTCCCATCCCGAATGTAGCTGCTACCTTGTTGTAGTGGTCGGGCCTGCCTATCATGATGACCCAACAGAGCTATATTGTCTGGAACATATGTTCCTGAAGGTTCTACCATGCCAGGCAGGTCAATCGGAGAAAAGTGGAACTAAAGGCAGCGACTGAAGGTCTGAGGGCGAAGTCGTAATGCTGACTGTATATGGGTGTGTCAGCGGTAAGGTGATACCCTCGGACAACCAGCATCCGCAGCGATGCTGCCTTCTCACAAGGAAGGAAGGGTTAGAAAAAGCCCACCCTAGAATTGTCACACCTCGCCTTACCTCACGGATTTCCGTCTCCGGCGGTAAGGGCTGCCCAATAAGATCTTCGAAAAGAGCTGAGCCACTACTCAAGAAACCTCTCATAAAAAGGCCGTGCGTGACCGGCCTCAAGCGGCTGTCCCTTGGGCTCTGTGGTCACCGACCGACACTAACCTACTTTCCTTTTCAGGTTCCTTTAGAAACACTCTTACACGGTGTGGGCAGCCGGGAAGCAACATCCGCCTTCATACCCGTAACAGCACACTAGACCAAATTGGTCACAAACAAATCCTTCCTACACCCCCTAATATCTCTCTTGTCTCCACGACTACCTCTTCTCACATTCCTTCATCACCCCGCACCGCTAATGCAAACGATGCGAGTTCACGAAACGTTATTTCTGGTTTCCTGAAACCGCGTTCTAAGTTACATATTGGAGCATTTAATGTCCTGACATTTTGTCAAATAGGGCAACAGGCTTCATTAGCTAGGACTTTGGAATCTCGCGCCATCGATGTATGCTGCGTCTCCGAAACGCAAATGCAGGATCCAAGTGGAGTCTTTTATTTGATCTCTCCTTTTCAAGATAAAGAGCCATCTTGATTTACCTTTCGTGTATCTGGAGGCCCCACTGCTGCTCCTCGAGGCCTTTATGTTGCCGATGTAGTATTGAACCGAAAAGCAGAACCGCCTCTCTTAGACTGGATACAAGTCGGTAGTCACTCATGTGCTGTCCGACTAAACGGGACAGTAAGGACCCGTAAAGCTACAAAAACTTACCGTTGCCTCTTTGGTGTCTCTGCATACGCTCTGACGGATTTGAGCCCGGACAGGGTAAAAGATAAATTTTACGGAAGCGTTTCCAAACTCCTTCAGAAAACTAGGCAGTCTGCGGTGATATCAGTAGCTGGTGATTTAATGTTCAATTGGGTACATTAAACGAAACAGAAAGACATCCGGGTGGTTCTTATGGTGTCATGACTCAAAGAACAGATCATAGTGACCGTCTGATGCAACTATGCCCAGACAATCGCCTGTTTCTGGCAAACACCAACTTTCAACATAAGGATAAACATGTTTTGACGTGGCGACCCTCAAAGTCAACTCAACACTGGATCCAACTAGACTACACTGCTATCAGTCAGCGATAGAGAGGCTCGATAGAAGACTGCCGCTCATTATGGAGCACATATTTAGATTCAGGTCATTCTAATAATGCAAGCACGTATTTGTTTGCGTCTTACTGGACTTAAGAAAGACACATCAAGGAAACCCCGTAGAGTTTTATTTAACGATAGCAAATCCACGAATATATTTCAGGGACAACAAGAAAAAAAAGTTAGGCAGCCATGTAGTTGGTGCTCAAGCTGAGGCAGCTTGGAATGATATCCAAAAATCTGTGGAAACAGCAGTGATATCTGTCAGTAAGATAAACCAAAAGGTTAGGGAGGAGGAGGAGTAGATTTCGGTATCATCTACCAAACTGATAGATGCTCGAAAACTCACCCAGTATGGCTGTGAAGTTGGTGAGGGACGAATCAGCCTAAACACAGGCTGATAGGAAGCCTACGCAATGATCGCGAACAATGGTGGGTAGCGAAAGCAAGAGAGGTGGAAAAGGTGACTGAGATAGGTAACAGTAGACAACTGTTCAGACATATCAAGGAAACTGGTATCGGAAATCGGACTGTTAGCGAGACTCTAGGAAAAGATAGGACTATTATTTATTCCTAATTCAGGAGATCGGATCGATGGGCAGAGCATTTCAGGGATCATCAGTTCAACTGGCCTTCATCCACATTTCGAAAGGGAAAGTATACTCTTCAACCTCATCTCCAACAGTGCATCAAAGAAAGCATCGGTGTTCAGCTTTTGTTGCCGAAAACACGGATAGATTCTGTGCTTTATATTTAATAAGTATGTAATTTAGTATACAACCGTACAAAAGTCGAAAATGTATTGTTCAAAAAGTAATCTCTAGAATTTTTAATATTGGACTGAATGCTTTATATCTATTTGGTTGTCTGAAAATGAAATTGTACGGCAAATTTAAGGATAACTGTAACAAATGTACTTTTATGGTGGGACCGTTTTAATCTGAATAGGTGACTGTTGCATTTCGCTAACTTCACATAACTTCCGAATAAATTTTTGTTTTTTAGAGTAAATCCTTTTTAATAATATTGGTGCTTACAATTATCTGTTTACAGATTTACAAATCGGTTAGCAAATATATCATTCAGTTCACTGTAACTGCGTTATCGCATTCACTCAATGTTGAAGTTTTAGCTGGCGTTATGGCGAATTTCTGTGTCTTGTCACCGAAAATGGTTGATCCTATCAGGAAAGCCTTGCAGGTTAGTTTTTTTCAGATTTCCTGCTGCATTACTTTATTAAGGCAGTTTTTTTAGTTTAATTTGGGCATCAGAAAAGTGAATAGTCTGAGACGTTATTTAGCTTTGTTTCAGTAAGAAATAGATGTATACAGACCGGAGTTGTTTGGTTTTCTACTTTCTGAACTGAACAAAACATATAGTGTATGTAAAATAGTATATCGTTTTGGGCTATCATTAGTATAGTGCTAAACGATTATTCAAATAAACAAAGTACTGATACGAATAAACTAGAAAATGCAGGTGACTAGAAGATAAAGACAACTGGTTATCGTAGAGATATCCAGGATTTCAAGATCAGACTAATTAAATACATGTGCACTGTTATCAATGATCCCTTAGGTACATAATCAGGAAAAATATTCATCTCCATAATATCTATAATCAGATTTTATCTCACCTTTAGAATTGATGGATAATATTTAGTGCATAATATAACAAAATATCCTATAAAATTCCTGTTTCAGTCAGTTCTATAATATGCATTGTTCTATCATTGAATATCAGTTTCGAAAATGCCTTTATGTACCTTGGATGTCTACTGAGAATTTTGATTTCATTTAAATACCTAAAGATTGGTATGGAGGCACTCATAAATATGTTTGCTTCACACAAACGAATGAATTTGTGTATGGGCCAACATACTGCCCGGAGTGACCAAAACAAAGCAATTGGTTTTCTTAGGAGGTCAACCCCCGAGCCTTTGACCAAGTGGTCTAAACTACAGTCAGTTACAACGTAGAACTTCGTATGTAAGTACATAAGTTCAGGTTACCATGGCATTGGCACAGAGACACAACTGTCAGTTCAAATCCCATAGTGGTAGAGATAGTAGAAGTATTAGCGGTGATGGGGAAGATTAGGGTTCGAAGAAATTATTCAAGAAACAGAAAGATAGAGGTGATGAGGAATTCAGAATATTAGCATTTGGGAGAACACAAAGAGTGGATGCACCTGCGCCATTGCAAACGATTTTGAACCATGTCGTTCAAGGTCTCTAACCATCGGTTACTATCGTCTCGCGCACTCCAAACGATCTAAACCACAAGGCGTTGGAACATCATCATCATCAGATGTAGCCCCTTGTTTGCCGACATGGAACAACAGTTTCATACGCCATTTGTTTCTTCGAGAACCCCAGTGCTTATACGCACCCCCATAGTTTGTGCCAGTGAGAGTAGAAGATATTCGTAGGCTACAGGTTTTCGATCATAGGTGTCTTCGATGCATTGCTCGTATAAGGGTGTAGTGAATGAGAACACAGGTGGAGGCAACCGAATTGTATTTAACGAAAATTACAGAGTTACTCAGTAAAATCGGAAAACCATATCGTAAATCGTTCATTTGCAAAGGATCAGTTCATCCTATGGAACTGGACTGTTCCTGTTGCCAAACATCAATCCATTGTCACTCTTCATGCGTTTCAAACAAATTCCATTGTTTTCTGACTCTTCCTTTCTTGATCTTCCCCCCATATTATGCTACCAGACTTTACGTTGACACTCACGCTATATACTACTTATAAGTAGTTCGCAACACCGCACCACACTCGTCCCCCCTTTTAATAAGCTGTCGTCGTGGTCCTTCAAAACAGAGCTCCTGGTCAGTTAATATCACCTTCCGTATTCCGTGACACGCTACACTATGCCGGCTTACCACTTCGGTCATCGTTCTTGATCACTGGTCTGGAATGGATACGGCATCTATCCAACGTGTAGCGTCCACAAGTTCCCGACGCTGGAACACGGCGGCAGGCACACACTCGATAAATTGCGACGCCAAAGACTGTGCCCCGTCCACTCCTCACGGCGCAATCCGGTGAGCTCCACAGCAAGCACCAACAGGTCACCATCGGCCGACAGCCGCGCCAACCGGAACCTCTGCGGCGCCTCCTCCCTGTCCGCTGGGCTGTCGAACTCCATTATCAGCCGCCCGGTGACCGTCTCCCACGCCGTCTCCTTGGTGGCACCGTCCAGGCTGTCGTGCACCGCCTTCGCCTCACCTCCCCACAGCGTCCCCAGCACCGTCAACTCCGCCCCAAGCCCCCACCAGCTCCACCGTGGCCCCAAACTCCTCCAGGAAGCTCCGCCAATCTCCGTCCTGCAACTCCTTCGGCCACGGGAGCCCCTTCCTTCGATCCTGGCAGCGACACCAAATGTAGTGAATGAGAACACAGGTGGGGGCAACCGAATTGTATTTAACGAAAATTACAGAGTTACTCAGTAAAATCGGAAAACCATATCGTAAATCGTTCATTTGCAAAGGATCAGTTCATCCTATGGAACTGGACTGTTCCTGTTGCCAAACATCAATCCATTGTCACTCTTCATGCGTTTCAAACAAATTCCATTGTTTTCTGACTCTTCCTTTCTTGATCTTCCCCCCATATTATGCTACCAGACTTTACGTTGACACTCACGCTATATACTACTTATAAGTAGTTCGCAACACCGCACCACAATGCTAGTTTTTGAAGACAATATTGGTTGAATACACGCACTCGCTGTGTTTTGCTGATTGAACTGTTTTCAGCTACCTGTAATGGAATGAAAGTTAAATAATGAACTTACTTTCTTGAGAACGCATAAGATTAAAATTACATTTGAATATTTATCCACAAAAGATCCATTAATAAGTAAATCTAGAGCACCTTGCCAAAGTAAATTGTACACACATGATTCTCACCTTTTTTATCTACCAATTCTCTCAAGACAAAATTATTGTCTAGATAAACAAAAGAAGCCAGAAAATTTACAAAGCAAGTTCGGACGTCACATTTCGTGTACTCAAATCGTTAGCCTTAGATTTTCAGCAGTAGACAACTTTTCAAACTTATCATAGAAGCTGGCATTAGAAATCGGACTGTTAGCGAGACTCTGCAATAGACAGGACTGTTATTTGTTCTTAATCCAGGAGATCGGATCGATGGGCAGATCGTTTCAAGGATCTGTTCAACTGGCCTTTATTGATAATCCAACTGCTCACGATCTCCTCCCGACCTGATTGACAAATCGATGTTAGCCCTCCAACTCGTTAAGAAGTTGTAAGAGGTATGAGCTATCTATGGGGTGAGAGAGCAGCAAGCTTCTGATTAACGTGTGGGGCTTTTAAGGATGGTTGTTCAGTTCTAGCAGCAGATTGACTGATATACTCACTAAAATCTGGGAACTGGGGTAATCACATCTTATTGGTTTGTAAGAAATTAAAACAGTTCTCTTGCGACAATTAGTTTAATTAATATTTTGTCTAAAATATTAGCGTCGATGTTAATTCGATGCCTAACTAGAGCTCGTGAGGAGCTGACTCGAGGAAACCAATCTGGTTACAGACCTGAACATGATTGTTGACAATTCGACACAATCCTAGAAATCATACACTTTTCGGCGTCCGACAATATTTGTATTCCGGCATCTGACTCTGTCGATCGTACAAGGTTTTACGTTGTCGCTCATTGGCTGACTGAGTAGTTGATATTTGATTCATGAATGGTAATCATACAATTTACTAAAAGTGGGAAATAAAATTATAAATTGAAAATGCTTTTAAAACGTAGATTTGTTTGTAAAATGAGGATTGTTGTATATAAAGTTGTGTTCAAACATTCAGATTAGTTTCTGTCAGAATAAAGCTACATGTAATACAAATGATGTCGAAAAGGACAAGGTCAAATAAGTTGTGATTGGTCATTTGTCAATACGTGGCTCTTCGAATTCCATTTTTCCTGTTAATGCTATCCTGCTTAGCACATATATACACAGCTTCTGTTTTCAATATTTATGCGTGCTAAACCCTTCATGATGTATTCTGGTCCCTTCTCCTTTCCAACGTAAAACTTTTGCTGATCTGTTTAGTTTTTTCGAGGCTAACCGAATATTTAGGATCATGTTCATAGGGCTGATACTCGAGTCTTTTATCAAGTGGTCTAAACCACAGTGAAGCTTCACTAGGAGATGCAGCTCCATCGTTGACGACATTGAACAATAGTTTCATACGCCATTTGTTTCTTATATGCACCCCTGGTGTGTAGTTAAGGTTTTTCAACCCTCCTAAGTGGTTGCTTCGTACCCACCAACGCGCCTTAAACACTGGATATTCGCTTTTCGTCCTCTTAATAGCGTAAACAAAACCACTTGCATGAGAAGGCAATGAGTAGAATTTTCTTTAAAGTGTTTATCTTTGCAAGGGCATATGATAATTTCGAAAGCATTAGAAAAGAGAGATAGCACTTGTGTTAAACACGATTGTTTCCAACAAATTATAGGCATTTATAATGGCTTCGAAAGAGCTGCGAATCAACTGGCTATTGGTTCCTTGACCACGACGGAATGAAAGGATATGTTGCATTTTTAGAGATTTGGGTCGTCATCGGTGAATTTACTGTAATAAAATAAGGTGATGAATGATTCTTCATGAGGGATCAGGGACCATTTTCAACAAACTCATTAGTCTACTTTGAGTGTGCTGCTTTTCTATTTTTTGGTTCAAAATCATCAACTTCTTAGTTTATCAGTTGATAGTAAATAATTGTATCCTTTTTTCCTTCTATTCACAATTAGATATTATTCAAATTACCCAGTAGTATATCAATACTTATCGAAATTTATTCATTTATTATACACTCGTACATCATTAACTGTATCGTACAAACCGAAAATATTTTTCAAATTACTTTTAAAATATGTTAATCTAAAAGCAATGCTTTTCACAAATGTTACATTTAAACATCAATCAATGGATGAAAAAATGTCAACCATTTCAGATGAATATTTATTAAAAGGTAATTACTAAAAACATTGAATGTCTGTTTTTTGTTTTGTTGTATTTGTTTATACTATGTGTTTTTTAAAGGGAAAAAAGCAGAATCAGAGAAGTACCATGAAAAGTGTGTTTGCATTTATTTTTTTTCTCAAATTTTAGAATATTTATTCAGGTTTCTATTGGAGATAGCTTCTGTTGCACCGAAATTTGTGTACAAACATATTTCAGTTTTATGGTTATTGAGTGCATACAATGCTACAATGAGTTCGCTTGGTGAGTATTTTATTTGAATTATAATTGGTGATTTTATACATTTAGAAACATAAGGATATATTTTAAAAGTTAACCTTCCTCTCCCTTTCACTAATATATATATATATATATATATATATATATATATATATCATTGTAAGGTATGCATAGAATCCATGTGAAACGTCAAACTCATCGAAAAAAAATTCCAGAGCTGAAAAATATTAAATTCATCTAATTATACAATGTTGTTATAAAGAAAAAAAAGAAATAATCAAACCTGTGAGTAGTTTAGAAGACATAATCGTTGTTACAACAGTCGATTGTGAAAATTCATGCAAAACAAATGAAATATGTTTGATAAGTAGTAGTGGACAAACTAACTAAAAGTTGAAGTGTGTATCTTGACGTTATTACTCATTTTTGTAAATAACTGAATAGAATTCAGACTACGTAACACGGAAATCGGTTATTGCTATTCAAGTCTGTTTATATATGGTCGGTAAAATCCATTGTCTAACAGTTCGGTACTGCATATCTTACAGTATTGAGTCGATTCTCGCCTATTACTCTATTGATTTTTGTGTTTACTTAACTTGTCTTTCTCTCGAATTGATTTGAGAAAAAAGGAACAGATTTGCATTGTATTGTAGCAAGGATGATTGGGCCTAGTTTGAGCATTAATTATTCCGCCTATATTCCCTCCTTAGGATGGATGACCTGTTAACCAAACAACACGATGTTCGTCCAGAGTGCAGTTTTCATACGCTTTATCGATAACTAGAATGGAACATAATAGGTAGCTTACTTCCGGTTCAGTTCCACGATTTTAATGCAAATAATAATGTAGAGTAGATTTTTATGTTCATTTGGCTCTGGAGCTCCTTTTATGTTTTAAGAGTCTCATTTTTACTCAATATAATCTATGCATAGGTGACATTTGAAAAGAATCTCAGGATTCGTTTATTATTTGCAGTTTGTAGCCTGCCTTACTCTTTCATGTCTACGGTAGTACCACTTCATTTGATCCTTGATCATCGTTAGCTGAGCCTAATTTCTTAGGTTTATCTGGTCATTTTTCAACTGCTAACTCACAATTCGTAATTTGTTGCAATGATTTTATTAGTTGAGTCTTCATGCAGTTGCATTTTTGGTATGGCAACCTGGACTTATGTACGTACGTACGAAGTTCTACGTTGTTACTGACTGACTGCCCAATTGTACACTCGTTTCATATGCTTCGCGATTAAATAAAGTAGAAATTTACTACAGTATTTTGAAAATGTTTTTAAATATGTGAGATATCATTTTTAATTTTGCTCATCTTTTGTTCTGTATTGAAGATCAAACTATTCTCCAATTGATTTATCTTCTGGAAAAATATTCACCAGGATCTTTGATTCGGTCTAGGTAAATTATAGTTTCTGTTTTTTTTTCAAAACCATTTATCTATGCGTTTTAAAACAGTTATGCTTTTTAATATGTAACAAATCTTGGGTAGATACCATATATTATTCAGTAGGATATCATATTGAGTTATGTGAATGTTTTATTTAGAGACATCCATTTGTTGTAAATGTTGCACCCTCAATTGCAACGTGTTAATAGTAATTTCTGTCAAAGTTCAAATATCGACTTAATCCGATTTTTGTTTCATTTATTTTCGGTGCATTTCATTGTCTTATTTAATTCTGAGTTATTTTCCGTTTGTATTATTTGTTCGTTCTACATTCTTGTTTATTTATAATTTCTAAATGTAATCGATGTATACTTTAATGAATACTAAGTAATGAGTTCGAATAAAACCTCTCATTACTTGATTTTGGATACCGATATTTGAAGCTGATACTGAGGGAAATTAACGATTTTCTAACGCGAATGCTTCCGTTCAAAGTCACTGACCAAAGGTTAGTTCAAGGCCTTACCTATCATTTACAGCTTATGATCTCAAAGTTCTCTCGTACATGAGTACTTCGTCAACATAGTCAAGACTTCAAGCTAACGCGTCGGTGTTGCTATTAAGTGCCAACAGGTAGTCCGTATTCAACTTTTTATTAGTTTTTTCCAGTTCTATGCTAAGCATTGTGAAAGTACATGCAATCCATAAACAAAAAACGTAGCCGCTTCTGTCTCCTCAAGTAGCTCAAATTTAAAGAACTCAACCCTCAATGTTGGCATCGCAAGGTGTAGCATTTCACTAAATTTTACCTCTTCAAAGAACGGACGCGTTATTGTGCAGTAGTGAGTCTTAAAGAAGAATATTGCCAGAGTAAAAAACCTAAGAGCTCAAAAAGTAAATTCACACCGTACACAGCGGCCTCATCTTTGATTTTATTTGTAATCCATAGAATAAAAGAACGGAGATAGAAGAGGCTTATCAACTGGTTAACTAGCACTTATTAATTACTGTAGTTAAAAAAGCAACGGCGATTGGATACCGTATCACAAGAGTGTTGTATCCCTAACCCTCATTCAAAATCATGTGACAAATAAAAAACCAATCAGAATTACGCTTAGCACCAACACGTTAGCTCCAAATCCTTATTGGTCCATAGCTCGATAGCTTCTTTCTCTACCCTGTCTCTTGGTTCTAATGTCTGTAATTTAATCGCTACAGCATTCGTTATATTTCACGCATAGTTTATATGTCAAACACAGCAGACCATATCACACCATATAATGAGAAAACACATTTTTACTTGAGCGAGCCCATAAGTGGCTGTGAATCAGGGTCTGTAAAAATAATAATCTAGCAACAGATTAGGAATAATAAATCACACAACAGTATTTAATGCGTTAGTCGGAAGATCATAATAAAAGGATATATATATATATATATATATATATATATATATATATGTATATATATATGATTACACATTAATGCTATATATATAATCAGTCCTGGAAGTTACCATTTCTCTAGTCTTCTGATATACCAAACATCCTTTCCCTCTTAATTCCGGTTACTTCGAAAAATAAATCTTGTCTGTAAGGTTTATTTGGTGTGTGTTTCAAGAAGACTAGTTCACAATTGTGTTCATTGAACTCTGTTACGAATAAATTCCATGTTTGTTAGTAAAAAAAATTTATTCAATTCAACACTTGTCACTAAATTAATTAATGCAGTGAAAATGTTATTGAAACTGAATGACCATAGTCGTCCCGTATTAATTTATACTAAAAATTAATGTACGAAAGTCACCTAAAATCTATATGTGAACTACTCATTTCTTCCTGTTTTGTTTTATCTACGGAATTAGTTTGCTCGTATGTTAAGTGTGAATTTGGTGAATTGATACTAGTTAGTTGGTCACATATCGTGTTTTGCTAATTCTCCATATGTATGTTATCCAACTAAAAAAGTACTTTTAACAGTAAAGTTGAATAGTAATTTTAGTTAGCACTAAAAACTCCAACCGATACATAATACCTTTCTTCTTCTTACACTTAGTAAAAAATTAAAAAATGATTAGGGCTTAAAATATCTATTCATCTGTCAGCAAATAAAATATATATAAATAGGAGTTAATTAGTATTTAGGGGAACAAATCTATCTAATAAACCGTGTGAAGTATATTAAATTTTTATAATTGAAATTATTCTCAATTCTACTTTATTAAGTCATTATGTTTACTATATGCAGTATTTGAATCGCTGCGTATAGTTGTACCTTTAGTCTCACACGTCTACTGTATAGTATGATTTGGAGTAACTTAGGTTTTCAAATAAGACAATACAGTATGTTTTGTATTGTATTTAGTGTTGGCTAAGTGACAGATATATTTTTGTAACACATCACATTTTAGGGAGTATTATCATCATTAACAATCTAGTCCTAACTTTATTATCATTGAATCTTGAATGGTTCTTAACAGCTGTTTCATTTCAATAAAGATTTGATAAGAGTGTCGTTTTATTAATTTCACTCGATCTGTTAAATAATATGTAAATAATCTATGGTGGTTTAAGTCTCACTCTTAAGGCTAATTAAACATCCACGATGGTAAGACGATTTCCATTTTAAATCTGATTCATATATCATGCAAGGGGATTAAAGGAAGTTGGTAGGAAATTCTAAAGATAATTTTCATACCATCTGGCAGTCGTCAGCATAAGCTGTGTGGGATCATTGGGAAACTAATAACTTCTCTAGGATCTGAACCCTCATCATCCTGTGATGTTACGGCTGAGCTATTCATGCTTCTACTCACTTAATGTAAGACTGAAATATTTAAGACTCATTGACCAAAAGGTTGTGACTAATGTCACGTTTGTTTAGTCCTTCATTTCTGCTCAAATTTTATCAATTAGTTCGTTGTATCAACACTTGTATGAGAGTTTCGACATCACGTGCACTATGTTTCAGTGGTAGGTGGTTGATAGTGTTATTGTCTGAGCACATAATTCTTGGTGTTAGCTTCTTGAATATTTACGTGCCACACCAATAAATGAATTTGTGTATGGGCTAACATACTGCCCGGGTGCCAAAAACATCTAATTGGTTTCCTTAGGAAGCCGATCCCCGAGCCTTAGACCAAGTGATCTAAACCACAAGGCAGTGAAGCATCATCAATAGATGCAACTCTTTGGATGCTGACAGTCAATAATAGGTTCGTACGCCACTCATTTCTTCAGCGTCATAGAACTCATGTGCATACTTGTTTTGTATTCAGGGTTTTTCAACTCTCCTAAGTGGATGCTTCGTACCCATCAATGCGGTTGAAACACCGGACATTGGCTTTTTGTCCTCTCGATTTCGACAGTGAAACTGATGGCATGAGAAGTCAGTGAGTAAGATTTTCTTGAAAGTTGTTATCTCTGGATGCCCAAATGAGCTATCGACAGGGAAAGTCGACTCTCTATCGTTGACCGCATCATGTCACTTGCGGGTGTGGTTGCCTGTTGTCTTTTAATAAAGTTAAGTTTCACTATATGCAAAGGTTAATTTCTTTTGTACTCAGCTTAAAAAAAAGTTCAAATTTTAAATATATTTTTTTACATCAAGTTATCTTGTATGGGGTCCTACCGTTTGTAAACATTATGAATTTGATTCACAAAGTAACGTATTCAGTTATCCAACTTTATTGCGCGAACCTAATGTAAATACACTGTTCAATGTATTTGATGACAATCAATTGTTAGAGTCGGCTTATAACTTCCCGTTATATCGAAGGTGGCTTGTAAGTTTTAAAACGATATTGTTATATCTCTTTAATTACATATTTATGCATTGAATATAAGCAAATGTAAATATTTCTTCCTAATCAGTTTATGATCCATTTTGTTTCACTTACATCAATATTTCGATGAGTGTTAACAAACTTATCGTCACATTATCTTTTTCGAAAAAGAGTACTCACCACAAAAGCCTTCTCGTGTTATATTGTCAGTTGTTATCATTGGCTAGATTTTTTATTATTCATTAGTAAGTGTATAAAGTAAGATCTTTAAGACAGTGGAGAAAATTTTTGAAGCTCAGGTAGATGTTTGTGGCAATATCTTTCTGTTATAATAGCCAATTATTTTAAAAAGTTACACTTCTGTCTCGATTAATCTAATTTCAACGTGTATTGTTAATGTTTAACTTTTGCACACATCTCTGTCAGAGTTAACGTGATCTAAGATCTAATTTAATGGTATTATGAGCTCTGTCATCTACTTGTCTCAGCTCATATTACAACAAATAAACCTCCGTTATATCAAACTGTTGACGGGATAGTTGTAAACAGATGTACGAACCTAATTATAATTTGTGATTAGATTTATTTTATCAGGTAAAAATGGATAATTTGGATGTAATATTAGATCTATTTGTGCAAACTCAAATGAAAATCATCAGTATCCTAGAGAGAAAAAATGTTCTTAATAGTGTTAACAGTAGGCGATATTTAATTGTTTCTAAATTGTATTCCAACCATTCTACTGATCTAACTATGTCTAGTGACGTCTGCAATTGTTATGAGAAAACTAATTCGAATGAATCAAATCTTATTCAAAATTCTTGTGTTAATTTACCAGATGTGATTCGCTCTAATGATTCATTCATTTAAGTGAAATTCAAAAAGTGAGAAGCAATTTCCTAATAAGTTAGAATCTGATGCGTTTTTTTGTTGTCATACTAGATGTTATTTGTCATCACAATAGGTTTGTTTTCGCCGAAATCCCCGATCATTTCGACAGGCCTGTCCCAAATAGATAAAATCCAGATCACGTTTCTGATGTTATTATGGGAAATGTTGAATATTCCCACAACCCATGTGTATCGAGTTGAATCCTTTTATTAATTTCTATAAGGTGGAACAGGTTATGCATTAAAAAATTAAATGAAAGAATATAATAATTTCTAACCAATGGAGTGGTAAGATTATTGATCAGAATTTATTATACAACTTGTGCTGTGCTCATAGTATCTTTAAAATTAGTTGTTCATTCTACTTTTATTTGACCATCTAGAATGCTCCAGATTCGTACGTCATTGATTCAAAGATTGTAAAAATTGATCGTACACATGATCCGTGCTTCATTCTGCATGTGTTGTATTACTACCTTCACTGTTGTAAGTTTTAAATATGTGACAACTTATTTTTTAACACTAACTTCAAGTGAAGGTTATTTTTAATAAAAATACTCTACTTGCTCAACTATTTATTATCGGGTGGGGATTTTATGAAAAAAGTTTTCCTTAGTGCAATTTTTTTATTACGAATGATCTTTCTATTACTGATGAAACTTTATTTAGAATTCAATTGGGAATTTAGACACTTCGTTGAGTTTGTAGAATAGTAATATTTGGCTTCCAAACTAGTAAGTTGCCGGTTTGAATCCATTCCAAAACCACAGTGTATACTTCACATATGAACTACCGCAATCATTGAAACCAATACTTCCTCGAATTAGCCGATGGTTAATTAGTGTTTTACATCTTGCACTGCTGTCAGTTCTGACGTCGATTGTTAGAGGAAGTACACTAAACAGATGGTAGACGCGTTCAAACCATATCTTTATATCAATCTTCTATGAAGGTGTAGTGAAGGAGAACACCGGTGAGGGCAACCGGATTGTATTTAACGAAAATTACAGAGTTACTCAGTAAAATCGGAAAACCATATCGTAAATCGTTAATTTGCAAAATATCAGTCCATCATATTGAACTGGACTGTTCCTGTTGCAAAACATCAATCCATTGTCACTATTCATGCGTTTCATACAGATTCCATTGTGTTCCCACTCTTCCTTTCTTGATCTTCGCCTATCTTCTGCTGCCAGACATTACGTTGACACTCACGTCATATACTACCTATAAGTAGCTCGCACAACAAAGGGGGAGGTGATGAAGACTTGTATCTCAAAAGGACGACTTGAGTGGAGTTGAGTTCATTGATCTGAATGTGTTTAATCGGTCAGACCACTCAGCTCAGAAAATGGTAACTGCACCCAAAATCTAAAGAACTTTTGTCTGGTGGATAGTTGTGAATTAAACAGTTGAATATCTTAAGAGTTTATATTTGATGAATGTAGCACTTCTGTGCATCCGGTGGTGTTTTTTCTTCTTCACAATTTGTTATTATTAGATTGGTATTGACAAATTCATTTCACTTATTACAACAATACAATGTAAAATAATGTTTCAATTTGATTTGTTATTGTTTTATGCCATTTCAATAAAAAAGTTGAATATTATAATAAACATATAACTAAGCGAAAAAATAAACCAGTGATATATTGGTGGTTAAAGCACTGATATTTACTGAAAATTTGTTACTCTTTGTTGAAATAGTGGTATAGTATTACTAACCCAATCAAGAAAACATAATCTTAATTTACATATACGACCAACTATTTGTCGGTTTAGTTGGATTTAAATTCATTCGTTTTCAGTATGTTAACCACTACACCTAGTCAAAATAATTACGCAACAAGTCTTTCAACTGTTTCAATCGTTACGCGTTCACAAATCCGACTAGTTTATCTATTTAACTACCTATTATTATCGTATTTCACTGAATTGTTTTTATATCACTAGACTTATTTGTGTCACTTTCTGTTTTCCGTCATAAATATATGTGAACTTTTAGATTATCAATATAACTAGGTATTGTTTTATGTCAATTAAGTTTCAGGAGAATGTGAACAAAACAATGCCGATGTTGTTAAACCTGTTCAGTTTTTGAAAACTTTCTACTTAAAAAATTGTTTATGTTATGCTGTGGCTGGATTATCAAGTTACTCAAAACATATGCGAAATATGGCTAGAACAATTATCGGTATTTATCGGAAATTATTGGGTTTATATATCTCCGGGGATTCAACAACCTCTAATAATCATGATCGCTCAGAAAAAAAGCCTAATTTATCCTCTAAACATTTTCCTGAAGGCCAACAAGTATGCCAAAAAATTTCCATTATTCAATTTTGCATACCAAGCAGTTGCATTTCTTGATCGTGCAAATAAAATCCATGTTATTATCTTAGTTATTGCTTATGCCACTGTTCAAAGTCGTTTATTCTATCCAAGAGTATTGCTGTTTCCAATTTAAATATTTGAGATTTAGATTTTCAAAACAGTTCTATTAAATCCTATCTTTTACATTGAGATCAATAGCAAAAACTAAAAATAATGGAATCTTTGCTCAGCGTACACCTATTAGTGGATCAGTGTCTCAGCAGTTAAGGACTTTGACCTTCAGAAGCTAGCTAAATCGTAGGTTTGAACCCCTCTCCAACTACTCTGGTTCAGATAACCGTGTGGTATCACTGGTCCTCACACAAAGTGCGACTCAAAGCCAATTACACGAATCCTATACTTGTCAAACGAGTTATTATCTAAAATTATGTATCTTCCCAAAAAGCACACCAGAAACTTAATTTTGTCCGATAGTTATCGAAATTTATATTCACAACTTTCATTGATTAACTTTTCTTGCTGATAATTTCACAATAACTCTTGCTGGTCCTTTTTATTCTTATTATTTTTAGATTGCCTTTGTTCTTGATATATTGCGTAATAGTTTATCACATGGTGGTGGGTCTGTTTTCGGTGGTGGAAGTCGTAAAGCTAAGTCATTCCATATATCGATGGATTCAGGTGGACGTTTAACAAAACTTCATGCAAATTTCTTTATCAGAGTTTTAAAAATACTCAGTCGACCAGGTAGGCTAATTTTTACTTGTGTGAGTGCTTGCCACAATTTTGCAGAGTGTTATGCTTTCTTGTTAGATATTTCTAGAACAACTGAAAGATTAATCTCTTGTTATTAACACACCAGACAACTATGCATGTTTATAGCCTCGGAAAGCTTACTCTTACGTTGAGATTTTAACTATCACTAGTCAGCGCTGCAATTTTGGATCTTAACATTATTGAGTCACATGTTGGGTAGCTAGATTCTCAGAACTCTCTCGGTTAACCTCCTAGTTTTGTAAATTATTTTTGGAAATTCTAATTTATTATTTTGGCGCAATAAACGCCCCCTTATCATCAGTTTGTGTTTCCCACTTCGAAGGATTTTAAAGCTCATAGGTTAGTTTTCTCTTTTAGTGTGCTATTTCCAATGACTCTGTTTGTACTTTATAAATTGCACTTGAAATGAATGTCTGTTAATTCGTTCTCTCGGATCTGCTTGTGGAATGTAAAATCTTCCTTTTGACATCAAAGATTTTGCTCTAGTTATCTGGGCTGGGCAACATTGAATAACTTAGCTGTCCTTTTATTGTGTCAAGTCCTATCATAATTAGCGCAAGCATAGCATCACTACATTGGTTAATATTCTTGAATTATTTAGTGATGCTCAAATGTGTGCCATAAACAGAAATTTTTCTTGTACTATATGAACATAACATGGATGAATTTTGTAAGATTATGTATATTACTACTATTTACAGTAAACAAATCAAATATGTACTACGTTAAACTCTCTTTTCAAACTTTCTTTGATCACATTAAAGATTTCTGTTTATGAAATCAACATGTTCATCTGACCACCACCGACTTATTCTGATAATGTCTCAAGCCACTGAGTTGCACAATCTCTATGACTCCGACCAGGTTGTCATGAAGTTCCAACAGATGCCAGTTCTGTACGACTTTCTTTCATACGGCGTCACCTTGTCATATACTAACTAACTCTCTGATTCTTCTAGCCAGTAGCAGCGTTAGCAAATAATGCACGATGTGAAGTTCGCTGAAAAGACATTCATAGTATTTGTTTGAGACATTGTAGTCGGTGCTTCAAGATAGTAACATCAATTGAATTTTTGATTGTTGCACCGAGACACGCTCTGCCGAACCTCAGCATTATTAACATGGTGTTATCAATGAATGTCAGCAATCCTTTGAAGACAGCCGTGACCGAACACAGAAAGTTTTCTAATAGCTTCAACTTGGAGAGACCAGGTTTCACAAGCATAGAACAAAACTCACCTCACCAATGCATTGCAGACCTTTTACAACCAGATTAGCATCACACAAGCATCAAAGACGACCCGGACTAGGATAAGCCGCTCCATCCTTCACTATACGTGGATCGATCTCATCATTCATGCCACCACCAGCACTTACAAAGCTACCTCAGTTACATGAACCTTTCGACTGCGTCTGTCTATTCACTATCAGGAGTTAGTTCAGGTTCAATGTTCTGCTAGTTTTGTGAAAGTACTTTGTAATTAGAACATGCAAACCATATGTTGTACCTATGTACACTGATTAAGCGCGAATTATATAGCTTAAGAATCTTCACACAGTAAGACAATATCATCCGCTTGCTTAAGGTTAAAAAGTTTTTCTCCAGGTTACAGGTTCACACCAACATAACTTACATCCATCATGGCTGTTTCCAGAACTTCATCGATAGTAAAATCGAAGAGGAATGGCGAGATTTGGCAACTGTGCTTACCTCACTGCACAGTAGTATTAGCAGTAATCGGAGAGATTAGTGTTCGAATATATGATTCGAGAAGTATATTTATTATTTACTAGCTTCACGGATTGTTCCACGTAAACTACACTTCTTGCAGGTAGAGTCTTGGATGAGTTAAAAGAGCCTCCGGCAGTTTCCAGATGCATCTTCTGCTCCCAGCTTGTTAGCATGCTCCAGCTTCCTGGTTCCTCGATCTTCACACGATCATCGCACTATTTGATTTCGTGACAGCCTCATTTTATTGTTAAGCTTGCGGTTACCTCTGAAAAACCTGGATGACTGCAAGATGTAGGGAGTCTGTAGGTACCCGCTGCTTGTAAGCGGCACGTTTCGCAAAGTTGCAAGAGTGCTCATCTTTACTTTTCGATGGTTCGATAGCTAGCCTTGAATCTAGAACGGTTTGATCTTCAGTTGCAGCAAAATCTGAAGCCAGTTGCTTACATCTATTTGTTTAGGAAGACAAATTTCTTGGTTGTTGAAACATAAGAAAAGATAAGCACTAGGAAGGGAATAATTGGAGTCCTGATAATTACTTTAAACTGAGCGGCAGTTTTGTACACAACCACGTCACTTGAACCCGGCCGTAGCTGCTACCTCGACGTGATGGTCGGGCTTGCCTATCGTGATGACCCAACCGAGCCATACTGGCTGTAACATATGTTCCTGCAGGTCCTACCATGCCAGGCTGGTCGACTGGAGAACGATGAGACTAAAAGCAGCTACCCAAGGTCTGAGGGCGAAGTCGTACTGCTGACTGCAGAGGGGTGTGACAGCAGTAAGGTGTTTCCCTCAGACAACCAGCATCTGCAGCGATGCTGCCTTCTCACAAGGAAGGAAGGGTTAGAAAAGGTCGACCCTGAAAATGTCACACCTCACCCTACCTCACGAATTTCCGTCTCCTTGGGTAAGGGTGCCCACTAAGGGCCTTTAAGAACGGAGCTAATCCTCAAAAAACCTTTCATAAAAAGGCCGTGCGTGATCGGCCTCAAACAGTTGTCCCTTGGACTCTGCGGTCACGCTCCCAGGTCTCTAAGACACCGTAAGAAAGCCTCTTAGGGTTTTACTTAATGATAATAAGGCGAAAAATATATTTCAGGAACAACTAGAAAGACAGTTAGGTGACCATTTAAGCGATTCCCATCCGGAAGCAGGATGGAATGATATCAAAAAGGCTGTGGAAACAGCAGTGATATCTGCTAGTAAGGTTGACCATAAGGCTAGAATGAAACCGTGGATCTCAGTAGCATCCACCGATCTGATGGATGCGCGAAAACTCATCCCACCTGGCTCTGAACATGATGAAGAACGAAGTCAGCTTAGGCGCAGACTTATAAAAAGCCTACGTAACGATCGCGAACAGTGGTGGGTGGTGAAAGCAAAAGCGATGGAAAAGGCAGCGCCGATAGGCAACACTAGACAACTTTTCCGACTTATCAAGGAAACTGGTATTAGGAATCCTAGTGTAAGTGAGACGATCTCGGAAAATGATGGGACTTATTTATTATCAATCCAGGAGACTGGATAGATGGGCAGAACACTTTAGGGATCAGTTCAACTGGCCTCGAGCCACTCTTCGGTTACCCACGATCTCCAGTCATCCTGAATGGCAAATCGACGTAAGTCCGCCTAGTCTTAATGAAGTTGAAAAAGCGTTAGGAAATCTGAAGCGAGGGCGAGCTGCAGGTCCTGATAGACTGGCCACTGAGATATTTAAGGATGGTGGTCCAGTTTTATCAGCCTGGTTGACTGAGATCTTAGGTAGAATCTGGGAACTGGACGAAATCCCATCCGACTGGTCTCAATCACTGATTGTCCCAATCTATAAGGATAAAAGTCCTCTTGTGACAATCACAGGGGAATAATTCTAACTGATATAGTTTCTAAAATATTAGCCTCAGTAATACTTCGACGCTTAACGAAAGCTCGTGAAGAGCAAACTCGAGAAAACCAGTCTGGTTTTCGACCTGGACGTGGCTGTATAAACCACATTTTCACACTACGACAGGTCCTGGAACATAGACACACATTTAGGCGTCCTACAATAGTTGTTTTCCTGGAGCTAAAAGCGGCATTTGACTCGGTAGATCGTGAGGATCTGTAGCAGTGTCTGTCATTGAAAGGTGTACCAAAGAAGTACATTAACCTTATACAAGCCCTCTACTCGAACATCACTGGTCGAGTGAGAGCTTATGGCGAACTGTCATCTGAATTCTCTACTTCAAGTGGTGTCCGTCAGGGATGTCCACTCTCTCCATTCTTGTTTAATTTTGTCATAGACATGCTCCTAGAAATAACCTTATCCTCGTCTGAATTTTCAGGAGTAGACCTGTTACCAGGTGGCTCGCTTATTGACTTAGAATATGCTGATGACATTGTCCTACTTGGTGAAGACGCTGACAAAATGCAGTCTTCTGACCACCCTAAGCAACAATGCAAGCATGTTCAAGATGCGGTTTCCCACTCAAAATGCAAAATGTTGCTTCAAGACTGGGTTGCATCGGGACCTAAACTAGTGATAGGGAGTGAAGTAGTCGAACGTGTAGACCGCTTCACTTATCTTGGGAGTCTCATCAGTGCCGATGGCCTGGTGACTGACGAAATCTCAGCTCGGATACAGAAGGCTCGATTGGCTTTTGCCAACCTGCGTCACTTATGGCGTAGGCGAGATATCCGTTTGCTGACTGAAGGACGAGTGTACTGTGCAGCAGTTCGCTCCGTCTTACTTTATGGCTGTGAAACATGGCCAGTGAGAGTAGAAGATATTCGTAGGTTACTGTTTTTCGATCATAGGTGTCTTCGATGCATTGCTCGTATATCGTGGGACACCCGAGTTAGCAACGCTGTTATTAGGATTTGGGTGCTAGGTAAGAATGGCAGATCAATAGATGAAGTGCTGAAACTTCATCAGTTGAGGTGGTTGGGACATGTGTTGCGTATGCCTAACCACCGACTGCCTCGACGAACTTTGTTTTGTAGTGTAGTAGTAGGTTGGAAGAAAGTTAGGGGCGGACAGACCAAAACTTGGCAGAAATCCATGAAGTCATTGACGAGTGGACTTATCCATGTCGGTAATTGTAGACTAGCTGGTTGGGGTCCGCGAGATGATAATAATCGATGGTTAGAGACCTTGAATGACATGGCTCGAAATGGTTTGCAATGGCGCCGGTGAATTTATTCTTTGTGTTCTCTCAAACCCTAATTTTCTGGATTCTTCAATACCTTTAGTTTTGACTTTCTAAACTTTTCTCACTGAATCATACTTGTTGAATAATATTTTCTAATCCTAACCTCTCGGATTACTTCTAATACCTTAACTACCTCTTCTACTATTGGATTTGAATTGACAATTACATCTCTGTGCTGATGTGGTATGGCAACATGAACTGATGTACTTACGTACGAAGTTCTACGTTGCAACTGACTGACTGTCTGACGTCACTTGTAACTGATCACGATGTGAACAATCTGAGTTCAAGTTTGAGATTCAGCTAAAGACCGCTAGGTAGAACTTTGGCAATGGCTGTGCCGATAATAGATGCTAGCTAGAAACGTGCGACCAATAATTTCTCACTGACATGTGCATTCAAGTTTTCGATTAGTACTACGATGACCGTTGAATGCATACTCTGGAGGGGATCACTAATGCAAATTAATTTTTTTTTTCATAATAAACCGCAATCATAAATAGTGAGAAAAAAAGGATTTAACATTTCCCAACAAAAATTGACTGTATTAAACATTCACTGTGTATGAGGACGTTTTATAAATTTTCATTGACACATGCAATGCAGTCTCAGATGGTTATTAGTGGTCGAGTAAAATGACATAATCAGTTTTTTCTATCAATACCTTTTTGTTTCTATCAGTAATTATTAAAGATATTGTGTAAGACAGATTTTTTTACTACCATACTTTTGCCTTTTTATAGAAAATCATATGTTTCAGCCTATTTGGAGTTGTTTGCTGGCAAAACCGGCAATTGATCTGAGATATGTACCGGAATTTCTAAGATTATTCTTTTCAACCAATAATAAAGTAAGTAATGCACTTTTCTAGATTATTTTTCAGGTTTAGAGGATGACAGATTGTTAATAAAAAACGGATTAGGGTTGTACTTGCACATTACTGGGTCTCGGCTCAGTGATGTAAAGGTTACATGTTTGCACATGAGACTACAGGTTTTAAGCTCAATTCCTGAATACTCACTGCTGAGGAGTAAATCCACAGTGGTTTGAAAGGGTCATTCAATGCTTCCAGGGTTTCAGTAATGTAGATAAGATCAGTCCCCGATTTAAACCGTTTAAATGTGTCAGTTAAATCAAAAAGGTTGTGTACATTATAAATTGTTAATCTTTTTTAGCCTGAAAGTTGTAAAATATCCAATAACTTGTACTCAAACTACTCTTATTCCGTTTCTTTTATTTTTCTAACTTTTTCCAAGGAAATTTTTATTATTGATTCAGTATTTCGTGAAATTTAGGAAAATGGTTTTATTCCTGTGTAAAAGCAAAATGCCTATTTGATGATTATTTTGAGATTTTCCCTACTTTTTTCAACTCATAGTTCACTGTTGAACGTCAATGGATTTGTCGATTGTGTGTTGATAGTTTAAGTGATCCAGCAGACTATTTGGTGATGGAAAATTCTTTAGTATTTAAACACATTTTATGTGCTTATTCATTGCCCTCAGCTGACATGAGTTTCAAGGTAGGTTAATAAATTTTGGTGCTGGTTTTTCAGTAGAGTTTTTGAATAGGAAAATTGCTTCTTTGATTTATCATCTGTCTATTCTTTTAAACACCAAATCTAGTCGTTTGAAGCCGTTCAATGGTACCTTGAATCGGATACATTTATTATAAATGCAACCTGAAAATCTGGCTATGTAAAAAATTATATTAGGAGCTGTGTGGTCAGCATGTTACAGATTTCATGAATTAGGGAATACGAAACTCCAGTTAGAATCATATTATTCTTTTCATTATGGTTTTATTATTTCATGTGAGAAGCTTACTAAATGTTTATTTATTTGATAAATTCATATTTTATTTATTAATAACTAAGCGTAGTCTATAAGTAGTTTATAAGTGGTAGTATATAAGTGTTCATATGAATTCTATGCTACCGAGTGATATCAGATTGTAGGCTTGCCTCTAGTTAAATCAGTATCATCGAAACAATTCGATTGAAAAGAAGCAATTGTTGTTGTGTAAATAATAAACTTTGTAAACATACCGGGACTTATCCATTGGTTTTATAGTCTAAAAAGTTGTGATTATATCTATTCCTCACACATGTTATATCAATTTTGAAATGTTTGATAGTATTGTTAAAATTAATTATGTACATTGTAGAAAGTCAAGCTTTCCGTTCATTATATTCATTATATATATATGTTAACCATATTGACTTTTTCATCTTATAATTGTCTATAGTTATCAGTATTACGGTTACTTGCAAACGCTACAAAACACAATCGAATTGTACACTCACTGATAAGATTTCATGCAATATTACTTTGGCTCGCGCGTTATGCTGCCACTTCAACTAAGTAATTCTTCTGGGTTAACTTTTTAAAAACCGTATTTGTGTTATTTTCTGTGAATATGTTTTTTACGATTTTGTTTCAAAAAAGTATTACAATAATGATTGGAAACTAATCGGAACTCAATTAAACTAACTATTGACAGACACAACGCATCAATAATAATTTTTACACATTATAAAAGCCGTGAAGAAATCACAGTGCAGAAAATGTTGGTATTCAGCCAAGTAAAAGTTGGAATGGTGGCAGGTAATGATCTTCAGACAACAAAATCAGCAAACTGAAGGTGATAACAATTAAACTGTTTGATAGCAATGGTTATTGAGGAAATATGAGCTACTAGAAGGATATCGTGATTGTCTTTGCCAACTAGAATGGTTCATTTCTTAACAGAAAAACTAGATTGTCTGAGCTGATCTTAACTTCAAGATATGTTTTGTTTAACTGTAACTGATGCGTTTCTTCGTGGGATTATTTTTCTTTATTATTATTATTATCATTTACTTTCGCGTGCCTAATACCTTATCTCTGATGTTATAGATAATTATTCAATAGGTTAGGGTTATTTTTCCAAAGTACTTATATCAAGAGTCAAAATCGGTAATAATGTGGATTCCGTTTATTTCTAGTCAGGTAAAAGATTTGGCCGTTTGAAAAATTTATAACGAACGATGTGTTTTCACTCTAGAATTAGGTGACTGCCGTAGGTAACTCTGATCAGAACTGTTGTACTGTATGTGATAAATATCAATGTACAGTACTGCTAGCATCCATATATGAAATGTAGGTTTTCATATTAAAATATTTTACGAGATAGATAAAAAATAAGTCACAAGAATTATTTTTGATCCTATTCAGCTGTCCAATAGATTTGTTTAGCTGCATACTCATCATAAATGACGATTCTTCTTGACTTTTCAACTATCTTTACTTCGTGATATAAAACTGTAGTTTAAAGTTGTCTGCTAGATAAGAGTAACTACTCGGAATGTATGTTCACTAGCATATGGAAATTTGTCAGAAAATAGGGCTACATATATGTACCTCTATCTCTTTTGTTAACTAGCAAGGAAACTAAACGAAATGGACAGACTCCAACATCTCTGTCTTTTAATTTTGTAACTGATATCATACCATAAAGAGGTGTGTTGTTGTTATACTCAGAATCCGGTATGTCGATTTTCTACAGTGCGGGCAAAGGCGATTTACGTTTTGATAAAATCGAGCCACAAAATCACACTATCAGTATATGCATAGCGGAAGCTAGATTTCCTTCACAATTGTCTCTGATAGTCCAGCCATGAAACATAAGTTTTACAACTTAATATGAATTCTAAGCACCTCCAAGCGAAAGATGTTTGACTAGTCTGCATCTACAATCTGTGAGGGTTTGTCTCGTGACGCAGTTAGGTGCTTTTCGTAGTGTGTGTCCTATCCACTTCCACCGCTTCTTCCTGATTTCCTCATCCACTGGAATCTGGTTTGTTCTCTCCCACAGTTCGTTGTTGCTGATCGTGTAGACAACTGTTAATAAACACTTGTATCCTCTGGATGATGGCTTTGGTAGTTCTCCATGTTTCCGCTACATACAGTAGAACTGTCTTCACATTTGTATTGAAAATCCTTATTTTGGTTTTAGTTGAAAGTTGTTTGGAGTTCCAGATATTTTTTAACTGTAAAAATGCAGCCCTTGCTTTGCCAATCCGCGCCCTCACATCTGCATCCGATCCACCTTGATTGTCGATGATGCTGCCAAGATATGTAAAGGTGTTAACGTCCTCCAAGGCATCTCCATCAAGAGTGATTTGGTTGGTGCATGTTGTGTTGCATCGGAGAATTTCGCTTTTTCCTTTATGTATGTTGAGACCTACTGCTGCAGAGGCTGCTACTACACTGGTCGTCTTCTCTTGCATTTGTTGTTGCGTGTGCGATAGAAGAGCCAGGTCATCTGCGAAGTCCAGATCGTCCAGCTGCGTCCTAACTGTCCAGTTGATACCGTGCTTCCCTCCAGATGTTGACGTTTTCATAATCCAGTCGATCACCAGGAGAAAGCGAAAGGATGAGAGTAAGCAACCTTGCCTGACACCGGTCTTCACCTCGAAAGAGTCTGTTAGCTGTCCTTCGTGTACGATTTTGCAGTCGAATCCATCATAAGAATTCCGTATGATGTTAACTATTTTCTCAGGCACATCGCAGTGTCGAAGAAGCCTCCACAGTGTTTTCCTATCCACGCTATCGAATGCTTTCTCGTAGTCGATGAAGTTGATGTAGAGTGGTGAGTTCCATTCTATTGATTGTTCCACAATGATCCGTAATGTAGCAATTTGGTCAGTACACGATCGATCCTTACGAAATCCGGCCTGTTGATCTCGAAGTTGGGCGTCTACGAAGTCCTTCATTCTGTTTAACAATACCCTATTGAATGCTTTGCCTGGTATTGAGAGAAGAGTGATGCCTGTGTAGTTCTCACACTTGCTGAGATCGCCTTTCTTTGGTATTTTGATCAGGTATCCTTCTTTCCAATCTGATGTTACTTGTTTGTCATCCCAAATCTTCTTGAAGAGAATATGAAATATTTTCGCAGTTGCTTCCACATCTGCTTTCATTGCCTCTGCTGGAATGTTGTCTGGTCCTGCTGCTTTGCCGTTCTTGATTTGTCTGATGGCCAAGCTGATCTCTTAAATTGTTGATTGATTGGAAGGTCCGTGAATGCTGCTTCGATTTTGAGCGGGTATAGTGGAGCTGGTCGATTCAGGAGTTCCTTAGAGTGCTCCGCCCACCTGTTTCGCTGTTCTTCAGTGTTGCTGATTACTTTGCCTTCCTTACTTTTCACTGGTCGTTCTGGTTTACGATAGTTTCCGGCGAGCTTCTTTGTTGTTTCGTACAATTGTCTCAAGTTTCCGTCTCTTGCAGCCTTTACCGCCGTCATTGCTAGATCTTCCACATATTTTCGTTTGTCAGCTTTGATGTTCTTCTTCACTTCCCTGTTTGCTTCTGTGTATGCAGCTTGTGCGGTAACTTTCTCCGCTCTTGTTCGGCTGACATTGATTGCTGCCTTCTTGTTCCTCCTTTCTTCAATTTTTGCAAGAGTATCAACAGAGATCCAATCCTTGTGATGGTACTTCTTGTGACCCAGAACTTCGTGACATGTTGAAGTGATTGCCTCCTTGATCTTTTTCCAATCGTTCTCCAATGTTGCTTCCTCTCCATTGAGTATATCGTGCAAGGCCTGGAACCTATTGGTGAGGGCTATCTTGAATTCGTTGAGTTTTATGGTATCCCGAAGAAAGGCTGTATTATATTTGTGTGATGTCTGCCCCGCTGTCCAGTGCTTCTTTAGTTTCAGTTTCATTTTGGCGATTAGCAAATGGTGATCTGAGGCTACATCAGCTCCTCTCCTGGTTCTCACATCCTCCATAGTCCTTCTGAACGTTTTGTTGATACAGATATGATCAATCTGGTTTTGAGTAGTGTGATCCGGTGAAATCCATGTGGCTTTGTGAATGCATTTGTGCGGGAATATTGTGCCACCGATGACCAGTTTGTTGAAGGCACATAGGTTTGCAAATCTCTCACCGTTTTCGTTTCTTTCTCCCAGTCCATGTCGTCCCATGATGTCTTCATATCCAGTGTTGTCCATTCCAACCTTGGCATTTAGGTCTTCCATCAAAATGGTCAAATCCTTTGGTGAACGTTTCTCGACGATTGACTGCAGCCTTTTGTAGAATTGATCTTTATCGTCGTCATTGTAGTCGTTCGTAAGTGCATAGCATTGGATGACGTTCATTGTAATGTCCTCTTTCTCTGTTTTAAAGGATGCCTTAATGATCCTGGGTCCACGAGATTCCCATCCTATCAGTGCCTTTTGTGCTTGTTTGGACAGCATCAGTGCAACTCCTCGTGTATTTGAAGCACTTTCCTCTTCATGACCAGAGTATAACAGCAGTTCCCCTGAAGCTACTCTCAGCTGTCCTACCTGTGTCCAATGCGTTTCACTGATGCCGAGCACCTCTAGGTTGTATCTTTTCATTTCTGCCGCAACTTGAAATGTTCTTCCAGTCTCCCACAATGTACGAACATTCCATGTACTTAAAAGAGTGGTTGCTCTGGTTGTCAGAAGAGGCATCGGCCCCGTGACTTCCGAGGGAACTCGGCTTTCATCACGCGACGTCATAATTCTTCATCCAACTCCCAGGGCAGAGTTAAAATGGTTTGAATTATTTGGTCTGGTTAGCGTTTTTTTGGCAAGTTAGATTTCGACGGAATGGGGTCGCCAACCCCATGTCCAACCCTCCTCCTTTACCCGGGCTTGGGACCGGCAGTAGCCCCGAAGGTTCTACTGGCGGAGTTATATATATATATATATATATATATATATGATTCTTATGATTTATTATCTTATTAAATTCATGTTTTACCCTCATAATTAAATGGTATTTACCCGTTTGTCAATAAGTGTTATTGTCACCTTATGATTTAGAATGATGAAATAGTTTTAATTCACTCTTGAGTTACTTTTATCATTTTGTGATATCAGGACAAATGACATATGATCAACTTGAAATCAATATTGCATATACTGTTGACTGAAGTCAGTTTGCAAAGAAAATACCATTTACAGTTTAAAATAAATCTGCATGTTACCTTATGGTTTACTTATTGTAATTAACATTTATAACATTGCTGTCTAGTGGACAGGAGCGGAAGCCATTGATGATTGAAACACTCTGCTAAGTCTAGTATTCGACTGTCAAGTTCAAGACAATAAGTATACAAATTGTCCTCATTTTTTTGTTTCATGCATTGTATCTCATACTCATCGTTTCTTTTTTAATGTGGTCGTATTTTTGCAATCTTTTGTTTTGCTTTCTCAGTTCTACAGAACAAACAACGTTATTTTTATCCATCCTAGAGAATATCCATAATGCTCTAGGCGAAAAATCATCCAATCAGCCTATTCTGGATATAGTAAATCTGATAAGAGAAGAATGCTCGTAAGTCTGGTCAATTGGTATTTGTGGTCATAACATGTCAAGTTTGTAATATGAATACGTATTCAACTTTATGGAGCTTAGAAACAATAGAATCATCCACATTCTTATACTCCTATATCAACATGGTTCTTAAGCCCTCATATTTTCCTCATTAGGCAGTGTCAAAACATTTCTCTATGAAGACCGTTTGCTTCTAACATCAGAGTTTGAATAATCTCTAGTTGGTGATTCTTACATATGGGATGGGCTTGTTAACTGTACGCCAAACCCTGCTTTTTATGGGCTTGGGATCGACGGTGGTCCTTCAAGCGCTCAATCGGTCACACAAAATTCGCTCGTTTACAAACTTTTGAGACACATTCCAATTTTTCCGAAGATTTCATGTTGATGAAGTGAGATGTATGTTTGTGTACCCTAGTTAATCACCGGAAGGTTGCCAGTATAATGTTTTTGATGTTTGTATTGATCGGATACTGCTGGTCACTAATCTACGATGCAGCGGCATTTCGGTGGTTAAATTATTCAGCTTTCAAGCAGTAGATTACAGGTTTGAACTTCGCTTCACCCACTTTCGTCTAAATATCTGAGCGGTATCGTCGAATGTGCACTTAATATGCGGCTTAACGGTGATTTTACAAATCTGCACATGATTGAAGAATACACTATTACTCTTATTATTACTAAACACTATAGATCACTCACTTAAATCATCCGTACCTATAATCAGAGAAGCTGAACTATTCTGAAAAATGAGAAACCATATATTATATTGATTGTATGCAAACTTAGCACTACCCGGAGCACAGCTATGTACAGTATATGGAATGACAAAGCTACGTTATGAAAGGATAAGAATACAAATATATCACCAAATATTACATTTATTTTATTACTACAAATAAAAGGTTGGTCTGAGATGGTAAAATAATTAATGTAAACTGCAATCTGAAACGTGATTGTTGTTTGCGAATATTCACGCAAATGAATATTTCTGTCACCGGTTATAATTATAAGTGATGTCTAAAGACTTTCGAATTTAGTAAGTGGTATATATACTGAACAAGCACCCAGGAAGTGGTGACTAACCAACAGACTCATTTCATGTTTGTGTAAAACAAACATTGGGATATTATTTGCATGACTTATCCAACTTACACTTATAACACGTTAGGATATCATCATTGGTTGAACAAAATCTAAGATAATACCCAGTAGCATAATTGAAATCGGTGAAATGCTATTCAAAACGTGACTCTAATATTTAAATGTTGAGGGCTTAAACCGTTAAGTTCATAATTTTTATTTTAGTAAAGCTTCAGTAGATGATTAGTCTCATTTCTGTTTCAGTGTGAAAAAGAACAACATGGACTTGTATGCACTCTCAACGATCCCTCCTGAAACTTGAAATTACATGCATTTGTAATCATATATTCTGAAATATATTTCTATCTTTGTTATTCCGAGTTTTATATGTCCGCTGGTTGCGAAACCAACTGCTGTTGAATAATTTAGATCACTGTAGAAGTTTATCATGTACGCAATAGATTACGAGAGTTTTCGTTGTGAAATACAACTACTGTGAGACGCCTGAACGTGTGTCATTGTCCTAGTACCTGACAAAGTGTGAATACTTGGTCTACACATCCACATCCAGGTCTGAAACTACACTTATTTTCTCGTGTCTTCCCTTCACGAGCTCTAGTCAGGCGTCGAAGCATCTTTGAAACTAATATTTTGGACACTATATTAGTTAAACTGATTCCTGTGTTATTGTCACAAAAGGTCACTCGTCCTTTCTTATAGACAGGGACTATCAGTGACTGAGACCAGTCGGATGGGATCACTACCAGTTCCAAGATTCTAGCTACGATAGTTTCGTCAACAGATGGATTTCTAATACCGGTTTCCTTGATAAGGCGGAAAAGTTGTCTACTGTTGCATACTGCGCTCCCTCTTCCATCTCTATGGCTTTCGCCACACACCAGCCTGCGCCGAGGTTGTCTTCGCAGTGATTTATGTTCAGAGCCAGGTGGAATAAGTTTTCGAGTGTCCCTAAAGTGTTCTGCCCATCGATCAAATCTCCTGAATTGAGAATGAATGAAACAACCATCGTTTTCTGAGATAGTTTCGCTGACAGATGGATTTCTAATACCTGTTTCCATAACAGATCGAAACAACCATCTGCTTTAGCCTATCACCGCTACCATTTCCACCTCTCTTGCTTTCGCTAATGTCTAACTTGATCAAATTCACGGAGTTTCGCAACCTCACATCCTGTATACATCCAAACATGTTTGAACTTCACTGGTCACGACTTCGCACTAGAACTCGGAGAAGATTCCTCACCAAGCTAGTCACTAGTGGACACATGTAATGCTTTACCTCGCTTCAGATTTTTTATAGCTTTCTCAACTTTATAGACTCGGAGGACTTACATCGACTTGCCATTAAGGATGTTTGGAGATCGTGTGTAATCAAATTGTGGCTGAAGGCCAGTTGAACTGATCTCAGCCTGCTTAAAGTTAGTGTTTGCTAGAAATAGGTGGTTATCTGAGCGCACTTGCAACAGACAGTCTCCATTACCTGTCCTTTGTGCCGCGATATCATAAGATCCGGCCAAACATCTTTCCTTTTCACTTAGTCTGCCTACTTGATTATTGTTATTACGCTATTGAGATCCACGGCTTCTTCCTAGCATTATGGTTTACCTTACTAGCAGATATCACTGCTATTTCCACAGCTTCTTCTATATCATTCCAAGCTGACTCCGGATGAAGTTCAATTACATGGTCGCCTAACTGTTTTTCTAGTTGCTCCTAAAATATGTTCTTAGCTTTATTTTCATTTAGTAGAGCCCTAAGAGGTTTCCCTGCACTAGAGCATGGTCTGAGTCTAAACGACTGCTCCAGAATGATCAAAAGTCTCCAATAAAGCCTCTCCACCGATGGCTGATAGCGATGTGATACAGTTGGGTCGGCTTTGGGGGTCACCATGTCAAGGTGTTTTTTTATGCTTAAAGTAAGTGTTTGCTAGAAATAGGTGGTTATCTGAGCACAGTTTCAACAGACAGTCGCCATTATCTTTTCCCTGAGCCGCGACACCAGATGTCTTTCCTTTTCACTTAGTCTGCCTACTTGCTTATTAAGTCACCAGCCATTATTACTATATCAGAGTGCTTAACTTTTTGGAGGAGGTCCGAAAGCTTTCCGTGAAACTCATCTTTCACCTCGTCTGAACTGCAGTCAGTGGGAGAGTAATCAGATACGACGAAGAGGCGACGACGAGTTTCCCTACTTTTCCGCGTTCTTACTGTCCCATTTAGTCGGGTGGCGCACAAGTGACTATCTACTGGGATCCAGTCTAGGAGAGATTGTTCTGCCCTAGGGCTCAATGCTATACCTACACCAGCAAGACCCTCAGAAACAGCATCAGGGCGCCCAGATACACGGAGAGCAAATCGAGCTGCTTCTTTATTTTGACACGGTAAAATCAAATTAATGATTTTACTAGGATCCTGTGTGCGCGTTTCTGAGACACAGCATACATCGATGGCGCGAGATTCTAAAGTCCTAGCTAAGGAAGCCTGTTGCCCTACTTGACACAATGTCCGGACATTAAAAGCTCCATGTAATTTAGAACGAGGTTTCAGGAGACCAGGAATAACGTTTTGTGAACTCGAATTGTTTGCACTAGCGGGACGAGGTGATAAAGGAATGTGAGTACTTATTCGTGGATATAAGAGAGATGTTAGGGGATGTGGGAGAGATTTGTTTGTGACCAATTGAGTCTCGCGTGCTGTTACGGGTATCGGGGCGGATGTTACTTCCCGGCTGCCCACACTGTGGGTGTTCCTTGAGGGACCTGAAAAGGAATATAGAATAATGTCAGTCTTAGAGACCTGGGGGCTTGACCTCAGAGTCCAAGGAGCAACAGCTTGAGCCAGTCACGCACGGGCGTTTTAGGAAAGGTTTTCTGAGTATTAGCTCCGCTCTTAAAAGCTTTTAGTGGGCAGCGCTTACCACCAGAGACGGAAATCCATGAGGTAGGTTGAGGTGTGAAATTCTAAGGCTCGACCTTTTCTAACGCCTTCCTTCCTTTTGAAAAGGCAGAATCGCTACAGATGCTGGTTGTCTGAGGGAAAAACCTCACTGCTGTCACACGCCTCTGTAGTCAGCAGTACGACTACCCTCTCAGACTTTGAGTAGCAGCTTTAAGTCTGACCGTTCGCACTCTACCTGCCTGGCATGATAGAGCATTCAGGAACATATATCACAGCCAATATAGCTTAGTTGGGTCATCAACATAGGCAAGCCCGACCACAACGTCAAAGTAGCAGTCACAGTCGGGGAGCAAAAGCGCAGAGAAGTGCATTATTGCTGTGCACTGGTCGCCAACATTCCACAATACTTCTGGAGTATCAGACGTCCTGCCCAATAACTCAAGCGATAGTTTAATGACTTCCTCGAGATCCCGTCTCAGCTGTAGAAGCTCCACATTTTCTGGGTCCAGCTCGAGAGCTGCTTCGACCTAAACAGAGAGAAATGTAACGCACTTAAATTAAACCTGTTGAAGCTGCAACTTGTGGTTTAATAGATCTAACTGTGGGTCCTCAGACATCTCTGGAAAATAGGTCCGTAAATGGCGCTGTGACAGCTGTCCAACTGTTAAAACTAAGTATGCACTAAAACGCAACGTTCAAACGATGTTGAATCACTCAACCAAGTTTAAGCTTCATAGGTCTAATGAAAGTTTCTGTTTCGTTAGGGTTAAATAGCTTTCAATTGAAAAGTTGTTTTACGTCCCGACCGCTTATGTCTAAGTGAGGACCTTCAGGAGAACGGAGTCTTTGAGGAATTTTCTTAGTTATAACTACACCATGACAGCTGCTGCATTGCATCATGTTAACTATTCTTTTATTAACTTTTTGACAAGCGTCAATATTTCCGTTCTGTTATCAGCTATTCGCCGTAAATTGTCGTTCATAAAGTTTCCGCGTTTGACTAAATACCACTGTCTGATTTGAATCTTAAAGCTGTCTACCCACCCGGTCGAGCGATACTAATAAAATTGACTGTCACATACATCATGACACTTCTTACTTTTATTCATTATAGAGTTATGAGGATTGTTGTTTTTCATTGATTCATGACTTCTTAATATGTCTATGATCCTTTAGTAACACGTGAGGCCGTGTGTAACGAAAACTTCTCGACCACTAGATCTGCGGGAGAATATCGTGGTACCTTTCAAAATGACTGAAGTTGCAGTAGGAACTAAGTCTTGCTGCAGATATTCATACTCTGTACAACTTTCATGCTTGATGCTGAAAATTTTTTATCTAGTCAGCAGTTTCATAAGTGTATACGACTTACATCAGAATATTCTACCTCGAAAACACATTCAATTTTCTAATTTCTGGGTGGTTATGGGGAGCGATATTTCACCATACCTGTGACCGATTGACAAAGCACCATGGTAACTGCAGATTAATGTAAAACATAGTCTATGAACCGAACGTGGAGTGATGAACTCTACTCCACAGCATAACTGCAGCGTTATTTATTTTTCTGGGTATCAGCTTCTCACTCCCAACCGAACGAACCATGGAGTCAAAACAGTATCCACAAAACAACTAATCTCGACTGACAACAGGTAATTATGAGGTAGTGTCGTCATTAGTATTTTTATCAGCCTCGAACATGGAGCATATTCTACTAAATAGCTAAGTTGCGTACTATATATAAATTTGAATGCGGGGTATGTAGTCGCATGAATTGTTGGCGATTACAGGTTACTTGAGACGAAAACAACTTCAGAACGCTTCCACTTAGCCTATGTTGTGGATTGGCTGGTAGATGAAAATGCATGGTGATATTTTTAAAACCGACTTGATAATAATAAGGTATTCTCAACAACCATGTAAGTCATGAGAGACAAGCTAATCTTCGTGCAAGATCGAATTGCGATATCTGAGGCGATATATTCCTGAGAAAAATGAACCGACGAATTATGTCGACGTGTGGCGAAGAAGGTTTTGCTAATGAAGGAGAATAACAGAGCTGCTGATGGTAGGATTAAACGATAAAACGTAGAAAGAGGGTACGTTTCGTGGGTTCTGCGTTACGAAAGTGGGCTGTTGTGAGTGTATAAGTATGAAATATCCACGCTGTCCTCTCGTAGTTCCTCTTGTGTGTTTACTGATTGGTGCTTAACTATCTTCTTACCATATGTACATGGATTTTGTGCACTTTCTGGGTCGTCTACTCACCTCTTCTTCTGTTCTCCTTTGTTCTACTTCTTCCCAATCATGCTTCTTTGCATGTTCCCTCAGGACACAAGCTACCTTCTTACTGGACGTGAACGATTATAATTAGTGCTCAGTTTCCGTATATTTAGAAAATGGTGAATATTTGCATTCATTCTGATATTTTTTCTTACCGGTCTGCAGGTGGCTGCTATAAACAGGTTTCTTGTTAGAAAATCTTTCATCACGATCACGAGGTATGAAGTACGCTGGATCCATGTTCAAGTTACATATGATAATGTATTCAAGGTTGTTGTAACGGTTGCTTAAGATATTTCCCGGCTAAATCTTATTGCTTAGTATTCTTGACACAAAACACTGGAGAAGTAACCCAAATCAAAACACGGTTGAACAGGAAGGATTGTATTCCAAAATAGCAAGGAAAAAGAAGCTGGAGGTGATGGTGAAAGCCAAGGCAAAGAGGGCGAAGGAGGCGAAGATAAATACAATGCTGGTCTATTTATAGCCTTTACATGAGAAAGCTTCTGGGAGAAAATTCACGTGATCGACTGGACTGGATTTGGCCAATCAGCATGCAGCTAATAATACGAGAATTTTCTATCCTGTTCTCCAAGCTTCGATCAGGCGCTGATTGGATAGGAATTCAGCCAATCAGCGCGTAGCAACGTAGTCGTGCTTTAATTCCATTTATGTCCCACTAACAAAGGTTGATAGACGTAACACCCTGAGCAGGTTTAATTTTATTGGTAAGGTCAATATTGTAGTTTGATTTGGTTTCCCTCTTACACAACACGTATCCGACCGTAACAAGAAATATAGGATAAACCGAGCAAGCGGCCAAAGGAACATGGATATACTCTGTGAAACAATATACATATATATTCTTGGAATTTCCTTTGTTCGTCTATCTAATGTGTGCTTATTTGTTTGTCCTGTCTTTTTGATTTCGTTTAGCTAACAACGTAAATCAATGAGTTCGATAGCTTATAAGACTGAGCATGAGCAGGTGCTTAGTGAGCCGGCAATAATATATTGAAGAATTTTGCAAGGCTACCTCACACATTAGGTGGTCTGAAAATACTGTTTTTCATATGATTTTATTTTCGTTTATTTTTATCCATCCTAGAGAATATTCATAGTGCCTAGGCGAAAAATCATCCAATCAGCCTATTCTGGATATAGTAAATCTGATAAGAGAAGAATGCTCGTAAGTCTGGTCAATTGGTATTTGTGGTCATAACATGTCAAGTTTGTAATATGAATACGTATTCAACTTTATGGAGCTTAGAAACAATAGAATCATCCACATTCTTATACTCCTATATCAACATGGTTCTTAAGCCCTCATATTTTCCTCATTAGGCAGTGTCAAAACATTTCTCTATGAAGACCGTTTGCTTCTAACATCAGAGTTTGAATAATCTCTAGTTGGTGATTCTTACATATGGGATGGGCTTGTTAATGACAGACCATTAGTTCCATCTCACCATTCATTGCCCTAATAGTAACTATTATACGCCTACACTTTCCCGTTTGCTTCGTTAAATATCTTTCCAACACTACATCTTAAATTCTCATAGTTTGTTCGGAAACCCATGTTCTTCTCCGTCACAGTTATAATAATAATAATAATAATAATAATAACAATGACAATTGATCCTCAAATAACAAAATTTTACTAGACGCATGCCAATCTACAGGCAAGATCCAAACGTTAAGATTGCTAACATTTTTTGCAAAACGTTTTTTCAGGTGCTGAAATATTTCACAAGATACATTGGTTTCATATAAATGACTAAAATCGTTCACATATAATTATAGATAATTTTCCAGACTTTGCAGTGTGCAATGCGAATAGTTGGTGCGAGTTACGACGGTTGCGTTACGTCGAACTGCTAATGACTGCAAAACAATTCAAGATAGAGTCAGGTCTGCATATAAGATGCGGTTGATATTCTTCCGCTAAAAAATTTACAGGCTCCTGGGTACAGTAACCAAGTCTTCGGCAAATATCCAAAGTAATATTTAAGGATTGGAATAAGGTTACCTGCATTGCATTGATGTTCAGCCCTTAGGTCACAAGTTATAACAGCCAGACAAGTTTATGAAAAGCAACTTGCAGAAATAGTGTTTCTCAACAGGATGTGAAGTGTAGAGCCTAGAGTAGAGCATAAAATATTATCTTACAATCATTTTAAATGAGCACAGAAACACAAGAGGTTGGAGGGTAGAGTTGCTACTCATCAGACATCGATGGTGATGGTGATAACTATTCACTCATGTTTGTGGGTCTGTACATTTTATGTACTTGCGGCTGTTGTGCTTCATTAGGTGACTAATCAGTGTTCCTGGAATAGCTCTTATACTGCGCTCATACGCTTGCTTTTTCTGAGACTCACGTTTTCACTAATATGCTGTGATCGCTGTTCTGCTAATGCACCATGAAACTTGCCCAATTAGCAGTAACAGTATTGGTTAGAAGTTCGCATTTTATGAAAGAAAGATAGACATAGTTATCAACGTTCACCACATACCTTACTCTTTTTTCAGAAATCTCGGACTTTATGTACCAACATTCAGTTTCTTATTTCAACTTTTCTTTTATTATTTGGACTATATCCGCCTTGAAGCACATCGATGTGGCGGATTGTAAGTACTTATCTCATGATAACAAAGTTAAATCCCGTTACAGTCAAAAATGAAAAGACCAGCTGGTATTGGAGGTCGTAGTATATTAATTGATGATCTCGTGATGTCAAAAAACTATCGAGGTCGCGATACAAACTGTAGACGGAACCACCGAGGCAAATCGAACGAAGTTAGCGACACGTAACGCGGGCAATTGTGGTTTTTAATACGGTTAAACTAAGAAGTATAACAACACAATCACTGGTTTTAATTGGTTACAATAATAAATGTTTCTATTTCACCAATTGTGTTCGCTTCGTGAAAGTATTCCACCACACCACAATCTATCTTTCTTCGTTGCAGACAAGTTTATGAAAAGCAACTTGCAGAAATAGTGTTTCTCAACAGGATGTGAAGTGTAGACCCTAGAGTAGAGAATAAAATATTATCTTACAATCATTTTAAATGAGCACAGAAACACAAGAGGTTGGAGAGTGGAGTTGCTACTCATCAGACATCGATAGTTAGGGCGAAAACTCTGCTCGGGCGGCAGCTATGTTTGTTATCAAGAAGTTGGTCGGAACGATACGCATATGTGATGACTTTTCCACAGGTATCTATCCAGCTCTTGAACAGCATCATTATCCTCTGTCAGTTCCCACAGATCGGTTCACTATGCTGAGTGGGGAACGCCTTTTGCAAACTTAGATCTAGCTGATGCTTATTTACAAGTTAAAGTAGATGAAACATCAAAAGAGCTGCTTACTGTCAATACTCATCGTGGTTAGTTCCAGCATAACTGTCTGCCTTTTTGTGTTAAGGCTGCCCCATCTTTCTTGCAGCAACTAATGGATACTATCCTATCAGTTATTTCAGGGATCTCAGCTTTTCTCGATTATATCTTAATTGTTGCGAAGACATTAAAACAGTTACGACATTGGTACTTCAACGCATCAATGACAATGAGTTCCGGTCACGCCCAGAGAAATGCCAGTTTTTATTGCAGTCTGTAAAGTATTTGGGATTCATCTTCGATGCCGACGGTCGCATACCGGATCCTGAGAACATCTGAGCTATCAAACTGATGCCCACTTCCACTTATGTCTCGTAATTATGAACTTTTCTCGGATTAATCAGTTATCATCCAGCTTTTGTTCCTTCGATGCATGATATCCGTGCTTCGTTGAATTGTCTCCTGCAGAAGCATAGCACATGGAACTGGACTAGGCAGTGTAACTCGGCTTTTGTTAAATTCAAGTCTATAATTAGCTCGGCATTGTTATTAACACACTACGATCCATCCATACCAATCATCGTAACAGCAGACGCTTCAGCATTTGTCCCAAATGCTGTTATCTCACATAAGTTTCCAGACGCGTCAGAAAAAGCCGTTATTCATGTATCCCGTACACTAACCGCAGCAGAAAAGAATTACAACCAGATAGAGGAAGAGGCTCTTGTCCTTTAGTTTGCTGTTCGCCGTTTCCACAAGTTTCTGTACGGTTGGAAATTCACGATCCTCACAGATCATAAGCCTCTTCTGTTAATATCCGGTCTGGCATTCAAGCTCATCCTGTAAATCGTCTCTAGGAATAGGCCTTGGTGCTTCTGGGGTATGATTTTGAAATTCAGTATCGACGGCGGCTAAGGAAAACATCGCATCTCTGTCAGTGGAAGACAACGAAGAATGTTGTCTGACAGCCGGAATACGGACATTTCCGGTGTCTTCAACAGACATACAAACTGCTTCTAAGAACGACCCAGTCATCAAGATGACGATGAAATATGTCACAAACGGTTGGCCATCGAAGAAGTTTGATGATGACATGAAGCAACTGTATCAGCGGCGAGATTCACCATCATCGTGAACGACTATTTGATGTTTGGTGAAGGAGTAGTTGAACCAGAATCTCTTCGTGCAAAAGTGCTGAGACAGTTCCCTCTTGGTCATCCTGAGGTTAAGTGAACAAAGTCCATAACCAGTAGTTATGCATACTGGCCTCTCATGGATCAACATATCACAGCGTTGGTTGAAAAATGCCTGCGGTGTCAGCAAGCGGCAAAGATGGATGCTAAAGTTCCACCGGTTTTATGGCTCAAACCTGATAATCCTTGGTCCAGGATGCACGTTGACTTCGCTTGTCCAATCAGTGGAACTATGTATTTATTTGTGGTGGACGCATTCTCAAAATGACCAGAAATCAACCACGTAGATTTAGGAGGCGATAAGTGGTCACGCCATTGAAATAAGATAAACAGACGGCTAGCTCCTGGTCGCCCATCAAGAGCAGCAATTCTCCCCCTTGACATCCTGCTTGATACCTCCAACCTACCGGCAGTCCTACCACGAGGAGAAACTTAGCAGCAAGGTGTCCTCCGTTCCAGAATGTATACTCTCAGACAGCGGCGTCAATAGTCAGATGCAACTCGACCCCAGGAGCGCACGCTATTAAAAAAGTGGGGGAGTGTAGGGGATTTTTAGTCCCCAGAATTCGCTTGAAAAATGCCTTATAATGGATTTTGTTTCTGAGCATGGGCTGATCAGCTGACCTTGAGATTTCGCATCCCACCAGGAAAATCCTTGGCCATGATTGGCTGCTGTGTATTTTAGTGTGCTATATTTGTGACTGTCACACGGATGTTTCTATGATGTATAAATAAACGAGGTTTGTGTGTTTGGCTGCATTGTGCTTGCTATGTGTTTGTAGAATATTCTTTCGACGCTTGTCAAGACTTCTGATTAGCCGTTCCAAGTCAACGGATCAAGGTAGCCTACCTGGATGCTGGTTCATTGTCTCATTCTTATTTTTCGACTAAGGTGAACCCGTTATAGTTTCAAGCATACTTAGTGACGAACCTAACAGACAGTTTGTTTTTCTGGACAAGCTGAAATCAAATGAATGGTTCTACGTAGGTCCTTTATGCACGTTTTGGAGACGCAACATACATCGGTGTCATGAGATTCTAAAGTTCAAGCTCATGAGACTTGTTTTCCTATTTGACACAGTTCGAACATTGAAAGCTTAAAGAGGTAGTTTAAACCGGGGCTTCAGAAGACCAGAAATAATGTTTCGTGTGTTGGAATCGCTTGCTTGTGTTGTTATAAGCATGAGGTAGGATGCCACTCCACGGCAGCCGACAACGTAGAAGAGTAGTTCTTGGGAAGCCTGGAAAGGAATTCATATGAAAGGTAGCCTTAGCGAACTGGAAGCGCAACCGCAGAGACTAATTTACAACTGCTTCACAACTGACAGGCGAGGACATTTTAAATTGGGCTTATCGCAAGAGATAGAAACCTGCGTGGCAAGGGGGGGTATGACACTTTTAAGGTTGAACTTTTATAGCCCGTCCCTCCCGTTGTCAGGCGGCATCGCTGAGAAGGGAGAATGTCCAGCGGAACATCTTACTGGTGCCATACTCCAAAACATTCAACAGTACGACTAGGCCTTCCACCTTCGGTTGTCACTCTTACTCTTGCAGTTGTCCAATCGACCTGCCTAGCATCACTTACTTAATTTACTTACGTCTGTTACCCTCAGTGGAGCATAGGGCGCCAACCAGTATCTCCCAACCTACTCTGTGCTAGGCTTCTTTTCCAGTTCTATCCAGTTAGTTCATTCTTTTCATGTCTCTCTCCCTTTCCGAGCTTAATGTGTTTTCCGGTCTTTCTCTTTTACTTTGGTCTTGAGGACTCCAATCGAGAGCTCGTCTCGTGACGCCGTTGGGCAGTGTTCATAATATGTGGCTGATCCACCTCCAGCGATTCTTCCTCTGCAGTAATCTGGTCTGTTCTCTCCCAAAGTAGGTTGTTGTTGATGGTGCCTGGCAAACAAATCCTTGGTATCTTGCGTACACAACTGCTAATAAACATTTGTATCTTGTAGATGATAACTTTCGCAGTTCTCCGAGTTTCCAACCCATACAACAGAACTGTTTTGACGCTCGCATTGAAAATTCTGACTTTAGTGTTGGTTGATAGTTGTTTTCAATTCCAGATGTTCTTCAGTTGTATATATTCTGCCCTTGCTTTGTCCGATGCGCATTCAAATCTGCATCAGACCCACCTTGCGCATCAATGATGCTGTCCAGATGTGTAACGGTTTCTACATTCTCCAAAGCTTTACCGTCGATTACGATTTGTTAATTGCTTTTCTCTTTGTGTCTGTCGAGACCTGTTGCTGCTTCTACACTTGTCGTCTTTTCTGGCATTTGTAGTTACGTGTGCGATAGAAGAGCCAGATCATCTCAGAAGTCTCGATCGTCCAGCTGCGTTCTAGCTTTCCAGTGTAGACCGTGCATCCCTGGACGTGATGAGGTTAAATCGCCGCTGACTTGTCTAAAATACATGATGATCTCTTCAACGGTTGGTGGGACAACAATGATTGACTACACTTAGTCGGTTTACCGCTTACGTGATCGTCCAAAACCGAATGTACGGAAAGTCACGAAGCACATATCACAATTTCACATTAGGAGATCCAATCGTTCGCATTGTGAACATAACTGAACACACGTGGTACAAAGATATTTGCAGCATTTATTGTTCAAAGAAAGCTACTTCACATTCACACTTCGAGCACACCGGCAAAATAGACCTATTTGGTAAAAACGCAGAAAAGATGCAGCCTGCGACCACCTAAAGCAACAATGCAAGCATGTTCGGGATGCGATTCTCATCTTCGAAATGCAAAAAGTTACTTCAGGATTAGCTGGCATCGGCAAACTAATTGGTTAATGGGTGACAGTGCTAGTTGAACGTCGACACCGGTTTATATAACTTAGGGTATAGTAAAATATATTGATGTACGTACGTACGAAGTTCTACGTTGTAACTGACAGAATGACTCAAAAAGTTGGAATTCGATAGAACACAATAAATGAATGCACCTGCACCATTGCAAACGATTTCGAGCAATGTCGTTCAAGGTGTCTAACTAACTATCGTAACTATAGCATTGCTTAGTCGACTGCCCCACGTTGTACGAGCAATACTGCGAAGACATCTATAATTGGTGCTTAGGGTAATCAGAAAACTCTGCATTTCGTGAGCATCTTCACCGAACGAAAATATGTCATCAGGATACTCTAGGCCAGCAAGTGTGTCTCTTAGTAAAAGGTCCGCTCCTGAAAAGTCAGACGATGATAATGTTACTCTAAAAGCATATCTACCACAAAGATAAACAGGAATGGAGCGAGTGGACAGTCCTGACCGAGAGCACTTGAAGTAAAGAATTCCAATGATTGTTCGCTACAGGCTCTCACTCGATCGGTGGTGTTCGAGTACAGAGCTTTTATAAGGTTAGTGTACTTCTTCGGTACACCTTTTAATGACAGACACCGCCACAGAACCTCACGATCAACGGAGTCGAGTGCCGCTTTGAGGTCGAGAAATACTACTAATATGGGGCGTCTGAACGTGTGTCTATGTTCTAAGACCTGACGTGTTGTGTATATATGGTCTATACATCGCGACTGTAGCTGCTAACTTGACATGGGTAGTCGGGCTTGCCTATATTGATGACCCAACTAAGCTATATTGGCTGTGATATATGTTCCTGAATGCTCTATCATGCCAGGCAGGTAGAGTGGAGAACGGTCAGACTTAAAGCTGCTACTCAAAGTCTGAGAGGGTAGTCGTACTGCTGACTACAGAGGCGTGTGACAGCAGTGAGGTTTTTCCCTCAGACAACCAGCATCTGTAGCGATTCTGCCTTTTCAAAAGGAAGGAAGGCGTTAGAAAAGGTCGAGCCTTAGAATTTCACACCTCAACCTACCTCATGGATTTCCGTCTCTGGTGGTAAGCGCTGCCCACTAAAAGCTTTTAAGAGCGGAGCTAATACTCAGAAAACCTTTCCTAAAACGCCCGTGCGTGACTGGCTCAAGCTGTTGCTCCTTGGACTCTGAGGTCAAGCCCCCAGGTCTCTAAGACTGACATTATTCTATATTCCTTTTCAGGTCCCTCAAGGAACACCCACAGTGTGGGCAGCCGGGAAGTAACATCCGCCCCGATACCCGTAACAGCACGCGAGACTCAATTGGTCACAAACAAATCTCTCCCACATCCCCTAACATCTCTCTTATATCCACGAATAAGTACTCACATTCCTTTATCACCTCGTCCCGCTAGTGCAAACAATTCGAGTTCACAAAACGTTATTCCTGGTCTCCTGAAACCTCGTTCTAAATTACATGGAGCTTTTAATGTCCGGACATTGTGTCAAGTAGGGCAACAGGCTTCCTTAGCTAGGACTTTAGAATCTCGCGCCATCGATGTATGCTGTGTCTCAGAAACGCGCACACAGGATCCTAGTAAAATCATTAATTTGATTTTACCGTGTCAAAATAAAGAAGCAGCTCGATTTGCTCTCCGTGTATCTGGGCGCCCTGATGCTGTTTCTGAGGGTCTTGCTGGTGTAGGTATAGCATTGAGCCCTAGGGCAGAACAATCTCTCCTAGACTGGATCCCAGTAGATAGTCACTTGTGCGCCACCCGACTAAATGGGACAGTAAGAACGCGGAAAAGTAGGGAAACTCGTCGTCGCCTCTTCGTCGTATCTGATTACTCTCCCACTGACTGCAGTTCAGACGAGGTGAAAGATGAGTTTCACGGAAAGCTTTCGGACCTCCTCCAAAAAGTTAAGCACTCTGATATAGTAATAATGGCTGGTGACTTAATAAGCAAGTAGGCAGACTAAGTGAAAAGGAAAGACATCTGGTGTCGCGGCTCAGGGAAAAGATAATGGCGACTGTCTGTTAAAACTGTGCTCAGATAACCACCTATTTCTAGCAAACACTTACTTTAAGCATAAAAAAACACCTTGACATGGTGACCCCCAAAGCCGACCCAACTGTATCACATCGCTATCAGCCATCGGTGGAGAGGCTTTATTGGAGACTTTTGATCATTCTGGAGCAGTCGTTTAGACTCAGACCATGCTCTAGTGCAGGGAAACCTCTTAGGGCTCTACTAAATGAAAATAAAGCTAAGAACATATTTTAGGAGCAACTAGAAAAACAGTTAGGCGACCATGTAATTGAACTTCATCCGGAGTCAGCTTGGAATGATATAGAAGAAGCTGTGGAAATAGCAGTGATATCTGCTAGTAAGGTAAACCATAATGCTAGGAAGAAGCCGTGGATCTCAATAGCGTAATAACAATAATCAAGTAGGCAGACTAAGTGAAAAGGAAAGATGTTTGGCCGGATCTTATGATATCGCGGCACAAAGGACAGGTAATGGAGACTGTCTGTTGCAAGTGCGCTCAGATAACCACCTATTTCTAGCAAACACTAACTTTAAGCAGGCTGAGATCAGTTCAACTGGCCTTCAGCCACAATTTGATTACACACGATCTCCAAACATCCTTAATGGCAAGTCGATGTAAGTCCTCCGAGTCTATAAAGTTGAGAAAGCTATAAAAAATCTGAAGCGAGGTAAAGCATTACATGTGTCCACTAGTGACTAGCTTGGTGAGGAATCTTCTCCGAGTTCTAGTGCGAAGTCGTGACCAGTGAAGTTCAAACATGTTTGGATGTATACAGGATGTGAGGTTGCGAAACTCCGTGAATTTGATCAAGTTAGACATTAACACCGTCTGATACCGTCTCAGTGGTCTAACGGTTAGGGCGTTCGCGCACAATACCGAAGGTCCTGGGGTTTGAATCCTGCGGGGTGCAGGAGTCGCGGATACGCACTGCTGATGAGTCACATACCAGGACGAAACGGCCGTCCAGTGCTTCCAGGTTTTCTAATGGTGTTCTAACATTGATCGATTCATGGTTACAAACAAAACTTAGCAATCTTCGAAACAACCCCGCAATGCAATTAAAAGGCATACCGAAGAAGTACACTAACCTTATAAAAGCTCTGTACTCGAACACCACCGATCGAGTGAGAGCCTGTAGCGAACAATCATTGGAATTCTTTACTTCAAGTGCTCTCGGTCAGGACTGTCCACTCGCTCCATTCCTGTTTATCTTTGTGGTAGATATGCTTTTAGAGTAACATTATCATCGTCTGACTTTTCAGGAGCGGACCTTTTACTAAGAGACACACTTGCTGGCCTAGAATATCCTGATGACATAGTTTTATTTGGTGCAGATGCTCAATCAATCAAATCAATAGCAACGTAGAACTTCGTACGTACGTATATCAGTCCAGGTTGCCATACCACATTAGCACAAAGATGTAATTGTCAATTCAAATCCAATAGTAGTAGAGGTAGTAAAGGTATTAGCAGTAATCGGAGAGATTAGGGTTTGAAGATATTATTCAAGTAGGATCTAGTAAAATAAAATTAGAAGTAAAACGTAATAAAAGACTAAGAAGGTTAGGATTTGAGAGAACACAAAGAATAAATGCACCTGCGCCATTGCAAATGGTTTTGAGCCATGTAATTCAGGGTCTCTAACCATCGATTAATATCATCCCGCGGACCCCAACCAGGTAGTCAACACATACCGACATGACTCAGTCCACTTTTCAGTGACCTCATGGATTTGTGTCGTGTTTCAGACTGGCCGCCCCTAGCTTCCTTCCAACCTATTTCTACACCGCAAAATATAGCTCGACGAGGCAGTCAGTCGTTAGGCATACGCAACACATGTACCAACCACCTCAAATGATAAATTCCCAATATTTCATCTATTGATCTGCCGTCCCTACCCAATACTCGTTTCCTAACGACAGCATTGCTTACTCGGTTGTCACACAATACACGAGAAATGCTTCGAAGACACCTATGATCGAAAACCAGTAACCTACGATCATCTTCTACTCTCATAAGCCAGGTTTCACAGCCATAAAGTTGAGGTGGTTGCGACATGTGTTACGAATGCCTAACCATCGACTGCCTCGACGGGCCATGTGTTGTGGTGTAGGAGTAGGTTGGAAGAAAGCTAGGGGCGACCAAACAAAAACACGGCACAAATCCATGAAGTCACTGACAATTGGACTGAGTCATGTTGCTAGATATAGACTACCTGGTTGGGGTCCGCGAGACGAAAGTCAGCAATGGTTAGGAACCTTGGCTCAAAACCGTTCGCAATGGCGCAAGTGCCTCCATTCGTTGTGTTCTCCCAAATTCTAATCTTCCGGATTCGTCAGCACCTCTACCTTTGTCTTTCTAACCTTATCTCACTGAATTATACTTCTTGAATAATATCTTCAAACCCTAGTCTTCCCCATTACCAATAATACCTCTACTATCTTTATCACTATGGGATTTGATTTGACATTCGCATCTCTGTACTAATGTGGTATGGCAACATGAACTTATGCACATTCGTACGAAGTACTACGTTGCAACTGACTGTCATAAAGTAGGACAGAGCGAAGTGATGCGCAGTACTCTCGTCCTTTAGTCAGCAAACGGATATCTCGCCTTCGTCATAAGTAACGCAGGTTGGCAAAAGCCAGTCGAGCCTTCTGTCTCCGTGCTGAGATTTCGTCACCAGGCCATCAGCACTGAGACTCTCAAGATAAGTGAAGCGTTCTACACACTCGACTACTTCACTCCCTATCACTAAGTTCGGGCGCCGATGCAAAATTTTGCATTTCGAGGGAGAAAACCGCATCCCGAACATGCTTGCATTGTTGTTCAAGGTGGTCAGGAGACTCTGCATTTTGTCAAGGTCTTCATCGAATAGAACTGTGTCGTCGGCATATCCTAAGTCACTGAGGGAGCCCCCTAGTAGAAGGTCGACTCCTGAAAAATCAGACGAAGATTATGTTTTATCTAGGAGCATGTCTATGACAAGATTGAACAAGGATGGGGTGAGTGGACATCCCTGACGGACACCACATGACGTAAAGAATTCCGGTGACAGTTCGCCATAAGCTCTCACTCGACCAGTGGTGTTCGAGTAGAGAGCTTGTATGAGGTTAATGTACTTCTTTGGTACACCTTTAAATGACAGACACTGCCACAAAACCTCACGACCCACAGTCAAATGCCGCCTTAAGGTCCAGGAAGACAACTATTGTGGGACGCCTAAGTGTGTGCCTGTGTCCCAGGACCTGCCGTAGTGTGAAAATTTGGTCTATGTAGCCACCTCCAGGTCGAAAACCAACCTGTCTTTCTCTAGTCTGCTCTTCACGAAGATGCTGACAAGATACAGTCTTCTGACCACCTTAAGCAACAATTAGAGATATCTTCGAAGCATTGCACGCACAATCCGGGACAATCGAGTAAGCAATGCCATAGTTAAGAAACGAGTACTAAGTAGGGATGGCATTTCAATAGATGAAGTAGTGAAACTTCATCAGTTGAGGTGGTTGGGTTATGTGTTACAGTATGCCCAAACACCGACTTCTTCGACGAGCTGTTTTGTGAAATAGTAGTAGGATGGGAGAAAGCTAGGGGCGACCAAACAAAAACATGGCACAAACCCATGAAGTCACTGACAAGTGGACTGAGTCATGTTGCCGGACGTAGACTACCTGGTTAGGGTAAGCGAGACGAAATCCACCAATGGTTAGAGACCTTCAACGACATGGCTCAGAATCGTTCGCAGTGGCGCTGGTGCATTCATTCATTGTGTTCTCTCAAATCCTAACCTTCTGAATTCCTTATCATCTCTTTGTTAAGTTATCTCACTTAATTATACTTCTCGAATCAGGTCTTCGAACCCTTATTTCCTTTATTACTGCTAATACTTCTGCTATCTCTACCACTATAGCATCTGAGCCGACAGTTGCGGCTATGCTGATGCGGTATGTCAACCTAAACTTATATATATTCATTTACAAAGTTCTACTTTGTAACTGACTGGCTGATACTGTGGCTACCTTCACCACTACGGGATTTAAAAGGACACTTGCATTCCTGTGCTAATGAAACATAGCAACTTGGAACGGTGTACGAAGTCCTACGTTGTTGCTGACTGACTCACCAATAAGATGCTTAATTCCAGGCTACACAAGTCCCGCATTGTGAAATGGTAGAAGTCGATAATTTGGATCCCTTTATTACCGGTTACTATGCACTATACGCACACCCCACCAAGTAAATCTGACCACAACGTTTCGCCTGACTGACGTTTATCAAATTTGCTGCTGAAACGCCAAATTTAGTCAGCAGACCGCCTACGTGATGGTTCAAAACCCGATATCATGAAAGTCACACAGCACATTTCAGAATCCAAGTATTCGTTTTATGAGCATCACTGCACACACGTAGTACGTAGACAACATGAAGATTACTTGTTTGGAGGAACTTACCTAAACACGAACATTCTACTGAAGAGAACGAAAATAATGGGAGCTTAAAGTATATTTACAGTATGTACAAGATATGGAAAAGATTTACTGCATTTTGCCACTGTTATTTAGCACTGTGAATTTAGTCATCGGCTTACCACCTATGCCACACGTTCCAACACCAACACGACCGTCCAAGGCTTCAGGAGAGGCGAATATACTCTTTTTTGTTTTTCCCGTCTTAATCATTTTCTTACTAAAGTTAAGCCATCGGTTCTTCTCCTTCTCGCAAAACGATTCGATCTCAACTTCTCTTTGAAGAAGACGTTGCTTTTTAATTTTCTTCTTCTCGATGGCACGAGTTTTGGTGTCATGTCTGCAAATACAATGTAGAGAATTAGGAACTTACTTCTTCTTTTTCACAACAGGAGTAACTGTGGTGATTGGTTTCAAATGGCACAGCTAAAAAGGAAACGAGCTTGCGATGAACGTTATGTATAGAGGTTGGGTTATGTACATTAATACAAGCATCTCAGGTTTTCTTAAACTAAAATATTTACTCACGATTAATTATTCCAGGACTCGTTGATTATTGCCACCCCAAGAATCAAGCGAACGAATTCAAAGTACCATACGTCTTGTGCTTGAATGTATACAAAAATTTAACGGCAGCCGCAAGCGGTAAAACAGCAAGTAAAACCAATCTTTTAACAGGTATCTTTATAACTAAAACGAAGAGACTTATTTATGAATTTAACTTTTATCAAGTTCAAATTATTAGAAATCGCCGAGACCAAAAAATATAACTTCCTTCTCTAGTGTCACGCTGATTCAGCGCCTAAATAATATGAAACTATTCGCTAATACTGAGACTTGTTCTTACGAGTTAGATCCAGGTTCTTCATAGGGAGCATGAAGAACTATAGACTAATCAAATCAATGAGCTGATAACTATATGGCTGCTATGAATTTCGACCATGAAGTAAATAAGGCCAATGAGGTTAGTGTAAGAGCTATCTTAGTAGGCCTATCATACATAAATGCAATAGTGATAAAAGGAAATAGCAAGTACACACCTGGCATACGTCCGTTGTATCGTACATATCGAAGTTTACGACGCAGCTAACATCCCCAAGAAATTCAAGTATCGTAGCTCGATAGTAACTATTAAATAACACAGGAACTACAAACAACCTACAGTTTGTCACGGGAACACATAGCCATGCACTGGTCGCCAACATTCCACAATACTTCTGGAGTATCAGACGTCCTGCCCAATAACTCAAGCGATAGTTTAATGACTTCCTCGAGATCCCGTCTCAGCTGTAGAAGCTCCACATTTTCTGGGTCCAGCTCGAGAGCTGCTTCGACCTAAACAGAGAGAAATGTAACGCACTTAAATTAAACCTGTTGAAGCTGCAACTTGTGGTTTAATAGATCTAACTGTGGGTCCTCAGACATCTCTGGAAAATAGGTCCGTAAATGGCGCTGTGACAGCTGTCCAACTGTTAAAACTAAGTATGCACTAAAACGCAACGTTCAAACGATGTTGAATCACTCAACCAAGTTTAAGCTTCATAGGTCTAATGAAAGTTTCTGTTTCGTTAGGGTTAAATAGCTTTCAATTGAAAAGTTGTTTTACGTCCCGACCGCTTATGTCTAAGTGAGGACCTTCAGGAGAACGGAGTCTTTGAGGAATTTTCTTAGTTATAACTACACCATGACAGCTGCTGCATTGCATCATGTTAACTATTCTTTTATTAACTTTTTGACAAGCGTCAATATTTCCGTTCTGTTATCAGCTATTCGCCGTAAATTGTCGTTCATAAAGTTTCCGCGTTTGACTAAATACCGCTGTCTGATTTGAATCTTAAAGCTGTCTACCCACCTGGTCGAGCGATACTAATAAAATTGACTGTCACATACATCATGACACTTCTTACTTTTATTCATTATAGAGTTATGAGGATTGTTGTTTTTCATTGATTCATGACTTCTTAATATGTCTATGATCCTTTAGTAACACGTGAGGCCGTGTGTAACGAAAACTTCTCGACCACTAGATCTGCGGGAGAACATCGTGGTACCTTTCAAAATGACTGAAGTTGCAGTAGGAACTAAGTCTTGCTGCAGATATTCATACTCTGTACAACTTTCATGCTTGATGCTGAAAATTTTTTATCTAGTCAGCAGTTTCATAAGTGTATACGACTTACATCAGAAGCTTAAGATATTTCCCGGCTAAATCTTATTGCTTAGTATTCTTGACACAAAACACTGGAGAAGTAACCCAAATCAAAACACGGTTGAACAGGAAGGATTGTATTCCAAAATAGCAAGGAAAAAGAAGCTGGAGGTGATGGTGAAAGCCAAGGCAAAGAGGGCGAAGGAGGCGAAGATAAATACAATGCTGGTCTATTTATAGCCTTTACATGAGAAAGCTTCTGGGAGAAAATTCACGTGATCGACTGGACTGGATTTGGCCAATCAGCATGCAGCTAATAATACGAGAATTTTCTATCCTGTTCTCCAAGCTTCGATCAGGCGCTGATTGGATAGGAATTCAGCCAATCAGCGCGTAGCAACGTAGTCGTGCTTTAATTCCATTTATGTCCCACTAACACCTCCTCTTTGAGAAGATTCGTAGGATCTGGTGCTAGGGTCCAACTGCAACCGAGAAACTGGCTTGTACTTTCGATTAGTCCATCTTCTCGGCAATAAGGAAGTTGTGTCACTCTTTGCTTGCACAGAAACTGACTTGTGTGTTCCAGGCGTTTTGATTTCGAAGGTGTCCAGCAGAACGTCGAGGGCTATTCGATGCCGAGTCCCGTTGCTGGCTATCGAAGTTCCTTTCAGTTGGTTAGCATGACGTACCCAAACTTCTGAGCCAACTGACACCTCATAAGTCACATTCCTTTTCTTTGTTAAAATCCGACCAGCTGTCCATGTAGGATGTTTTCCACGATAGTCCCTAGCAAGTACTTTCTGGCCCACTGTGAACGATCGTCTTTTTGCCCCATGGTGTCGATTGAACTGCTTCTCCATCGACAGGTTTCGCTGAGGCCCAAGAGCGGGTGTAGGACGGATGACATCAAAATGTGTTCGTAATTTTCTACCAAGTAGAGCTTCCGCAGGTGAGACTCCGTCAGTCGTCTGAGGGTTCGGTGTAGGGTGATAAATAAGCAGGAACCTCTCTAATATCTCTTCGGTGGTCCCCTCCCCTTTGGATTTTTTTAAAGCATTTTTAAATGTGCTCACAAAGCGTTCTACTTGACCATTTGACTGCGGATGGAATGGAGGTGTTTGGACGTGATAGATTCCGTTCTGCCGGCAAAATTGCGAGAAGACTGCGGACGTAAACTGTGTCCCGTTGTCAGTAACTATCAATTCCGGGACTCCGAAACGACTGAATAGATTACGTAATTTACTGACTGTACAGCTTGCAGTTGGGTGTTTCATCAAGAAACTTTCTGGCCACTTACTGTATGCATCAACTACCAGAAGGTAAGTTTGTCCATGAAGTGGGCCAGCAAAGTCCAAATGTATACGCTGCCACAATGACTGTGGTATTGGCCATGATTGCAACTCTGCTTTGCGCGGTGCTTTTGCTGCTAATGCACATTTGGTACACGAACGGGATAGCTGCTCTAGCTGGGTGTCTAAGTGCGGCCAGTATACATAACTTCGTGCTAGTGCTTTAATGCGATTTATTCCAGGATGTCCCACGTGCAACTGGTTTAGCACTGCTGGTTGTAGCTTCGCTGGAATTATGACTCGTTCGGCAAACAGCAGGCAGTCGTCGATGATTGAAAGAGAGAGTCTACGCTGGTAAAACTGTTGAAGCTCTGAAGAGTTGATCTTCGAAGGCCAACCTTCCAGGTGAAACTTTCTAACTTCTTGTAGAAGTGGGTCTCGAAGAGTTTCTTCTCTGACTTCCTCTGACGACACTCGAGTGTTTCGAATGGCATCTGCTACTATACCCCTTATTTCTGGGTCTACTGCTGTTGAGGCAATGATTATGTCCTCTGGTTCAGTTTGCTGAACTCCAATTAATCGAGAGAGAGCGTCCGCTTGACCGATAGTATTTGTCGACTGATACTTGATATTGAAATCATAACTCAGGAGCATCGTTGCCCAGCGCTGTAATCTATTAGCCGTATAGACAGGGATTCCTTTCTTAGAACCAAAGATTGCAATCAAAGGTTTGTGATCTGTCAGTAGCGTAAACTTACGACCATAGAGCATTTTATGAAATCTTTTGACAGCGAAAATAATTGCAAGAGCTTCTTTCTCAATTTGACTGTAATTTCGCTCGGCTGGGGTGAGAGATCTGGCAGCATGGGCAATTGTTTTCTCTGATTTATCCGGAAACACATGAGATATTACTGCTCCAACTCCATAACTAGAGGCGTCAGATGCAACAACAATTCCCAAGCTGGGATCGAAGTGTGTCAAAAGAAGCTTTGAGCTGAGCATCGACTTGACTTTATCGAAAGATGCTTGACATTCTGCTGACCACTGCCAAGGTTTATCTTTTGATAGTAATTCATTCAAGGGACCTCTCGCTCGATGCATTTCAGGCAGGAATGCGCTGTAATGACTGATTAACCCCAAGAAAGATCTTAATGAAGAGACATCAGTCGGTGCAGGCATCTTCTGAATGGCTTCGATGTTGGCTGGGTCTGGTCGGCGACCGTCCTTATGTAAGATGAAACCAAGGTATTTGATCGAATGCATGAAGAAGATACATTTTTCTTCACGTAGTTGGAAACCATACTCCAACACTCGGTTAAGGACTTGATTTAGTCGATCTGACCGTTCACTGTCACTTAAACCCATAACTATGATATCATTTAGATAAGCTGCTGTCCCAGGTATACCTGTTAGCATCGTATCCATTATTTGCTGAAAGATAGCCGGTGCGATGTTGATGCCAAATGGTAGACGAGTGTATTGAAATAGCCATCGATGGGTGTTAATAGTCAGGAGCTCTCTACTATCTTCATCTACTTCTACTTGTAGATAGGCATCGGAGAAGTCTATTTTCGCGAAACATGTACCACCAATAAGCTTTGCAAACAGATCTTCAGGAACTGGTAACGGATACTGATACACATCCAATGCAGCATTTAAACCAGTTGAGAAATCGGCACAAATGCGTATAGTTCCATTAGCTTTCTTAATCACTACGATCGGTGCGGCCCATGAAGAGTAGTTGACTGGTTGAATTACCCCAGCCTGTTGTAAGCGATTAAGTTCCTGATCGACTAGCTCAAGAGTGGCATATGGTACAGGACGTCTCGGACGAAAAATAGGTTTCGCATCTGATTTCAATGGTAAGTGAGCTTTCATCTTGGTACAGAGGCCAAGGTTATTCTGAAAAACAGAGGCAAACTTTTCCTTCAGTTTTTCACGTAATCTTTCACCTGTCTTCTTTGCAAGTACCGGGGTGTTCAATGATGAAAACGATATGTTGCAGACACTGTTAATGGGCACATCCATTATTCCCAGTTTTTCTAGCATATCTAGACCAAGAAGATCAAGGTTTGGCCGTTCTGTCAGATAGCATATTCCTGTACATCTTTTTCCGTTGAAGGAAAATTCACACTGCATCTCACCAACCAGTTTTAACACACCACCTGAAGCGCTTTTAGCTGTTTTTTTAGATGGCTTCATTGGCGATTTTCCCAGCAAGTTATACGTTTCTCTAGACATTAAGGTGATATCAGATGCCGTGTCGATTTGAAAACGAGCTGATGCACCGTTCATCTGTATAGTGACATACTTTCTCCGAACGTCATAGTCTGTTTGAAAAGCAGCTACGAGAGAAAGTGATTTAGACTCGGCTGATTTCACCACATGTCGAGTACGTTTGTGCTTCTTCTTGGGCTGAGACGTACGAAGTGGTTGGCAAATGCCTTCTTTATGTCCACGTTTATGGCACATCTGACATTTATGTTTTTTAAATGGACAAAATCGTACGTAGTGCCAATCACCACATAACCAACATGCCGTCGTTGGTTTGTTACGAGATGCTATCGGCTTCTGGGCTTTTAACCTAGTAATAGCATTGACACTACTGCTGGTTAAATTGGGATTTACCTGTTCAATCAACATGTTGTCGTGCCTGATACTTTGTAAGCGTTTACACTCATCTATCAACGTCTTGAGTGTAACGTTCGGGTCTTGGTCCATTCGAATCAAAAGTCTAGTTCTGATTTCAGCATCTTGCGGTGACTGAAGAGCTTTGATGAATATTAAGCATTTTAATTGGTCTTCCGTCAACGAGCGCAGCTTGAACCGTTCACATTCTCTGTTGACGACGTGTGCAAGAACCGCATATTCATCATCTTCGTGTTTCACCAGATTTAGACTGTGATATCTAATGCTAAACTATGATGATGATTCGCCGAAAATATCTGACAGCTGAGTTACTGTCTCCTCGAAGCTGAGCTCTCGAGGTAACTTCGGTAATATGTGGTCAGCGTAACGTTCATACTCATTACTTCCCAACTTACGCAGCAACAATCGAGTCTTTCATGCATCATCTTGTTCACCGAATTCAATTCTAAATGTATCTTCCCAACGTTTGAACCACGTCAGAAAAGTATTTCCACATTCAGGATTATATACGAATTCTAGTATGCTGTTAGCCACTGCTTCACAAGACGTATTTGAAACAGTATGTGGACTCGAACACTGGATGTTGAGCTGTTGAGTTAGGGTCTCCAACAACCACATTTGTGCATCTAATTGTGCTTGCTGTTGTTGTAGTATTCGGTTAAGCTGATCATCTGAAATAGGCATCTTGAAATTTTTTCCTTTTTCTCCGTCGCCGCTGTTGTAACGGTTGCTTAAGATATTTCCCGGCTAAATCTTATTGCTTAGTATTCTTGACACAAAACACTGGAGAAGTAACCCAAATCAAAACACGGTTGAACAGGAAGGATTGTATTCCAAAATAGCAAGGAAAAAGAAGCTGGAGGTGATGGTGAAAGCCAAGGCAAAGAGGGCGAAGGAGGCGAAGATAAATACAATGCTGGTCTATTTATAGCCTTTACATGAGAAAGCTTCTGGGAGAAAATTCACGTGATCGACTGGACTGGATTTGGCCAATCAGCATGCAGCTAATAATACGAGAATTTTCTATCCTGTTCTCCAAGCTTCGATCAGGCGCTGATTGGATAGGAATTCAGCCAATCAGCGCGTAGCAACGTAGTCGTGCTTTAATTCCATTTATGTCCCACTAACAAAGGTTGATAGACGTAACACCCTGAGCAGGTTTAATTTTATTGGTAAGGTCAATATTGTAGTTTGATTTGGTTTCCCTCTTACACAACACGTATCCGACCGTAACAAGAAATATAGGATAAACCGAGCAAGCGGCCAAAGGAACATGGATATACTCTGTGAAACAATATACATATATATTCTTGGAATTTCCTTTGTTCGTCTATCTAATGTGTGCTTATTTGTTTGTCCTGTCTTTTTGATTTCGTTTAGCTAACAACGTAAATCAATGAGTTCGATAGCTTATAAGACTGAGCATGAGCAGGTGCTTAGTGAGCCGGCAATAATATATTGAAGAATTTTGCAAGGCTACCTCACACATTAGGTGGTCTGAAAATACTGTTTTTCATATGATTTTATTTTCGTTTATTTTTATCCATCCTAGAGAATATTCATAGTGCCTAGGCGAAAAATCATCCAATCAGCCTATTCTGGATATAGTAAATCTGATAAGAGAAGAATGCTCGTAAGTCTGGTCAATTGGTATTTGTGGTCATAACATGTCAAGTTTGTAATATGAATACGTATTCAACTTTATGGAGCTTAGAAACAATAGAATCATCCACATTCTTATACTCCTATATCAACATGGTTCTTAAGCCCTCATATTTTCCTCATTAGGCAGTGTCAAAACATTTCTCTATGAAGACCGTTTGCTTCTAACATCAGAGTTTGAATAATCTCTAGTTGGTGATTCTTACATATGGGATGGGCTTGTTAATGACAGACCATTAGTTCCATCTCACCATTCATTGCCCTAATAGTAACTATTATACGCCTACACTTTCCCGTTTGCTTCGTTAAATATCTTTCCAACACTACATCTTAAATTCTCATAGTTTGTTCGGAAACCCATGTTCTTCTCCGTCACAGTTATAATAATAATAATAATAATAATAATAACAATGACAATTGATCCTCAAATAACAAAATTTTACTAGACGCATGCCAATCTACAGGCAAGATCCAAACGTTAAGATTGCTAACATTTTTTGCAAAACGTTTTTTCAGGTGCTGAAATATTTCACAAGATACATTGGTTTCATATAAATGACTAAAATCGTTCACATATAATTATAGATAATTTTCCAGACTTTGCAGTGTGCAATGCGAATAGTTGGTGCGAGTTACGACGGTTGCGTTACGTCGAACTGCTAATGACTGCAAAACAATTCAAGATAGAGTCAGGTCTGCATATAAGATGCGGTTGATATTCTTCCGCTAAAAAATTTACAGGCTCCTGGGTACAGTAACCAAGTCTTCGGCAAATATCCAAAGTAATATTTAAGGATTGGAATAAGGTTACCTGCATTGCATTGATGTTCAGCCCTTAGGTCACAAGTTATAACAGCCAGACAAGTTTATGAAAAGCAACTTGCAGAAATAGTGTTTCTCAACAGGATGTGAAGTGTAGAGCCTAGAGTAGAGCATAAAATATTATCTTACAATCATTTTAAATGAGCACAGAAACACAAGAGGTTGGAGGGTAGAGTTGCTACTCATCAGACATCGATGGTGATGGTGATAACTATTCACTCATGTTTGTGGGTCTGTACATTTTATGTACTTGCGGCTGTTGTGCTTCATTAGGTGACTAATCAGTGTTCCTGGAATAGCTCTTATACTGCGCTCATACGCTTGCTTTTTCTGAGACTCACGTTTTCACTAATATGCTGTGATCGCTGTTCTGCTAATGCACCATGAAACTTGCCCAATTAGCAGTAACAGTATTGGTTAGAAGTTCGCATTTTATGAAAGAAAGATAGACATAGTTATCAACGTTCACCACATACCTTACTCTTTTTTCAGAAATCTCGGACTTTATGTACCAACATTCAGTTTCTTATTTCAACTTTTCTTTTATTATTTGGACTATATCCGCCTTGAAGCACATCGATGTGGCGGATTGTAAGTACTTATCTCATGATAACAAAGTTAAATCCCGTTACAGTCAAAAATGAAAAGACCAGCTGGTATTGGAGGTCGTAGTATATTAATTGATGATCTCGTGATGTCAAAAAACTATCGAGGTCGCGATACAAACTGTAGACGGAACCACCGAGGCAAATCGAACGAAGTTAGCGACACGTAACGCGGGCAATTGTGGTTTTTAATACGGTTAAACTAAGAAGTATAACAACACAATCACTGGTCTTAATTGGTTACAATAATAAATGTTTCTATTTCACCAATTGTGTTCTCTTCGTGAAAGTATTCCACCACACCACAATCTATATTTCTTCGTTGCAGTACTACCTAGTTTGTGCTGCAGTTGATTTTAATCTTAGTGATCTGTATGAGTTTTATCTACTGGCTTAACATTAATTTTGTAGATGGATTTTCTACCCCAGGAATTCACTTCGTTTACAATAGGTGCAGGTCGGTACTCAACGTCCCAGATCCAATAACAAAACACAATAATTCTGGGAGAAAATGGTCTTTATTCATTATGAAATGGAAATACGGACAGTTACCCCACTATTGTTACACCTTCCAAGTCCAATTTACCCTGGTGAGTATCCGCTTCTGGAAGAATAAGTGCTTCCAGTCGAAATTGCTACGGTATCAAATCCAAAATGGCTGTGGCCATATTAAATATCAAATTTAAACAACATATGTACAGTTCAGAAGCAAACATAAAAACTTCAATGTAAATACAAAATATAGAAATAATAACAATATACAATGATAAAATCTCAAAATGGAATCGAATAGAATACCAAAATGTCAACAGAAAGAGTCAGTCATATCATAACACAAATATATATACATGGAGGGATTTTCCAAAAAATAAAACATTCAAAAAAGATTCTACAACTTTGTCTGCTCATTGTGAACGTTTTATCAATCCTCTGGTCGAATAACTGATCTTCTTGCTGCTCTCTTTTCTCTTCTTATCACAAGCTTTCATCAGGAATCCCCAAGGCTCATAGAAAATTGTTTGACCAAGGAACACAGTATGTCGAGAATCGGCGAAAGAAATGACAGGAGTGGACAGCAATCGATTACTACCAGGAAGGAAAGCTCTGGAAAGAGTTGGTTAGAGAACTTTATTAGGTGGCCTATGAGCAAGTTTCATAGAAGAGTCTAGACTGCTGTTCCTGATTAAATCGGTCGGCACCCCTATGTATAAACGGTTTGACTGAAATGTATGATCTAATAGCTTAGTGACTCTCACAATGGCCAGCATCAGTTTGACAGAAGTAGATGGACTGAAGCTTATATCAAAATTAAATGCAAATAAAGCTCGAGATTATATAGTAGATCAATATATCATTGACAGGACTGTTATATAATGCTTCAATAACTATCCATACTTAAGCTTGTGTTAGTGAGAGTTACAAGCTTTTTAGTGTGCTGCATTGCAGGGCTTCTATAAAATACTCGGAAAATTGAATGTACAGATTGTATGCATCAACTAAGAATTAGATGGCAAGGCTTCCCTATATGGAATAAAATGTACATGATGATCTTGGAGTAGTGCTTTCTAAAAATGAACCAACCACGTAAGAATTTGTCACCACCTTTGGAGTTTGCGTCCAACTACTTAGTTATTCCAGTAAGATTTCAAAATCAGACCCTTCATTCGTTCAGAGACCTATTTATTTTTCTATGTGATAATATAAGCCTTTCTTCTCATCGTCATTATTCAGGGAACAAAACATGTCCAGCCATGAAGTCTCTTCTAAAAACACTACGTTTTCTGACTAAGGAAAAATTTTTAAATGTTTTAATATTTACTTAACACATTATCGAAAAATTTCCTACATTCCACTTACCTAAATTTATGAGGGTATTACAATATAGAAACCCAATTAAATAACGGAAACTTAGGAAGATCTCGGACTGGAGAGCGAACCCTAGCCAGTTCTCCTAGAAGCTCTAATCTGCCGCCAATGCAGTACAGAAGGAGTAAGGAAGAAATGATCATAAGATATCACCTCGCCTAGAGTCTCTTCATCAAAGATAATTCACAATTTCACTTAGTGCTTAACAACACTAATTATAACATGCATCCATAAAACACCAAAAACAAGTTAAAAAAATCCGTGCATTTTATAATTAGAATTAACAGATCATGGGACTCCTCAAAATAAATAATAATGATATCACTTTCCACAACTTCTTCTAAGCGAAGTTCCAGGAGTTATCTAAGTTTAGTGTTTACTGAGGGTCAGAATTTCACCGTTACTCCCACTGTTGCTAAATTTCTCGTTTTATTCTCCAGTAACAGAACATAAAAAAGACCATATCCTAGTAGTATCAACAAAGATATTTAACTAACCATATTTAGATTTCCAATAAAAATCCTTTCTGTCCAGTAAAACGTGCGGTATGCATTTTTGGGATGGTCTTGTTTTAATTGATAACTAACACCAACCAACGTTTTTGTGCTAATTTGACTCTTCTTCAGGTGGCGTATTTGCTTAGTTTTCACGTATATAAATACCTTAAAATTGGAATAAACTGAACTTATTTCTTTCAGAAATATTATATTAATTTGTCGATGTAGAAAATGTTTTCTTGAATCAAAAAGTTTTAGAATATACATTTACATTAAAATATTAGATTGGTTTCAGATCTCAGAGAAAAATTATCCGACTCACCACTGCATGTCTTGACTTGCAATCAAAACTTTATGGCAGTCTAGTTATATCACTGCTTAGTAAAGATAACTTTAAAGTATTGAGAATATGGTCATTTGATCAAAGCGATATTCGATTTCTAGTTTTACTGAGTTAGGAATTAACTAGTTTTCTCTTAATAAATTACTCAGCTTGATGTGCAGGCTGGCTGACTGATTACTCAACTATTACTGACAGTTCGCAATATATATAATTATATTCATATTGATGCACACCTTTATTTTGCAGTCTCAAAATCCTTACCGTAATGAAACTTGTGACCTTTATGGATGAATACATTTACTGACACAGCCAGGTTTAATTAAAGTAAATTCAAATTCGGATTTATCTAGGTCAAATGATAGGATAGATTGTACGATGGACCAAACTCACTTAAAATGCAAACGTTCTTCATTATATCGGTCAAGAAAAGTGTTACCTAGTAAAAAGTTACCAAGACAGGTTCCACTATTCCATTCACGAGCATCACTAAGATTCAGGAGGTCCGACGGCCACCAGAATTCAAAAAAAGAACTGGATAAAATTATTAGAAGTAATGAAGTCTTTGTTGGAGTTGGAAACAAACCGTTGGAAGACAATAAAATGAAGAACGCATTACATGGCTTGAATTCAGACAAAAGTAGCTACTCATTCAAGTCTTGGCACCGTGATATAAATATAAAAGAGGAGATGGTTGGAGATAAAAATGGAAGTTTAGAGGAGGAATCAGGCTCCCATTCAACAGATGATGAGTTTGAAGACATAAACACTAAAAGTGTGGGAAAAACTGTCTCAGGGGTAAGTTTTTCAATAACATTGCAAAATACTGATAATTAGTGAATGTGAGTTTTTCTTCGCTTTTTGCAAGAAGGGTTTATATACCTATATTTATGACCTACTGAATGATTATGCTATGAGGAGTTAGATGGAAAATCTAGACTATACCCTCGTTTGCTGATCTGGAAACGTTTTTTTGAATCAATGGAGCATTTCTATTTCAGGCGTAGGCAATTTAAAAAGTATTTCCAAGTCAAGGATTTCTAAAAAGGTAGTTACTTCTATTTCATCATGTTACGTGAGGTCTAAACTCAGAACTTCTGAGATACTGGTCACATTGTGTTCTGGTTTATCCAAAACCCACTTTTAAATCTATTTTAGACGCTCATGTAGATTCTCATTGTAGGTGATCCATGTGGACGATTGTAATAAACTTGGGACGGTTGGTAAGAGTATGAGCTGCTAGCTCAAGTCGGGGTTACATCTCAGGGTAATATTTGATATGGATTCTCTTTGTGTAACCAATGTACTGTGGTTACTTCAAAGACCGTACAGAAGAGAGATGGCGTTATTGAAAAGGTATATTAGTGAGAGTAGGTTGAAGAAGCAAAGTGAGATTATCTCCACATAGAACAGTTAATTGATCTGCGTTAGCCTTCTGTGACCTTGGCGATATTCAACAGACTGTCTGTTAATCACTAACCTGTTACCTAAAGTTTAAATGGTTAAGCCTGATGGATGATCTATTGGGATCCATTGACGTCTCACTGACCACAAACCCCTAAATGCTGTTATCTTTCTGAACGTTGTTGGTCAATATTTAAATAATTTTAGAAGTATTAACTGGAACTACACAAAAAACCTTTTAGATCTCAAATATTCGGCAACAAAACGACAGAATTTATGATGGTAATAAAAGCTCAATTTTTTAAATAAACAACAGCTTGTTATTCATCTGTGTAAAATTACCGGTATTTCCAGAAGCTATTTTAGTCCCTAGGAAAATTTTGCGCCTATGTTCATGGCGTTTCTGCTAGTCTTGAAGCTCCAGTAAAACAATAGCAAATGCCGATTAACTGCTGTCGAGAATGAATAACCCAAGCTTTTAGAAAAAGAGAGTATCACATTTACAGAACTGAAAGCGTAAATTTCCAGGTTTATAATTTTATAATTTTCTGCCATAATGTACAAATATCAGTTTAAAATAGATAGTAAATAATTTCATAGAATCAGATTAGTTAAATTTTCGGTTACCAAAATGTGTTAACAATTATTTTTTCACATTATTGATCTATTAGTCTACAGAGTACCTGAGGAAGGTAGAAAATTATGATCTACCAAACATACGGGAGACCATCAACCGTCTTCACGGAAAAGAAGTACGTCAAAAAATAATAACCTATCAATATTATGCTTTAAAACAACAACTTCTCTGTACAAAATGGTTGTGAAAGTAGTTTCAAATCAGGAGATTAAAGATTTTGTTGTAATAATGTTTACGTCGGTCATTTTGTATTCGATAGACTGTTAATTGACCTTAGGGCACTTTTAAATGGATTTGGGTGTGTCATGATAACATAAAAGCAGAAATACGAAAAACATCTTCATAATTTTCATGACAACTGACTATTGTTGAATGCAGGGACTAAATCAGTTTTTTTTTATAATAAGTTCATAATATCAAACCTAATTTAGAATGTAGAGTTGATTTACAAGTGTAAGGTTCGTAGTGTTTATTACTCATAATAGGAAATTAAAGAATTAGAAAAGAGAATTTGTTAATAAAAGGTTAAAAGTATTTTATAATAATATCTATTAGAACCATAACAACAGGTATTTTGATCAGTGCTAAGCTTACTTTGTATTATATTATTATTATGTAAAGCACTAGAATTTGATAAGAATGAAAAAGTAGATAGTCTGTTTTGGAAACCATGAGAATCTGGTTATTCTTTACATAAAGGCTTCCCTATTTGGTCTTAAATTGTTTCGTATAAAATCCACAGATCATAAGACCTATTTTTTCACACTTTAAATTAAAATATCAAGAGCCCAAATGAGTTGTCAAAAGCACTTTTATGATTGCATACGGAAAATGAAAAATTGAAACTAGGTTAAAATTTATAAATTCCAATAAATAAATAAAAACAATTTCGACACAATGAATGATCATAATTTATGAACGACTAAAGAAATAAGGCGAATGATTATGTCAAAAGATGGTTTACTATGAATACAATATAGTTTATCATCAAAACATACTGATTTACCGGGAAATAACTATTACATTACCATGTCTTGCATTTTCACCTTTCGCTAAAAACGTTGAATTTACTATAAAACTTAATGAAGTATTTTTTTATTTTTTCTGAAAGATGTTACAAAGAACACAAGCAATAGAAGCAGAATTTTATGAACGTTTAATTGAACTTAGAAAAGAAAATGAAGTTGAAGTAACAAAAATTATGAACCGTAAAAATGCTGAATTAATCGCTGTACAAAAGGCTGCTGAACTGAAACATCGTGAACTTCGTCAGGCAATAGATAAGCTAGAAAATCAATTATCCGACACGGTCAACAATGCTGATCAAATTAAACATAACTCTGAGGAAAAAGTAAATACATAAAATAGGTTATTTAATGTTAACTTTAAATTGTTGCGAACAATCAAAATAATTATTGCGAAACCTGAAAATCGAAGGTGTGATAGTCATTGAAATTATTTGTTTTAACTTCTAAGGAGTTTGAATTTGGTGCAAGAAACTGTTCATTGCTCCCTGATTTTTAGCGATTCTTCACTTTATAAAGAATCACATCTCAAAATCGGATTGGAACTTGAACATCTGATTTCTACTTTTATCTTTTTTACAACACCAAATAAATTTTTTAACTATAAAAAACTTGTGACATGAGATTACATGTAAGTTACGTGAGATTGAGTGATTCCATTCAGCAATAGGTATATTGTCTGTAGATAATTGAACATGGTTCATTGCTGACTTCTCTTTACATATTGTTATGATTGTACAGGCTGTTAACGGACATCATATATTTTACTGTGACACTATAGCAATCAGTTATTGTTTAGTAGTACAATAACTAAAGCTTTAAAATATAAAACTTTTTTATAGTGAAGAATTTTGACTGCTTGATAATTAATGGTTGATTAGCTCGGATTGATTAAATAAATTTGATAACCTGTTACTTGATAAAGACCATCTTCTTTGAAAATTTATTTATCAAATTACACTGGTTCAGATCATTAGCTTTTTTGAGTAACAAGGAGTGAAGTCAAACAACATTTCTCCAAAATATTTAGATAGATGGTAGTTGATTTAATTTCATTGAAATCACAAACCTATCCATGTTAGATCTCCGCACAATATATATACTGATAATTGACTTTGTTGTTATTATGGATAAATTTTAAGAATTAATATCAACCTATGAAATGGACATACACTATTTACAAACGTGAAAAAATTTCTTATTATCCTTTATGTAATTAAAAGTGAAATACTTGGAAAATTTTTGGTCACAACGATCAAGTGTCATTGAAAACTTATTCTAACCTGATTGTTGCAAGTCCTAACATTCATATGGAGGATGGTTGTATATGGTTTATGTACAGATATACGATTAAAATAGTATATTAGTCACACAAATTTCACTCTCCTCAGGTGAATCAGTTACAAGTAATGATGAATAAACAATTTGAAAATCTTTTGAAACAATCCAACGAACAACGTGAATTTCTTATTCAAGAACATGAAAAGACATTGAAAGGCTTACAATCCAAAAACAAATCTACTTTAAAGGAACTGGAAATAAATAAATCCCTTGTTAAAGAACTAGAATCAAAACTGGAATTACAAGTAAGCAAAAGTTATATGAATGGCCATTTTAGTTATTAACACACTTCTAAATATTTGAAACATTCCAACCATATTGAAACGCCAGCATATTCCAACCTACTCTGTCCTAGGCCTTCTTTTCCAATTCTATCCCATTAGTTCATTCTTTTCATGTCTCTCTCCTTTTCCCAGCGTAATGTGTTTTCTGGTATTCATCTTTTACTTTTGTCTTGAGGACTTCAATTTAGTGCTCGTCTCCTGACGCAGTTGGGCGATGTCCATAATGTGTCTCTGATCCACCTCCGGCACTTCTTCCTCCGCAGTAATCTGGTCTGTTCTCTCCCAAAGTAGGTTGTTGTTGATGGTGTCTGGCAAAGAAATCCTTAGTATCTTGCGTACACAACTGCTAATAAACACTTGTATCTTGTGGATGATAACATTCGTAGTTCTCCGGGTTACCACCCCATAAAGAGTGAGAGTAAGCAACCTTGTCTGACACCAGTATTCACCTCGAACGAGTCTGTTAGCTGTACTCTGTGCACGATTTTACAGTTGAATCCAGCCATAATGTCGAAGAAGCCTCCACAGTGTTGTCCTGTCCACGCTATCAAATGCTTTCTCATAGTCAGTGCTCTGTCGATGATTTTTCCTGGTATTGAGAGAAGAGCGATGCCTTTGTGGTTCTCACACCTGGTGAAATCGCCTTTCTTTGGTATCTTGATGAGCTGTCCTTCTTACTAGTCTGTAGATACTTGTCGTTCTTCTCAAACCTTGGTGAGGCGAACGTGCAACATCTTTGTGATTAGTGTTATGTCTGCTCTGAATGCATCAGCTGGTATGTTATCTGGTCGTTCTGTTTTACCATTGATTTGTGAGGTAGCCATTCTGATCAGTTGGATTGTTGGTGGGTGAAAACCAATTGGGAGGTCCGTTGGTGTTGCTTCAATGTTGAGTGGGTTCAGTGAGGTTGGCCTATTGAAGAGTTCTTGAAAGTGCTCTACCCACCTGTTTCATTGTTTTTGAATGTCGGTGACTGGTTTTTATTCCTTGTTCTTGACTGGTCGTTGTGGCTTGCTGTATTTTCGAGCGGGCTTCTTCGTTGTATCATGCAATTGTGTCATGTTTCCATCACTTACAGCCTTTCCTGTCATCACTGATAGATCCTCTGTATATTTTCATTTGTTAGCTGTGATGCTCCTTTTCACTTGCTTGTTTGCTTTTGTATATTTGGCGTTTGCCTTTGCTTCCTCTGCCTTTGTTCGGCTGATATTGGTTGTTGCCTTCCTGTTCTTCTTTTCTCGAATCTTATTCAGATTATCATCAGTGATCTGTTACTTATGATCGTGCTTCTTGTACCTCAGAACCTCATATATTGAAGTTATTGCTTCCTTGGTCTTTTTCCAGATATTCTTCATGGTGTTTCCCTCTCCTTTGAGTATATCGTGAACATTGTGGAACCTATTGCTGATGGCTATCTTGAATTCTGTGACTTTATCAGTATCCCGAAAAAAGACAGTATTAAACTTTCGTGATGCTGTTCCCCCCGTCGTCCAGTGCTTCTTTAGTTTTATGTTCATTTTGGCTACCAATAAGTGATGACATGAGGTTAGATCAGCTCCTCTCTTGGTTCTCACGTCCTCCATCGTCGTTCTGAACTTTTTATTGATTCAGAAATGGTCGATTTGGTTCTGTGTGGTATGATCGGGTGAAATCCATGTAGCTTTGTGTATGCGTTTATGTGGTAATATGGTGCCGCCTATAACCAGTTTGTTGAAGACACATAGGTATGCAAATCTCCCACCTTTTTCTTTCCTTTCTCCCAGTTCATGACGTCCCGTGATGTCTTCATATCCAGTACTGTCCATTCCAACCTCGGTGTTAAGGTCTCCTGGCGGAACGATTAAATCGTTTGCTGAACATTTCTTTTTGGTTGACTATAGCCTCTCATAGAATCGATCTTTGACGTCCTGATTATTTTCGTTGGTAGGCGAATAGCACTGGATGACGTCCATTGTCATCCCATTTTTCTTTGCTTTGAAGCATGATTTGATGATCCTGGTTCCATGAGATTCTCACCGTATAAGTGCTTTTTGTGCTTGTTTGCACAGCATCAGTGCAACTTATTGTGTATGTGAGAAATTTTCTTCATGGTTAGAGTATAACAGCAACTGTCATGAAGCTAGTCTTTTTTGTCCAGTGTGCATCCAATATATTTCTCTAATTCCACGTAGTAATAGGGTATAACTTTTCATTTCTGCAGCAACTCGGAACACTCTTCCCGTCTCCCACATTGTACGAACATTCCATGTAGGTATATTGATTGTTGGTGTGGTTTTGATAAGGTGCACTGGCCTCATGACCTCCTGAAGGTACTCAGCTTTCATCATGAGGCATCATAACTTTTCTAACTGAAAACCTTCCAACTGCCAGGGCAGAGTTTATGCTAAATGTCCGGAGAAAGTTGAATAGGAAAGTGCTTAGATTTATAAACTTTTCAATGTGGTTCTCCAAGTATTTCGGATATTTAATTCACTGATTTATTTTCACTCACAGTAAAGAATTTACTGAGAATTACACACATATAGAAGTTACAATTTCACTTATCTATAGTTTTATTTTTTTAAACTTTATTAAAAAAAGCATAATCAAATTAAAAGTTTAGAAGAACAATTAACAAACGTTCTAATTGAAAAAAATGAAATAGAAGACTCATTAAAGATTAAAGGTGAAAAGGAGAAGGAAGCATCAAAGAAACTGAAACAACTCCAATGTGATATAAATGAACTAACAGATAGGTAGGTAAATAAATCAATAAATCAGTAGAACAAATGCATTCTTTCCTTTGTAGTAGTATTTATTACAGCGTTTTTATCACATTACACATTGAGGATAGTTTCAGGAGATTTCGTTTCAATACTTGAATTGATAAGATTTTAATAAACTTTAAATCAAGGCAAAATTTTTTAGATTTGCATTACATACATGAGTTAGACGTTTTACGATTGGTATGTTGTTTTTTTATTGCTAACTGTCCTATATCATAACTCACATTGGCTAACAATTGATAGCTACTTTTGTATCACATGTAGTTATCCACGTATTGAATAAAGAGCAGGACACATTGAACAGTTACTAAATCCTACATTGTAACTATTTAGTAATAAGTATCTACATTTCCATCAAAGATTGAAACAAGAGTTTCTAGGTTTAGAGGTAAACACGTGATGAAACCCAATAATTAACATATTCACTTTTATTTATTTTATGAAATAATCTGACTCCTGTAGATATCAGTCGGTGACAACTATTTCATTTTAGTAGTTTCCATTGACTCTCTATCTACTGTTTGTCTGTGTTGTAAAGTAACTTCAAATTGTGAACAGTGTCCATAAACCACTTACTTTAATGAATTTGCAAACATAATAAATCACTCATCAATTATAATCTTTTAGAATATGAAAGTAATTTCCACTGTGTACCGTAAATGAATTTCGTTCTGTTAGCACAGTGTTATATCCGAATGTTAGCATCCATAATATAGAGTGTTGATATAAGTTTTAGATAATATTTGGCCAGATGAAACTCCTCACAGGTTTTTCTAAACACGGTACAGATACTTGTACAGTCGATCTCTTCATGTTTTTGAAAACTGTGCGACAGTTTAAAAAAAAATTAACTACGAAAATGTAATTAATACGATTACACTAATCATTTATGATTTTTAATAAGATGTAAAATGAATTTCTCGGAAAATTCATCAAAATATGATCTGTTGAGTTAACCATATTTAGCGTGACGCATCTATCAACTACTGATAGTGAAGATTGCACTATGCCTGTGAAAGTGAAGAATTCAGAAGTTTGAACACCTGATTTGTGGGTGACTATATGTTATTGTGAACTTTAAAATTCGTACACTGAATCTTTCGTGGATTCACGAGGACATACAATTTAGGAGTCTTGGTTGTTCAAGATGCTGCTGACCAATTTTTTATTGGTTTTACTTAGTCACTCAATGATGTTGGTCTGTGACGGAAGTTATATCCGAATCGTCTAAATCCTCCAAGTGAAACCTAATTAGAAATGTTTTTTGTCGTGTTCTTGCACACCAGTGTACTTGGCTTTTTTGACAGACGATATTACTATCGATGTCACAAACCAAGACAAGTTGGACATCCATTTTAAATCAGGAAGTACTGAACTGTTGTCTCATCCGTTGTATCGAACTCCTCGGTAATACGCATTAACCACTTCACTATCAGAGGTCAAACTCAGGACCTTCAGCTTCGTGCGCGAATTCCGAAGTTCTAGATCATGAACAGAAAAAAACGGCTGTTCAGTGCTTTTTAGTTTATAGTGGATGTCTGACTTAGGTCGATTCGTAATGTCAATAATATCTGATGATTTCCACATAACTTTATACTGATAATACCATCGTAATATAGTTCATACTAATTAAAAACACAAACAACTAATGCTGAGCTATTATTCAAATGAACTTATCAAACTATTAGAAACAGCTACCTGATAGAAATGATGTCCAATGAATATCTATTTGGTTGTTAAAACAGTAAAGCATTTGTAGGTATTATTTTCACTGTAAGTAAAGAATAATTAAAGAGACGAATAAGTTGTTCATCTGATCTATGAACAGTAATGATTAGTACTATCAGAGCTTGATGTCACTTAAAAGACTAAACAAGTGATGTTTGTTTGTTTCATCCTAATTCGGGTGATTCGTCTACAATGTAACCCAAAGCTGGTGTATTCTGCTCCATATATATTAACCAATGTATGCTAGTTGGGGATAGAAAACTATCTAAAAGCATCCCTCCAGTTCTTGTGAGTTTTTTCCTGAAGTTAGGATTCCAAGAAGAAAATTATTATTTAATGACACTTCATTTCGTACTTGTTTTTTCATTCCTATTTTTATGCAGATATCAAACATTAGAGTCAAAGTATAATGCATGCCTTGAAGATCACAACCAAGAGTTAAAACAAATTCGTTCTGAGCACGCTAAACGTATATGTACCATGGAATTAGAACAAACGAATAAAGAACAACAGTATAAAACTAATATGGAAACAATTAAAGATGAGGTATTATGGACAGATCATTTTAATTATTTAAGGTTTATATACATAATCATCTATCCTTTAAATTCTCGAAGTGGGCTACTATTAAGCTTCTAAGTGAAGCATAAGAAAAAACTCAAGGAAATGTATGCAGCGGAGTCCAATTTATGGAGATAATACGTTTGATAGGTTAGGCAGATCGTTGGTTTTAGTGAGGATAATAAAGATAACAAAAGGTCAGAGCAACTATCACACTCCTGCGGTGATAAAATCGTTTGTGTGGGAGTTTCTTATTATTTCCAATTATTGATTCGATCCCCAAACAGTGACTGATGAACTGATTTTTGGAAGACTGTCTATGTAAGCAATCTGGGCACAATGTAAAACAAAGGGGCAGGGGGAGAACTAGAACTATGAGGACCTCCATTGATGTTTTGAAGAAGAGAAGCGGAAAGTGGACAAGTGTGTTGTCATAAACGGCGAATATTTTTGAAGGGAATAAACTGATGAGCACTAAAGTTTGTAAAATAAGGTTTTTTTTGGATCGCAGACCATATATTTGATGGACAGCAGTATAATTAATTAGCTGCGTTAGTGAATACATTCATTCAGAAATGTAGCTGAAGTTATTAATTGACAAAAATATAGTAGTATGTTTTAGTCATAAAAAAATTAACCCTTTCACGTATGTATTTAAAATTGTATCCATAAATATAGTACACCTTAATGCTGAAGCACTTAGTCTGTAGTGCCTTCATTGGTCTTCTTGACTATAGCTAACAAGAAAGAACCTTGAGAGTGTGCTTATCACTCAGTCATTGGTATCCAGAAACAGCTCAGTTAAAATAAAGTTGGTTTTTATCGGGAAAAGAATGAGGATATTTTCCAGCCACCATTTGTCCGAAAATGTATGAGTGTGTTCGTTGATGATAGATCCCAATTATACATTCGTTAGCCGTCAACAGTATCTACGTTTTCTAGATGTACCTAGGTATTTATAAGTCTTAAAATACCTTATTTCGTATCACACGTTACTGTTTTATTTTTGTTAATAAAATAAGACATTTGCAATACTACTCAGTATGATGGCGGATTTCATAGTGATTGATTTTTAAAATTATGATGATTCTTTAATTACCAGTGCGGGTATACTGGCTACAATTTCCATTGTAATTTCTAAGAATAAAAAAATTAGCTGTCAAATAGGACTGACCATATTTAGTCAGAAAAGCATAAGAAAGCAAATAATGATAGTGCTTATTGACCGGGTGACTTTATTTTATGGATTGGTCTAATTACAGTTAACAGTTAATTTTCAAAACATATAGATACATACAGAGTACTGTTTGTTAGTTAAAACAAAAGATTATCGAGGTGCATCAGAAAATAATTATTGCCGTTTTATCGATTTTTTTTTATAGTTTTTAGAGGTTTTATTGAATATCAACAGCAAACTTTTATTGATTATATAACATTCAGATTAGGCAAATTCTAATGAAGTTATTTTTATCCGTCCTCTCTTCAAGTTTAGTACCAAACTGGAGGAAAGTCGTCTATCGTGTAAACGTCAGCTAGTCACAGAAGTTAAGGAAGCCGAAACACGTGGTTATGAAAAGTGTTTGTCAATTAAGAATGCTGAGATTTCAGTTTTACAACAAGTTATTAAAGAGACCAAGGAATCAAATTCAAAGGATGAAGTAAACTGTTTTTTAAAAGATAAACTTCAAATAAATTATAGAAATGTGTTTGATACATCTAAACAAGTATCACAATTTTGTTTTTTTTAATAGGGTTCAGTGAAATTCGCACTCATAATACTTAGTCATAAGATGTCATTTTTTGGAGTGATAGTCCCCAACCTCCAATTGTTTAATACATTTAGTGATTTTTCATTGATAAGACTTTAACCACTACTGGCTTATGTATCAGTTGAAATTTAGGTTTTTAAATTGCCAATTAAAGTTCTTAATCAACTTTCTGTTAATTTTTGGTTATTTTCTAATCAAAAGGTTTTTGACGCTTGATAGTACTACGATAAAAAAATCACAAGCAGTCTTTAATTGTTATTGATATTTTATACACTATGAAAGACTGACACTTCTTTATCAACCAGCACCATGACTTCACAATTATTACTTTCAATTTTTATAGAATTTGCCAAATAAATTTATTTGGTTATGCGTATAGGTTTTGGAACATTGACAAAGATGGGAACACAAAAGCATAAAGCTGATTACACAGGGAAATAGTTAAACAGAGATCATTGATATTTGAAGATAAGTTCAGTTTTGTTGTTTATTTAATAAAATTATGTAAAAGAACTTAGTCAAATGAAAACAATGATTTGAAAATGATTTCAAATAAGTGTTATGTGACCGGGGTAAAAAATGGACAGAACTGAGAAACTTTGGAATACACAAATTTTATTTCAAGCGCTTGATAGCTAAAGCTTCGGGAAATCTGGAAATACTACTACACTCTGTGGCTGTAGAGTGACAGAAGCCATAGAGATTCGAATTATCGGCGGGAAACATTCTCACTATGTCAATCGATAAGACTCTGGGTGTGAACAAAACCAATCTACATGATACGGTATGACCTAAATAACAATCTGGTTTGATCAATAAAACTCGATTGGATAAAGAAAAACCAAACAATCCTAGGCTCGAGGTCAAGTCAGTAACTGTGATGGGAAAAACGAAGAGGTTATCTGCCAGCCTCTAATCACCTTATTTAACAAGTTGAATGAATGATAAGTTCTGGGTGATGCATTATTTAACTTCCTGTCAATTTTCTGTGTTTTTTTAAAGATTCCCATTGTGAAAATTAGAACAACACATATAAGCGGACAATATTGTTTTCGATTAGATCGTCATCGAAAACAATATTGTTCGCTTATATGTGTTGTTCTAATTTTCTCTGTGACATCATTATTATTTTTAAAAAACAATCGTTCTATTTCTTGAAATACAGATTTTCCCGGGAAAAGTGTGTGGATGACTGTTTCTAAAAAAACTAGAAAAATAATTAGAATTATATAAACACATTTTGAATAATATACTATTATAGATGATGAATAAAGTCTATAAAAATAGATTTTTATGTTTAGTTTATTTTTTTAATTTTAAATCGGTTTAGATTAAATATCAAGAAATTATCAGTCAATTAAAGAGTGAGATCACCAGATTAAATAAAAGAATTAAAGAAATCAGAGATACGTATGAGGACAAAGAAAATCATTTGTTAACTACTATAACAAAATTACAAGACGAACAACAATTAGAGCATAATTCAACTTATAATTCATTAAATGGAACAACTCAAAACCACACACAATTTGCAAATGAAATTAGTCCTATCATAGATACAATAGGTGAAAAACTACTGAACCAAATTACACAGTGGAAGTATCAACAAGTACAAGAGGCAGTTACATTAGCAAAACAAGAAGAGTTAAATCGTTTAGAAAATTCGTTCAAAGAAAAGGAAGCTACCATACGTAGTGAGTTATCATTGAAGCTTGAGAGTGTAAGCGAAACCATCGATTCAGTATATTGTGTTATGATGTTAGATTGTTTTGTTCAATTGATTTTTGATTCAAACTGTCTGATTTCATGATGTTTGATATTTCCAGATTGACATAGTAATCAATTAACTATCTGAAAACAATATCCAGCTCAGAGAACGAAACACCACCACAATCATCCACCTGAGCTACAAATTTTCTCCACCATATCTGAAAACAAGTTTATAACATTACTGTAGTCCATTTTCATATAAAGCAATAAAACAGTTGAGAAAAGTAAACGACATAGAAATATCTATCATCCGTATCAGGACAAAGAACAGAATTTATAGTATTTAGTATAGATTTACTGAGGTCCGGTTAGATCGAGTCAGTTCAACAAATTAATAGTGATTCCAAGTAACTGATATTCAAAACGTATGAAATATACATTAGTAGCGTATATAAACTGTACCGAAGTTAAACGATTAAATTGATCAAATCATCTAATTATGTTTATGAATAAACTGTAGATATGACTACGAGTCTTTTGGCCCTGTTTCCAAAAATATTTAAAATAAGTTCTGATAAACTTTGGACATTGCAGTTTCAAACCAATGCCACAGAACTAACTATTAGGTGAGATGAATTAATTAGTACCTGGATTGTTTAGTTTTCCAAAATGAGAGACTGTTGTTTGCTTACTGAGATAACAATTTAAGCTACTAAAAAATTCAAACCCACAGTCACCGAAATATTAATCGTGGTCTGCACCAGCAAAAACTTAGGAAACGATAACTTTCATCAAGGAGGTGAATTATATTTACGATTTATTATAAGATGGGTTTGACTTAGTGGACAACATATATTTGTAATAATGATAAAACTTGGATACATCGGATAAGTTTTACTGAGCAGAATGAGTTTCTTAAAAATACAGCCTACCGAAGTATGAGCTCTGATAACCTATCACGGTGTGGGCGGCCGGGAAGTGACATTCACCCTCATAACCGTAACAGCACACGAGACCAAATTGGTCACAATCAAACCCGTCCTACACCCCCTAACATTTATCTTCTCATATTCCTTTATCACACTGCACCGCTAATGCAAACAATGCGAGTACACGAAACGTCATTCCTAGGCTCTCAAAGCGCCGTTCTACACCACATGTTGGAGCATTTATTGTCCGAAAATTGTGTCAAATAGGGCAACAAGCTGTGGCAGTGTCGTTCATCAAAAGGTTTACCAAAGAAGTACATTAACCTTATACAGGCTCTCTACTCGAACACCATTGGCTGAGTTAGAGCTTATGGCGAACTGTCATTGGAATTCTTTACTTCAAGTGGTGTCAATCAGCGATGTTCACTCTCTTCATTCTTGTTTAATTTTGTCGTAGACATGCTTCTAGATATAACGACATCGTCCGAATTTTCAGGAGTGGACCTTCTACCAGGAGACACGCTGACGTAGAGTATGCTGATGTCATAGTCTTACATGATGAAGACCTGACAAAAAGCAGTCTTTTGACTACCTTAAATAACAATGCAAGCATGTCTAGGATTCGGTTCTACCCCTAGAAATGAAAAATGTTGCTTCAAGACTGGGTTGCATCGGTACCTGATGGCCTGGTGACTGACGAAAACTCAGCACGGATAATTAAGGCTCGATTAACTTTTGCCAAGTTGCTTCACTTATGGCGCAGGCGAGATATCCGTTTGCTGACTAAATGACGAGTGTACTGCGCAGCAGTTCGCTGTCCTACTTTATGACTGCGAAAAATGGCCGGTAAAAGTTGAAAACATTTATAGGTTATTAGTATTAGACCACAGATGTCTTCGAAGCATTTCTCGTATATCCTGGGACAGCCAAGCACGCAATGCTGGCGATATGAAACGAGTACTAAGCAGGAATGGCAGACCAATAGATGAAGTACTGAGACTTCATCAGTTGTGGTGTTTGGGACGTGAGTTACATATGCCCTAGCACCAACTGCCTCGACGAGCGATGATTTGTGGTGTAGGATGGCACAAATCCGTGGTCACTGACAAGTGGACTGAGTCATGTTGGTAGATGTAGGCTACTGGTTTGGGCCCTCGAGATGAAAGTCACCGATGGTCAGAGACCTTAAACGACATGGCTCAAAATCGTTTGCATTGGCTCAGATGCATCAACTCATTGAGTTCTCTCAAATTCTAGTCTTCAGAATCCATCATCTCTATTTTTTACTAGAGTTATCTCACTGAACTATACTTCTTGAATAATATCTTCGATCCCTAATATTCTCCATTACCAGTAATTCTTCCACTATCTCCACCACATGGGACTTGAACAGATGGTGTCTGCTAATGTGGTATGGAAACTTGAACGTACGTACGTACGAAGTTCTACGTTGTAATTGATTGACTGATACTTAATACGTATGTTTCGGAACAAACATTCATTTACCAAATTTTTCGACACTTGGACAAGTGACCGGTACACATATTGGTCGTAAAAACTAGTCTATACATAGTGCTGAAAATTTTTTAAACTAAAATATTCTAACTGGAAAAAGTTGGTTTTCAGAGTGAGTTTCAGATAAAAGCAAAGTATATTTGTTATATTTAGCACAGGGGAATTCTGAAATTGTAAAATTAAGGCGGTAATTCCTCGTCGATGGACTTATTAGACGTACTAATATCACGCTGACTATTGGTTACGTTAGTTAGAACATTATTTATTGTTGATTTGTAAATTGGTCATTTCGACTTAAGATTTCTGCAATTGAGAAAGTGAGAGTCCTTCTGGTTCAAATCCTGCCAAACTCATGATTTCTTTATCTTCAGTAAATCACCCATGTTCATACAAAAATGTCAAACTAAACAAATGAGAATAGTTGAATCCAATCCATTTGTTGGCAAATGTTTATAATTTAATCACACATTGTTCATTAAAATTGCACACTTTTCAAAATGAAATTTCCAGGTGCAAAACGAAAAAAACCAAGTTATCGAAACATTGACTGGTGCATTGAATTTGTCTAAGTCAGATATCATAAAGCTTGAAGCTGAACTTAAAGAAGCTAGACGTATAGCATTGACAGAAGTGGAATTAAGACGTGAACAATTATCAGAAATTAGTTTAGCACGTGAATTAGAACGTAAAGAACTAATTGCTAGACACGAAAGTACTTTAAGTGAAGAACAGTCTAAGAATAAAGAAGCTATTCTAAGATTACACCAACAACACGCAGAAGAATTGAAAACGATATCTTCTCAGGTACGTTGATCTAAGTCAGTATTATCATAGATTGTATGCTTTTATAATAGGGAATAAAATGATTTGCTGAAAAAAACTAGTTTAGTGTAGCATACAAGAAGAGAAGCGAAATCACTTATTTTAGCTGTTATTTAATAGTCATTCACTGGTAAAAATTACTATTCATTAAAGTCATGTTTTTTTTCATTGAAGGCTGACGAAAAATTGATAGAGATGGAAAGAGAATATAAAACTCGATTAAAGGAAGCCAATAAAGTATGTATAGTTTTCGATATCTCACATGCATTGTTCGTCCCATTGTACATATCAAAACGTTTGGTTTTGGAGTCATCACGTAAGCTTCAATCAACAGAAACGTAGAACTTCGTACGTGCGAACGTACATCAGTTCAAGTTACCATACCACATTAGCACAGAGATGTAATTGTAAATTCTAATCCAATAGTAGTAGAGGTAGTAAGGGTATTAGCAGTAATCAGAGAGATTAGGGTTTGTGAAAAAAATTAGGAAGAAAAAGTAATGAGGAAGTAAGAAGGTTAGGATTTGAGAGAACACAAAGAGTAAATGCACCTGCGCCATTGCAAACGATTCTGAGCTATGTCATTCAGGGTCTCTAACCATCGATTGCTACCATCCCGCGGACCCCAACCAGGTATTCGACACCTACCGACATGACTTAGTCCACTTGTCAGTGACTTCATGTCGTGTTTAAGACTGGCCGCTCTTAGCTTTTGTCCGACCTATTTCTACACCGCAAAATATAGCTCGACGAGGCAGTCGGTCGTTAGGCATACGTAGCTTGGTAAAAGGTTGCTCGTACAGCACCAGTACATGTTACATTCGTAATTCAAAGAAACAGACAGACGGTCATAAGGTCTTGAGAAGGATTGACAGAACTTAAATGTTTAAGAACTGGAACATTTCCCAAATTCAAATTTTTCAAGGTGTTCTGTCGTTTAAACCAAATCTTTTTATCTGTAGACAAAATGGATCCTTCATAGATATTTAAGTTCAGTAATCATGATGTGACCATTGAGATGCCCAAACTAACTATGCTGTAAAAATGCCTGAGATTAATGTTTGGATAGTGTAATCAAGTGAAGGTTATCAAAACTATGTGATATATACAGGCAATAAGTTTCCGCAGAAAAAAGTGAAATCAAATAACCTATTACGAGATGATAAACATACATCGTTCTGTGTTGCCGAACACATAGTTGAGTTGGGTCAGAAGATTGATCTTAATTTCGCTTTTGTGATGTTTAAGGGCGTGTACTAAGGTTTAATGAGGCCATGGTCATACGAAAGTTTAAGCCTTGCTTATTTATTCACAAGCAGTTTGTTCTCACCCCAAACCTACCGTGGTAGTAGCCATGAATCTGCTTGTTTTTGGAAATGAAAGTCTGAAGATAAGACATGCACATCTTTCTAGTAATCTGTGTCTTCTTTAAGTAAGTCATTTATTGCATCTAGTCTCGACATCTTCGTTCATTACACTACATTTATCTACTTAAAATTTTGTTTTCAAACGCAAATATTCCTAGCAACTATATGTGAGTAGATTGCTCGAAATGTACTGTGCTAATACATCACAGTTCCAATAATCTTTAATAAGAACTTTTAGTTTCAGGTTGATTCACGGTATTTCATGTGAACGATCTTCAAATTAACGAATTTCCCACAGCATTAAGTGAGTGACCATCAGATTATCAGTTTTAAAGCAGTAAGAAAAATAGCATGTGTCAAAAATGTGATCGTGGGGTGATGCCCTAGTGCTTAAGGCATTCGACTTAGCCAACTAAGTCCGGTAATCAAACACTTAGATTGTAACTCGTACTCAAATGCCTGGTGAATGAGTCTACTGCAACTACAAATTAAGGATGCAATTATAATATGCAATTATCAGTCGACAATAATTTTGTATGATTTCCTTTATAAAGCGATTGAATGAAAGTCAATTAAAAATAAGTGATCTAGACATGATATTACAAAGGGCTTTACAAGAAAGAAAAAGCATACACGAAGCATTATCCAAATCATTTCAAAGTGAAATTGAGCAAATGAAAACTAAACAACAGCAAGAAGTATTGGTAAGCATTTATCATTGATATATAAATATTACTTCATAAGCAGTAGCACGCACACTTTTAACTGTTCCATGGTGAAATTCACTAAGTTTATCTTTAAAAAACAGCATAGATAGGCACTAACACTGTAGTGACTGAAGAATAACGAATGTTTTCTCAACTTATAAAGCTAGAAAGATGTAAAGAAAAGAAAAATGTTAAGCAGGCTCAAGCATTCAACGTACGCTGAACTGAGATTTATTTAGTACATACCTCAGAAATGAATCTTGTAGCATGAAGTAATACTACCAAACGTGGTCAAACAACTGAGGTGACTTAATCCCAATGTTACACACAGGACTTCATAGTTTACATCACGGACTAATCTTAAAATTAAGTGAAAACCGAGAAGCAATGAATAGTTATTTGGTTCTCGTAAGGTACGATCGAACCTAAAACCTTCTTACTGAGAAGTGATTGAAATTATCCATTGGATAACGAATCAGTGATGAAGTGTTCTCAGCAGGATCTGAAAGTCCCACGTTAGATTTCCAGAGGGATTGTGGGCGAGCACTACTGAGTTGCATACTGTTAAGGAGAAACGGGCGTTCATTGCCTCCAGGTTCCCAGTAGTTTCCTAAGATCACTTGTTGATATACAATTACGAAATTCAACTATCACAAAACCTTATAAATAAGATTATCCCAGGGCTTTGTTTGTTTAACTAGTCAGAAAGCTAATGTGTAATGAGCATGAGGTAGCAGAAAGGTGAGCCCTAATTAATATACTGTTTGCAATATGATTTTGGGTTTTTAATCATGATTTTATAAGTTATCCCTACTATCGTCGTCTTAAGCTTATTGGAAAAATTTTGCAGAGGATGACTGTATACATCACTTATTTGCTTTTCCTTTGTAGATATTGAAGGAAGCTATAGCAAAAGAGCGTACTAGAGCACGCTTAGCAGAGGTTTCTCTTCATAAACAAGAAAAGGCGTGGAATGATATGAAAACTCGCTGGCATGAAGAGTGCATAGAATTAGGAAACTCGCTACCGATTGAAGCACGTACACACATGGAGGCAACTATTGAGGCGTTGCGTCTTCAGGTTAGTTATATGTAGTTCCATTTGGGCTTCTTTGTGTATCAGTTAGAATTGCGAAGCTTAAAAACCTGTTTGCACCAGCCTTAGATATCCGTATACGCTTTTTAATGGAATTAAAATTTCCAGTCAAACAGAAGCAACAAGCCTGTTGTATGATACATAATACATTCAAATCTGTATCCATCAAGCAATTGCATAACGAACAACAGACCACGAGACTAAAATTTTGTTGAGATGTGACACGACATTTACAAGTATTCTAATTTGATTTGTATACTTTCTATGCAACCAATGCCTTTTTATGATGAAACATAAGGAAACATGATTGGTTATAATAGAAGAAAAAGCGTTCACTGAGTTAGAAATAATACTAAAGAAAAGGAATTAAAATGAAACGTAGATTGAGAGAACAAACCGGATTCCAGTGAAGATAAGGAAGAAGCGGTGCAAGTGGATAGGACACACAGTGCGAAAGGTGCGCTGTCCTACTGAATGGGACAGTAAGGACTCGGACAGACAGGCGAGCTGAAAGATGAGTTTTACAGAAAGCTTTCGTATCTCCTCCAGAAAGTAGAGCGCTCTGATGTAGTAATAATGGCTGGTGACTTCAATGCTCAAGTAGGTAGACTAAATGAATACGAAAGACACCTGGGTGGATCTTATGGTGTCGCAACTCAGAGAGCAGACAATGGCCACCGTCTGTTGCAACCGTGCTTAGATATCTTTTGACCTGGCGACCCCCAAAGTCGTCTCAACATTGGACCCAACTAGATCACATCACCATCAGCCACCGATGGAGGGGTTCGATAGAGGACTGTCGCTCGTTCTTGGGAACATGTCGAGATTCAGATCATGCTTTAGTGCGAGCAAGTATTTGTTTGCGATTTACCGGACGTAGGAAAGGCACTGCAAGGAAACCTGTTAGGGTTCACTTAATGACAGCGTAGCTACGAATATATTTCGGGAGCAACTAGAAAGACAGTTAGGCGACCATGTAACTGATTGCAATCCGGAGACAGCTTGGAATGATATCAGAGAGGCTGTGGAAACAGTGGTGACATCTGCTCACCCATGAGTTTTCTAAGGATGGTGGGCCAGTTTTAGTAGCAAGATTGACTGAGATCCTGAGTAGATTCTGGGAACTGGACGTAATCCCATCTGACTAGTCTCAATCCTCGATTGTACGAATTTACAAAAAAGGCTGTTGAAACAGCAGTAATATCTGCTAGTAAGGTAACCCATATGGCTAGGAAGAAGCTGTGGGTCTCAGCAGCATCAACTGAACTGATAGACGATCGGAAACTCATCCCACCTGGCTCTGAACATGATGAAGTGCGAAGTCAGCTTAAGCGTAGGCTGATAAGAGCCTACACAATGATCGCGAGCAGTGGTGGGTAGAGAGAGCAAGAGCAATGGAAAAGGCAGCTGCAATAGGCAACAGCAGATAGCTGTTCCGCGTTATCAAGAAAACCGGTATCAGGAATCCGAATGTGAGTGGAACTATCTCGGGAAAGGATGGGCTTATGATTCATTCTCAATCCAGGAGATTGGATAGATGGGCTGATTACTTTGAGGATCAGTTCAACTGGCCTTCAGAGACACAATTTCCAGTCATCCCGAACGGCAAGCCCTCTGAATCTTTATGAAGTAGAAAAAGCTATAGGAAATCTAAAGCGAGGGGGAGCAGCGGGTCCTGATAGATTGACCCCTGAGAATTTTAAGGATGGTGAGCCAGTTTTAGCAGCTAGGTTGACTGAGATCTTAGGTAGAATCTAAGAACTGGACGTAATCCCATCCGACTGGTCTCAATCCTTGATTGTTCCAATTCACAAAAAAAGACAAAGGTCCTCTTTTGACAGTCGTAGAGGAATAAGTCTAACTAATATAGTTTCCAAATTGTTAGCCTCAATTATCCCTAGACGCCTAACTAGAGCTCGTGAAGAGCAGACTAGAGAAAACCAGGCTGGTTTCCGACCTGGACGTGGCTGCAAAGACCACATTTTCACAATACGACAAGTCCTGGAACCCAGACACACATTTAGGCGTCCTACAATAGTTGTCGACCGTGAGGTTCTGTGGCAGTGTATGTCATCAAAACGTGTACCAAAGAAGTACATCAACCTTACACAAACTCTGTACTCAGACAGACAGACAGATACAACGCTGAACTTCGTACGTACGTACATCAGTTCAGGTTGCCATGCACCAACAGCACAGAGACGCAACTGTCAGTTGAATTCAAAGAGTGATAGCAATATCAGAAGTATTAGCAGTAATGGAGAAGATTAGGGAGCGAAGATATGATTCGATAAGTATAATTCATTAAGACGAATTTAGAAGGCGAAAGGTAGAGATTATGAGGAATGCAGAAGCTTAGAATTTCATAGGACACAAAGAGTGGATGCGACACCATAACATCCACCTAGGTGTTTTTCATTTTCACTTAGTCTACCTACTTGAGCATTAAAGTCACCAGCCATTATTACTATATCAGAGCGCCTAACATTTTGGAGGAGGTGCGAAAGCTTTCTGTAGAACTCGTCTTTCACTTTGTCTGAACCGCAGTCAGTGGGGGCATAGGCAGATACAACGACGGGTGTCGCTGTCCTTCTGAGTCCTTACTGTCCCATTCAGTCGGACAGGGCACAAACGACTATCTACAGAGATCCAGTCTAGGAGCGCTAGTTCTGCCCTACGACTCAATGCTATACCTACACCAGCGAGACCCCGGGAAGCAGCATCAGGGCTACCGGATACACGAAGAGTAAATCGGGCTGCTTCTTTGTTTTGACAAGGCGAAATCAGATTAATAATTTTACTAGGATCCTGTATGCGCGTTTCTGAGACACAGCATACATCGATGGCGCGAGATCCTAAAGTTCTAGCTAAGGAAGCTTGCCTATCGTGATGACCCAACCGAGCTATACTGGCTGGAACATATGTTCCTGCAGGTCCTACCATGCCAGGCAGGTCGATTGGAGAACGATGAGACTAAAAGCAGCTACCCAAGGTCTGAGGGCGAAGTCGTACTGCTGACTGCAGAGGGGTGTGACAGCAGTAAGGTGTTTCCCTCGGACAACCAGCATCTGCAGCGATGCTGCCTTCTCACAAGGAAGGAAGGGTTAGAAAAGGTCGGCCCTAAAAATGTCACACCTCCCCTACCTCACGGATTTCCGTCTCCTCGGGTAAGGGTGCCCACTAAGGGCCTTTAAGAACGGAGCTAATCCTCAAACAACGTTTCATAAAAAGGCCGTGCGTGACCGGCCTCAAGCAGTTGTCCCTTGGGCTCTGCGGTCACGCACCAACACTAATCCATCTTCCTTTTCAGGTTCGTCAAGAAACAACCTTCCACGGTGTGGGCAGCCGGGAAGTGATAACCGCCCTCATACCCGTAACAGCACACGAGACCAAATCGTTCAAAATCAAATCCTTCCTAAATTCCCTAATACCTCTCTTATCTCCACAACTAACTCTTCTCACATTCATTTATTACAGTGCACAGCTAATGCAAACGATGCAAGTTTGCGAAACGTCGTTCCTGGTCTCCTTAAACCCCGTTCCAAACTACATGTTGGAGCATTCAATGTACGGACATTGTGTCAAATAGGGCAACAGGCATCATTAGCTAGGACTTTAGAATCTCGTTCCATCGATGTGTGCTGCGTCTCGGAAACGCGCATACAGGATCCGAGTAGCATCACTCATTTGACCTCACCATGTCAAGATAAAGAAGCAACTCGATTTACCCTTCGTGTATCCGGTAGCCCTGATGCTGCTTCTAGGGGCCTCGCCGGTGTAGGTATAGCATTGAGTCGTAGGGCAGAACAATCTCTCCTTGACTGGATCCCTGTAGATAGTCGCTTGTGCGCCGTCCGACTGAACGGGACAGTAAGGACTCGGAAAGATAGGGACACTCGCCGTTGCCTCTTCGTCATATCAGCCTACGCCCCCACTGACTGCAGCCCAGATGATGTAAAAGATGAGTTTTACAGAAAGCTTTCGGACCTCCTCCAAAAAGTTAAGCGCTCTGATATAGTTATAATGGCTGGTGACTTCAATGCACAAGTAGGTAGACTGAGTGAAAATGAAAGACACCTAGGTGGATGTTACGGTCTCGCGGCTCAAAGAACAGACAATGGCGACCGTCTGTTGCAACTGTGCTCAGATAACCAACTATTTCTAGCAAACACTAATTTTAAGCATAAGGTTAAACACCTTTTGACCTGGCGACCCCCGAAGTCGTCTCAACGTTGGACACAACTAGATCATATCGCCATCAGCCACCGATGGAGGGGTTCGATAGAGGACTGTCGCTCGTTCTGGGGCACATGTTTAGATTCAGATCATGCCCTAGTGCGAGCACGTATTTGTTTGAGGCTTGCTGGACGTAGGAAAGACACCGTAAGGAAGCCTCCTAGGGCTTTACTTGATGATAATCAAGCTAAGAAAATATTTCAGGAGGAACTAGAAAAACAGTTAGGCGGCTATGAGAGTGATTCCCATCCTGAAGCAGGTTGGAATCATATCAAGAAGGCTGTGGAAACAGCAATGGTATCTGCTAGCAAGGTAAACCACAATGCTAGGATGAAGCAGTGGATTTCAGTCGCATCCACCGAACTGATGGATGCTCGAAAACGCATCCCACCTGACTCTGAACATGATGAAGAGCGTAGTCAGCTTAGGCGCAGACTTATAAAAAGCCTACGTAACGACCGTGAACAGTGGTGGGTGGCGAAAGCAAAAGCGATGGAAAAGGCAGCGGCGATCGGCAACACTAGACAACTTTTCCGCCTTATTAAAGAAACCGGTATTAGGAACCCGAATGTGAGTGAGACTATCTCGGAAAAGGATGGTCTTATTATCCATTCTCAATCTAGGAGGCTGGACCGATGGGCAGAACACTTTAGGGATCAGTTCAACTGGCCTTCAGCGACACTTCGGTTGCCCACGATCTCCAGTCATCCTGAATGGCAAATCGATGTATGTCCTCCCAGTTTACATGAAGTTGAGAAAGCTATAGGAAATCTAAGGGGATATAGAGCGGCAGGTCCTGATAGGCTTACCCCTGAGATGTTTAAGGATGGTGGCCCAGTTTTAACGGTTAGACTGACCGAGATCCTAGGTAGAATCTGGGAAATGGACGTAATCCCATCTGACTGGTCTCAGTCGCTAATTGTCCCAATCTACAAGAAAGGACAGAAGTCCTCTTGTGACAATCACAGGGGAATCAGTTTAACTAATATAGTTTCTAAATTGTTAGCCTCGATTATACTTAGACGTCTAACTAGAGCTCGTGAAGAGCAGACTCGAGAAAACCAGTCTGGTTTTCGACCTGGACGTGGTTGTATAGACCACATCTTCACACTACGACAGGTCCTGGAACACAGACACACATTTAGACGTCCGACAATAGTCGTGTTCCTGGACCTTAAGGCGGCATTCGACTCAGTGGATCGTGAGGTTCTGTGGCAGTGTCTGTCATTGAAAGGTGTACCAAAGAAGTACATTAACCTTATACAAGCACTCTACTCGAACACCACTGGTCGAGTGAGAGCATATGGCGAACTGTCATCTGAATTCTCTACATCAAGTGGTGTCCGTCAGGGATGTCCACTCTCTCCATTCTTGTTTAACTTTGTCGTAGACATCCTGTTAGAGTTAACATTAAGCTCGTCAGATTTTTCAGGGGTTGACCTTTTACCAGGAAAGTCGCTTACTGATCTAGAATATGCCGATGACATAGTTCTATTCGGTGAAGACGCTGACAAAATGCAGAGTCTTCTGACTACCATAAGCAACAATGCGAGCATGTTCTGGATGCGGTTTTCCCCCTCGAAATGCAAAATGTTGCTTCAAGACTGGGTTGCATCGGCACCTGAACTAGTGATAGGGAGTGAAGTAGTCGAGCGTGTTGATCACTTCACTTATCTGGGGAGTCTCATCAGTGCTGACGGTCTGGTGACTGACGAAATCTCAGCTCGGATACAGAAAGCTCGATTGGCTTTTGCCAACCTGCGTCACTTATGGCGTAGGCGTGATATCCGTTCGCTAACCAAAGGGCGGGTGTACTGCGCAGCAGTTCGTTCCGTTCTCTTATATGGCTGTGAAACATGGCCGTTAAGAGTAGAAGATGTTCGTAGGTTACTAGTATTCGATCATAGGTGTTTAAGAAGCATTGCTCGTATATCGTGGGACAGCCGAGTAAGCAATGCTGTCGTTAGGAAACGAGTACTAGGTAAGGATGGCAGATCAATCGATGAAGTGGTGAAACTTGATCAGTTGAGGTGGTTGGGACATGTGTTACGTATGCCTAACCACCGACTGCCTCGACGAGCTATGTTTTGTGGTGTAGGAGTAGGTTGGAAGAAAGTTAGGGGCGGCCAGATCAAAACATGGCAGAAATCCATGAAGTCTCTGACAAGTGGACTGAGTCATGTTGGTAGATGTAGACTACCTGGTTGGGGTCCGCGAGACGAAAGTCATCAATGGTTAGAGACCTTGAACGACATGGCTCAAAATCGTTTGCAATGGCGCAGGTGCATCCACTCTTTGAGCTCTCTCAAATCCTAATCTTCTGGATTAGCCAGCACCTCTACCTTTGTCTTTCTAACCTTATCTCACTGAATTATATTTTTTGAATAATATCTTCAAACCCTAGTCTTCTTCATTACCAATAATATCTCTACTATCTTTATCACTATGGGATTTGATTTGACATTTGCGTTTCTGTGCTAATAACGTGGTATGGCAACATGAACTTATGTACATACGTACGAAGTTCTACGTTGCAACTGACTGACTGACTGACTGACTGCCCTATTCGACATAACGTACGTACATTAAATGCTCCAACATGTAGTCTAGAACGGGGTTTCAGGAGACCAGAAATGACGTTTCGTGTACTCGCATTGTTTGCATTAGCTGTGCAGTGTGATAAAGGAATGTGAGAAGAGTTAGTCGTGGAGACGAGAGGTACTAGGGGGTGTAGGAAGAATTTGATTTTGACCAGTTCGGTCTCGAGTGCTGTTACGGGTATGAGGGCGGTTGTCACTTCCCGGCTGCCCACACCGTGGAAGGTTGTCTCTTGAGGGACCTGAAAAGGAAGATAGATTAGTGTTGGTCTTAGAGACTTGGGTGCGTGATCGCAGAGCCAAAGGGACAACTGCTTGAGGCCGGTCACGCATGGCCTTTTTATGCAGGGTTTTCTGAGTATTAGCTCCGCTCTTGAAAGCCCTTAGTGCGCACCCTTACCGCCGGAGACGGAAATCCTTGAGGTAAGGCGAGGTGTGACAATTCTAGGGTGGGCTTTTTCTAACCCTTCCTTCCTTGTGAGAAGGCAGCATCGCTGCAGATGCTGGTTGTCCGAGGGAAACAGCTTACTGCTGTCACACCCTTCTGCAGTCAGCAGTATGACTTCTCCCTCAGACCTTGGGTAGCTGCTTTTAGTCTCATCGTTCTTAAACCGACCTGCCTGGCATGGTAGAACCTTCAGGAACATACGTTCAAGCCAACATAGCTCGGTTGGGTCATCACGATAGGCAAGCCCAACCACCACGTCAAGGTAGCAGCTACGGTCGGGAAGCTCTGTACTCAAACGCTACCGATCGAGTGAGAGCCTATTTTGAACTATCATAGGAATTCTTTACTTCGAGTGGTGTCCGTCAGGGATGTCCACTCTCTCCATTCATGTTTAACTTTATCGTAGACATGCTTTTAGAGGCAATTTGTATTCTGAATTTTCAGGGGTGGTCATTCTACCAGGGAACATGCTTGCTGACTTAGAGTATGCTGATGCCATAGTCCTATTCGGTCAAGACGGTGACGGAATGCAGTCTTCTGACTACCATAAGCAACAATGCAAGCATGTTCAGGATGCGGTTTTCTCCATGGAAGTAGAAAATGTTGCTTCAATATTGACTCGCGTCGGCACCTGAACTAGTGATAGGGAGTGAAGTAGTCTAGCGTGCAGAACGCTTCACTTATCTGGGGAGTCTCATCAGTGCTGACGGCTTGGTGACTGACAAAATCTCAGCACGGATACAGAAGGCTCGACTGGCTCTCGCCAACCTGCGTCACTCATGGCGAAGGCGAGATATCAGTTTGCTGACTAAAGGACGAGTGTACTGCGCAGCACTTCGGTCTGTCCTACTCTATGGCTGCGAAACATGGCCTGTGAGAGTAGAAGATAATCGTAGGTTACTGGTTTTCGATCATAGGTGTCTTCGAAGCACTTCTCGTGTATCGTGGGACAACCGAGTAAGCAATGCTGTCGTTAGGAAACGAGTATTAGGTAGGGACGGCAGGTCAATAGATGAAACATTGAAACTTCACCAGCTGAGGTGGTTGGGACATGTGTTGCGTATGCCTAACGACTGACTGCCTCGTCGAGCTATATTTTGCGGTGTAGAAATAGCTCGAACAAAAGCTAAGAGCGGCCAGTCTGAAACACGACACAAATCCATGAAGTCACTGACAAGTGGACTGAGTCATGTCGGTAGGTGTCGAATACCTGGTTGGGGTCCGCGGGATGGTAGCAATCGATGGTTAGAGACCCTGAATGACATAGCTCAGAATCGTTTGCAATGGCGCAGGTGCATTTACTCTTTGTGTTCTCTCAAATCCTAACCTTCTTACTTCCTCATTACTTTTTCTTCCTAATTTTTTTCACAAACCCTAATCTCTCTGATTACTGCTAATACCCTTACTACCTCTACTACTATTGGATTAGAATTTACAATTACATCTCTGTGCTAATGTGGTATGGTAACTTGAACTGATGTACTTACGTACGAAGTCCTGCGTTGTATCTGTTTGTCTCTCACAGGAGGTCATGGAAATGAAATATTCTGAAAACTTTGAAGAGAACCTCAAGGATAATTAGTGTTCTCTTTGTCAAAAACGAAACACGCTAGCTATTATTTTATTGGATGCGTCGCAGCAGAATCAGTAAACTGGTGATTTGATCCGTTACTGATATTAACTGATGACTATTTGAAAGATATTTTTTTAAGCGCCAACCAGTCGACTTGAAGTAATAGTGAAGAAACATAATGTTCTTCGAAAAGGTACGTTGAAACTAAGCAGTTATTTTTGTTCTTCAATATACAAGGTTAATCTACTGAGAAAGAGAATAAGCATAATGGAAGAGGATCGGGAGACAACCATCGCATATCCACAAACATTCCAATTCAGTGACCAAGATGTATTATTAATAAACGAAAACTCAGAACACAATGAATCACCAGTAAAAGACCAACCTGAAGCAAACCAAGACAATTCAGATAAATGCAAATCAAACGACGACTTAGTTACTTTAGGAGATAATTTACGATGGAGAATTTCAACTGTGTGTACAAATTCACAAACTGATCTAAACACATATCCTCTAAAAGCTATTTGTTCAGGAAATTAGCTATAAAACAGATACATACAACTTACCACACATTAGGTTCTACGAGTGAATACCTATGTCTTTGGAAGAACAGAAGTTGTGTAGCATAATTATCTGAAAAAGATGCAAGAATCAACTCTTTCATATATTTTGTGTATTAGAAAAACGCGTACTAAACGATGTATCATGAAGTGTATTTCAGTTCTATAGACTTTTTATATCGTTGAACTAAATGCAAAAAGGTAGTGGAGATTACATTTGGAAATAGGTAAATAAAAATAGACCACAAAGTTCGTCTTTATGAATTTGATGGCTTTCTTCGTTTTTTATTCAACTTCTTGTGCTTTAATACTTTGTTTACGTTTGAAATAGCTGTAGCAAGACGAGGTGTTTGAAAAGGGACAGTATGGAAATCACTCGTCTCTGAAGAATCATTACTGACAAATTTAGCCTCGTTTTTACCAAGTCCACGGGAAGTATCACGTTTTTTCCGAATAGTACGAGATAGACGGCGACGACTAGGTGGGTGATCTAAAGTTAATTTCGATGTTTCCCCTTTTTTCACAAAGTCTGAAAAACCGTTGCCCCCGAAATCAACAGGCAATTGACAATCTTCTCCTGGGAATGGAGATTTGGAAAAAAGGATAGCGATTCCCGGTTCCTCCTAGATAGGCATAAACAAGATAATCCATTTAGTGATAAATATAATTTGAAATAACTAAATGGTTGGATATCAGACGAGAAAAGTATATTAAACCAGATTTGCCAAGCCATAGGTTTTGATTCATTGAAATCTACCGAGTTCACTATATCCGCATAGAACTATGACGGAAAATAGATGCTGCCAGATCGCGAGCCACGAGTAATTTATTGGTTGATAAGACTAAGCGGAACAGGCTCTGATAGGCGATTTACAGTTTAAGCTTATCACCAACTACTGATCTATAGTATCTATTAATTGGGTGAGGTAAGTAACTATTGTGCTTTTTGAACAGAACCGTTTAATTAAAACTAACATATTGTTAAAAATATTGAAGCGATTAGTTATATTATTAAGAGGCGAAACAGATAAACAAGCTATCATTGAGTTTTAGGGCGCACAACGCACTTAATGGCTGATCTGTTTGTTAACCCTTGACTTCACAATTTACTGAACAAAGAAATCCTCTTGATCTAAGGATGACATAATGTTATAAAATGAACTTGGTGTTCCCATTAAGTGTCCGAATAGAAAGACTAGAAACAAGGGCTGATAATCTAACTTATCTATATAGCTACTATTCAGATTGAGGCATAAAGTAAGGAAGCAGATGAGAATATAGAAGCGTGCTTAAACGGATTTAAAACTAAATTACTATAATTTAAGCTAAGGTGATGCAGATTATAGTAGCAAATTTCATTGAAAAAATTATAGTTGAACAAAAAGGGTAAGAAACCAAAACACTTAAGTGCCGTTACGATTTTATGCAATCGGGAGTACGACCTTGCTCTTGAGATGAGTCTACCACTTTTAGGCTTACCATTCTCCAACTAAGCTGCCTGTATGATAGGACATAAAGGAGCAAGAGTTCTAGCATACTGAAGCTACCTTCCGTGTACACTATTTACTCGTCACAAAAAAGACATCGTCAGTATATGGATTAAAGTCTAAACTTTTGAAGGTATAATACTGCTTGAATCTGCAGTTTGCATTCAAAAAACAAGATAAGTTTCCTCCTGATCCCCTATTTAGCTAAACTTTCATAAATTTACCAGTTTAGGTTTTGGATAGCGTGGAACCGAAATTGGGAGAGTTAAAATTTCGAGAAATGAGGCAAACAATTAATGCCACTTAGTTACAAATTTCAAAATATTTGTGATACCTATTGCTCATAACATAGTTTGTGATTACGCTATCAAAGAAGTTGATAAAGGCATATGAAAGCAAAAGTAAATTGTAGATAACCAATCTTACCACGGTGCACGTCATTGTTGTATCAGGGACTGAGCAGTTACAAGACTGAAGATGCAAGCGACTACACTGGTACAGTTTTGGCGAGCTGACACTATCTAACTGTGGCGTCCGGGGAATTGTATTAGACATAATGCTTTTGAACATCTCAGCACACGCAACAGTTTTTGCAACAGCACCATGTTTGCTCCACCATATAATCTGTGTAAAAGTAGCATAGCTGATCAATGTGGAACCTTATTGGAACTATGGATGCAATCAAGGAGAAACCAGTTTATAAGAGGAATCTGAATGATACTGTTTTAGATCTTTGAAAAACTAATTTAACATTATGGAAAGTCAAAGATTATAAATAACAGTAGAGAAAAGTTACAAAGCTTATCATTTTCCATAAAATAAACTTAAAAACGGTGAATTTACTTTTGGGAGGTACATATAAACCAACACTACTTTAGTAGTACACTGATCGCTTAAAAGATTTATCACCAACTACACAAAGTAACGGAGCTTAAGTTACGTTGACAGAATAAGATCTTGATTACATACTATTGTGGGATCCGTAGCTTGTAGGTTGTTTCCGGAATTAAATTAATAGGTTGTAGATGGCTTTTAAACCAAAGGTCTCTAATTTATTCTTGATTGAACGGGAAGCATAACCTTTCACCGAATACAGTACATTCATAAGAAACAAAAGTAGCCAGTGTCTTAATGTCGCAATGCTTTTTCATAACAAAACTCCCGTCTATAATCGCGATTTGTGAGGGTGAGCATACACTTAACTGAAATACCTAGAATAAAACCTCTTACATCAGATACTACAAACTGACAAACTAATTCACCGGAGCAAGACCATATGTAGCCCGAATAACCACCGGACAGCCATGTGTAATAATACTTTAAATTAATATAACTCAATGCATAAGCCTTAGGCAATCAAATTACTTTTTGCACTTCGTGGTAGTAAGGTGAAGCTGTTATGTAGTCTTGCACTCCAACTTAATAATAATATACGACTCTTGTGGAGCCTTGAGCCATTTCGTCGCATATCAATGGGTTCAAACAACCTAAACGCATCGGAGACAAACATTTCAGAAAATTTGGGCCACTTATTGCTTTATTATGTATGTGTACTCGTATAGTCGACATTAAAATGTTCATTTGCAGCGATCTGTTTGGCAGGTACCAGTTTATCCATCTAATGCAAAACTCAAATTCTTGTACCCACAGATTTCCGTTGGATATACGTAGACAGACATCTGTGACTAACGTGAAGTAGATGTTACTTAAACTAAAATAGACGACACTGGTCAAGTTGCGGTACATACACTAGTGCATGAACTTTGTGAAGACTGAACCATAACTATAGTTTGTATATTTACATTGAAAACGTAGCAATGGCTAGAAGATATATGTTGTTACTTTACGACTCTTACCGTGTCTGTCTCTTCACTTTTGAACTTCTCAACTGCGTATGGTACTAGGTTTGCTGATTTGCTGCCAGGTGTTACGTTCATGTTAACACACGCAGAAACATCTGAGCCAAATATAGACTTGATGTCGGGAATATTTGGATTGCCATGTAAAAGTTTCATCCTTAAGGTGACAAACCTTCTGCTGAAGAAAAAGGGGCTGCTCAATAGTGTGGAACGGTTGTACCCGCCATTGCGCAATTTCGAAATCCTATCTTGGAACGCAACGTTCAACGTTAGGTTTGCATTTAGTCCGAAATTAAATAGCTGGCTTACCTTAAGTAATCGGTAATATTCAGTAATATTCCGGGAGTAAGGCTAAGACAACCTGCAAATCAATGTAGTTGAAGTGCGCAACTTTATCACTGGTGGGATTGCAGTTCCAAAACCCAATATCTTTTTCACGAGCTAGTATAAACCAATTGATTTCTCTGAGCTCAATGCGTGTTATTTCGGTGCGGTTCCAGGTATTTTGTGGTGTCCAAAGGATGGTATTCCAGTCACTTGGCTGCACCAATTCTATTCATTTTGGAGTTGCTTATGAATTTGTATGTTCCGTGATTTGAATGAGCGTGTTTGTTTCAGGGCATTAGGGGTCCTGTATACAAGGAACTGTCACATTACTAGGCCAGAGATCACTTATTTGTAATGTTGAGAACAATAATAAGAAATTTCTAATACTAGCGAAATTTCAGAGAGTACAGACTGTGTTAAAGGATAGAAGTGTCACCAAGGGAGAGGAAACGTAGATAACAAGCGAGACAGATTAAGGTAATGATCAATGGGAATGGCAGTAATAACAACTAGCGAGTTTCGAGACATGCATCACGCATATCTGGTTCAAGATAAAGATGACAATCGGTATGTGAGTACGTATTTATTAAGTCCCTTCTTGAAGCCATCCACTTAGAGGGACATGGTTACCTTGGTTGAGGGGGCATTCCAAGTTGCCACAACTCTTAGTGAGAAAAAGAGTGCACGGACCTGGGTGTTCTCTCTCTGATGAGCGGTTTTTCGTGGATTTTCTCGATGCTGTGGAAAGATGCTGATGTCTGGATGATTCGGAGTACTTATTACGTTGAACACCATTTTCAGATCATCTTTGATTGTCCTGTAACTTTGGAGGAATAATACAAAGTGCTGGAGTCTATCTTCATACGGTTTGTTTTTCGACCCTATCATACATTTTTTCTCTCATCTGTGCATTCGATCCAAGAGATTTATGTCTCGTTTAAGCGTCCGACGACATTGTGAACTTCAATGTGTGGTCGTAAGTATGATCTAAACAGCGTTAGGAATAAATCTGGGATCATCCCATCAGGTTGTCTGGCAAAAGTAAAAAATTGAGCTACCCTTGACTGCAACCGCTATGTAGTTTGAAGTGGCTTTCAGGCTTTCTGTGGTAATTAATCCGAGGTTACTATCTGAGGAGACATTAGGGAGAGAATTTCCACTCACGGTGAAAGTTGGTTACGTCACATAGGAAAGCATGTTCATAATGTCACAATTAGACTGGGTGAGTTGTAATCCGTTTTTCAATACCCATTCCTCAGTCCTTTAGAAGCCCAGATGAGTCCTCTTTGCTTCTTATGGACCTCCGGGGTTATGCATTGCCTGCGTGGATTAGTGACTCTGAGCCATTTTTATCTAACGAGTCATCAGTGAATATTAGAAACTGGAGTGGATCGAAGATGACCTTCTGCGAAACTACTGATGTTGAGACTCGCCAGGTCACATGCACACTATATACCTTGGTACTAAACGTTTTGTTTTTAAGGTAGTTTCTGAAAAAATATAGAAGTGTGTCTCTGAATTTCATCTTCGCGACCTTCGCTAATAGGAGTCTGTGAGGTACAGTGTCAAAAGCTTTTGCGAAGGCGAGGAATATTATATGAAGGGGTAATTTTGGTTCAACTGGCTGTCCAACTGTCCTGTGCTATGAGGAGGTAGGATATGCACGGTCTGATTTTCTTAAACCCATGGTGAGCTTCTTGGAGTATCTCGTTCATGTCTGTGCACCCCCTCATTTGCTCATTGACCAGTCCTTCTATTGCTTTCGACAGTATTGGTAGTAAGGTACTGATCCGAAACAGTAAGGGTCCTTCCTGGCGCCTCCTTCAAAGATTGGACTGAGTGTTACGTCCAATTTTTTGCTCCTTTCTCCTGAGAAGTACTGTGTGTCGATCTATTTGCAATTCACGAACCCATATTTATATCAAAACGAAACTCCAAAGTAGGTACCAAAGTTTATTCTTAATTCACAATAATCGACCAAAATGTCGTTCGTTTATTACAAATAGACGACCGATGTCGTTCTAACAACAATAATTATAATAATTACGATTACCTTCAATTTTGTAGGTTCCTGGGGCAAAAAACTGCAAACGAACAAACCAAGACAAACAGGAGTCCAAAAATGGCCGAAAACAATAATTCAAACACGTTCATAAGTTAAGTAAAACAAATATACCCAAAAACACAGTGAAATTAATGATATTTATATAAAGTTTTTAATCAGCCATATGTCTTCATTTCTCCTGTAACAGTGAGTAGCTCGTTTCCATTCAGCTGGGAGTTGGTGTGATTGCAGGTAATGTTTGAACAGGTCGCATATCGGTGAATTGCATACTTCTACACACAGTTTCGAGACTATGGGGCGAATATTGTCACATTATGGTGACTTTTCTGGGCACTGGCATTTTAGATTTCCTAGTACTAAGTCAGGTATATCCCCCCCCAGCCGTCAGCTGGCACTGATTTTGGGAAGTACTCTGGACTTGTAGGTACCTGAGTAACTGATCGTTGCGGTTGATATTAAAGGTCTCAGTCATCTCTAGGTTGGTGAGATCTTCGATTAGAACTTTGAGGGCACAAACACCTTAGTTCATATTTTGGCTGCTAGCTTCGTCTGAAACTATTTCCTATCAGTTGGAACCTTAGCTATACATCTGTCTCTCATTGCTTAGTAAGGACTGCATTCGGAATCATTCAGAGAGGAACCTCTCACTTGTGTCAGCCTATCATCGCATAATCCAAGTTATTAAATCTGCCAATGTATGATATTTCTAGGGCACGTTGTGTAGGACATCATTTTGAATGATATCTACTTGCTTGCCAGTGGTCATGTACTGTTAGCCTCCACCATTTCGGTAGCCATGGGTCGTTCAAAAAATGCTTTCTCATGCACAGTTAGGTTGCTGTGGTACAGCAAAGATGGGGCGCGTTTTCGTCTCACCTAGGTATTTCGTCTATGATTATGTTAAACATGACTGTATTCTGGTCACAACGTCCTACTGGTGTGTGGATATGGACATCCCGAGTCAGGAGCTGATGAGTTCTTAACAAATAACCTAGGTCTCAGGGTTTTCACCCTTAGTCCATCTAGTAGCGTCGAAAGCTCACTTTGTCGTCTACAATGTTCATCATGATCTTCGGATATGTCGAACAGCACACATTCCTGGTCTCTAACAGCTTACTCTTGAGTCCTCTTACGTTGCTATTGAGGCACTTGGTGGTTCATTTCATCAATTTTTGCACCCCTGTAGCAACAGCCGTTTTTGAATTTAAAACAAGTTTTTCTAACCAAGTTTATCAGTTCTGTGGAAACTAGCTGCTGTAGCGTTTTTTGTTTGTGTAGTTTATTCAGTTGGCAAGGCCATGATCTTCGTGTCTTGTTTCGGGGGTTGTTGATCAAGGCTGACCAACATTACAGTGCGCTTGATTTGGCCTACCTGATGTTAACTCACAGAATTGGGTCTGCTCTCTCAGCATCTTTCAAGCTGCACGAAGTCCGAAGCTATTTAGCAGGGTCTTTCCGATTTCTGAAGTCCACAGCCATCAGACGTGGAGGCTTAATAGTCGTAAAGTGTGACGGACGAGTGAATCTCCTGATAACCTGAGATAAAATTCTCCACTCAAATGGTGTCGAATCCAGAGGTTATAGGTCCAGCCAATCAATAAACTAGTCAATAGTTTTACATCAAAGTTACCTTATTGCTAGTGTAGCGGATGGTTGAATTGGTTATGTATGGAATAGAAAAAGATTTGACTTGACGGGACTCTGCATCTAGTAGCAATGGATCATTGATGCCTCCAGGTAGGGAACTAGTGTGGTGCGAGCTACTTACAAGTAGTATATGACGTGAGTGTCAACGTAATGTCTGTCAGCAGAAGATGGGGGAAGATCAAGAAAGGAAGAGTTAGAACATAATGGAATTTGTATGAAACGCATGAATAGTGAAAATGGATTGATGTTTTGCAATAGGAACAGTCCAGTTCGATATGATGAACTGATATTTTGCAAATTAACGATTTACGATATGGTTTTCCGATTTTACTGAGTAACTCTGTAATTTTCGTTAAATACAATTCGGTTGCCCCACCTGTGTTCTTGTTCACCACACTAGTATATTCAAAGAGTAGAAGGGAAATATTAGTAAGTTATAATAAAGTGCTGTTTTCATTCCTTAAGAATATGTTTAGTTTTTACTTGAAGGAGTCGATAGAACTAGCTTTTACCACCTCACCAGATTAAAAGTTCCATAATTTGACTATTCGTAAAGATTAGTGTGTCTGTAACAAGGTGAGGCCTTTAAGTTCTGGATATTTCCTCTAAGGGAATTTATTTATTTATTTATTTAAATAATTCTTAAGAGAGTTTAGAATGCTATAAGTCAATAGAAGGTCACCTCTGTGACTCCTTTACTCTAGCAGTTGGAAATCCGGTGACTTGAATAGCTCTTCACAAGGTCTCGACTTGAGCCATCGAACTGATTCTGTGACTCACATTTGGATAGGTTCCGAAGTGTTCTTTTCTACAGGAAACACTACATTTCCGTGTTCCACGTAGGTCCAAACAAACCTACTGAACAATAGATGGAAATTTCTACTACCAAGCACCTGAAAATGCGTTTCAACGTTACTAGTGCACAGTTTGCTTAAAAGGCATTTTTGTTACAGTTAGCGTAAAACTTTAGAGCGTAAAGTATCAAAACTACTTGACCTTTTCCAACAAATGATACATCTAAAAACGAGTTATGTAGTTTGTATACATAGTCCGCAGCATGTCTTAGGTGGAACACTACTCGCTTTGAAACTTCAAAAGTAGGTATTTTGTCATTCGCCTTACTTTGGGGTTAATTCGGATCCTCCTGGAGAGTCAGCTTATCACCACGGCTGCAAAGTCCTCACCAAAGTTTAGCGCCGTTACTGAAAAGTAATGACTCAGGCGTTTCTTGTTCAGTACGGCTATATAAACAAATTAGGAAGAGATATGGTCCCTGTAGTGAAGCGTTTAGGACTTTACTGGGACTTTCTGTAGCCTGAGATAAATCGAGGTTGACTGCCGCATTAAACCATCGGTTATTTAATGTCAAGTTAACCAATCTATTAAAATTGACTCGAAACCTAGCAGTTTGAGGTTATTGATGAGACATATATGGATCGCGCTATCAAAAGCTTTTGAAAAGTCATGGTTTCTCATATCGATCTTCCCGTCACCATCAGAGATGGTTGTCAATCTGTCCATCACAGTCAGCAGTTTGGTTATACAGGAGTGCCTCTCCATAAAACCATGTTTCTGCGGTGGAGAAGGAGGTTTATGGCTAATAAAAAGTCGACTAGACCGTCATATACCAAGGACTTCATTACTCTTGATGGTGTTGAAAAGAGTTCCAACGGTCAGCAACCGTAAGGTTCAGTGCGTCGAACTATGAGGACTATGAGGACTGTTAGTAGAACGAACCTATCGAACCGTTACTTTGTGGACGGAAGGCGGTTGTGTGGAATCACGTGAGTCTTAGAAGTATAATACGATGGCGGAAGGGTCCAAGTCCACTATGGCGTTTATGATAAAAGGTAATGATTGAAGGGCAGCCGAAGCACACTACTCATCGTTCGTCGACAGTGCAGGTCACAATCTGAGCAGTATTATCCTTCAATGGCGCAACTTCTGGTCATCGTGTGAAACGATACACACAAGTCGGTAGATAAGAGTATCATCTTGAATCCTGTTAGGGTCCTATGAAGTCAAGAAGAAAGCGTTTTAAGCAAGTGTCAGGAGTTGAGTTCGTATGTAATTGACATCTTAAATTTCTGGAGATTTACTTGGATGCGTACCGATTCCCTCAATCCTTTGTTGAACCAGGCGAACAAAACTATTTTACTATCAGCTTGACCGTTGATGAGAAACTTTCTGCGACGTATTGAAGACAGTGTGTCGGCAACGGTCCGGCACGATCTGACATCCTTTATCCGTAGGTGTATCGAGGAGTAAAGTTTTTTAACATGTTCTCCAATGTCTCATTCGTAGTTTCAGAGCCGTTGATGATAACTCTTGCTGACGATTGCTGTCTTCTTTTTGAGGCTCAGCTAGTCTGAGATCAGTCCTTCAGAAACTGTTCAAGAAATTTATACCAGACAAGGTGTTTGCTTCTACATTGTTCAGTTCAGAAAAATGTTGTATATTTGAAGTAAACTGTGAGATGTAGTCCATTCTTCAGGATTATCTATGAGAGTATTTGTCTTAGAACGAGCTCACAGAAAAGTTTGTGGGGTTTATGGTTTGGAAAAAGAGTCAATTTTCGGCCTTTTATGAAGAATATCGTACACCTGGATGCGTAGCTAAAGACTCCTTGTCAAAAGTGCTTCATCTTGATTGAGTGTTCTGTATTCGTCTCGAGAAAGCCTAAGATAATCAGGTGTTTGAAAAGAGATTAGTATCTTTCAAGGTGGCTGTTAGATTATAAATGCGAGGCAATCGGTATGCAATCGATTCTGAAAAAAATTGTTGTACAATATCTTAATTTATGAAATTTAGTGTTTAATAATAATAAAAGTAATAGTCTGATTCTTCAATCATGTGCAGATTTGTAAGATCACTGTTGAGCCACATTTCGCGTGCACATTCGACCGATACCGCTCAGACATTTAGACAAAAGTGGGTGAAGAGACGTCCGAACCTGTAATGTACTGCTTGAAAGCTGAATAATTTGACCACCGATATGCCGCTGTATCGTAGATTAGTGACCAGCAGTATCCGATCAATACAAAGAACTAAAACATGATACTGGTCACTTTTCAGTGACTATCTAGGGTACATAAACATACACCTCACTTAATTAATTTGAAATCTTTGTAGATTTCCCCATTTGGAAAAGAATTAGAATATCTCAAAAGCCTGTAGACAAGCATATATGGTGTAACTCCTAGAGCATTGCATGAACCACTGTGGATGCCAAGCCCAGAAAAATAGGGTGGGGGTTTAAAAAAGTGTTAGGCAGCTTATCCCATAAATAAGAATACATTGACAGAGTTACCGACTAGAAATTACTTAAACTATACTTTAAAGAGAAGCGTACTGTCATGTGAAATAGACTGTCAGTTAAGTCACGGAAAGCAGACTATAAATTATTCCACTGAAGAGTTATGTAGGCTTCTAACCAACCCCAAAATAGTAGATTGTCTAGTAATGTCTTCGGTCCCATTGGGTGGCTTAAGAGTGTCTTATGCACTGAGATTTGGTTGTGCGTCCTAAAAAAGTTAATTTTTGAGAAGAGGGTTTTACATTTCAAGGTGGAACTCAGGTCGTGAAATTGAGGCCACGGGTCGTCTTCAGGAATCACCTAATGTGCACTAATCATTGCTGTTCGTTTTCGGAAAATCCTAGCTTTTCAGGAGCTACATTTTAAGGTTTCAGGAGGAAGGTTCTGTTGTTGTGATGCGATGTGCGACATTGCGGCTGTCTATGGTACAGTTTCGGGTATCTTCTGGGCATCTGTTGAAAGAAAAGTCGTTTAAGTTTTTAACTATGAATGTGCATAACCTGGAACTAGAGTTTGAAATTCTACAAACAGATAGTTTAGCATAGGCGTCTTCTAATCTCCGTTTGCTTAGGTCGATAATTATGCTGCTGTGTTGTAGCGAGTCTTTACCAATTAACACGTCTGTCACAATTTAAATTCAGTGGGTGGGTTTGCGTACACCTTCACTAAGGTTAATGTACCTTTCTTCCTTTGCCACCTGTGCATTGAAAACTAGATAGTGTAAACGAACGTTTGAGTTCTCTGAGAGGACGACAGATTTTGCGTCAGTATCCATGAGATAGCGAAGCAACGTCATCATAAAACTGGTGTGTGTAAGATGTATTTGTCTACCGGTGAAGATCACCGTTGGCGTGTGCCGGCGGGAAAGTTTTCAGAAATGTTTGGGATGAAAGACATTAGTTATCTGTTTTTCGGGGTCTATAAATGTATTTCGCTCGTGGGAGCCTTTGAACGTTAGTGCCAAAGGTTTGAGAAGAACGTAATTGGATTAAAGAGGCTTGTAAATTCGTTTTCGGTCTATTGAAGTATTCGTTGAAGGGTACAAACTTTTGAGGTGGCAGTTTTTTGATCTCCAGAATTTGAAAGCCGAACATAGCTAGTTCGTCCACTGTATTATTTTAAGGTGAAATGGGTGCGTCTTGCACTGTTGGTGAACCTTAGACAAAAGGTCGTCGGAGAAGGCTTCCGTCGAAATTTCGTTGGTCAATGACTTCCCTGATGCGTAGGAAAATTTCTATTTACCAACCGTGTTTAGTTAGATGTTATTGAAAGCCGATTTAACTTGTATCAAACGGTTAGGTCTTCAAGTTTTAGAATCGGCTGTTTCAGGTGTCGTATGGTCCGGAAACCACTCGCCTAAAGACTAGATGTAGCGCACCTGTTCAAATCGCGCAATAGTGCTCGTAGTTCAGTGAGGGATTGTGCACGTGAGTCTGTCACGCCACGTTGTGGAAGCCAGCATCTGCGTAAACGAATCAAGATACGATGCTTTCAGGCCTGAAAGTCACGAGTTGGAGGTTTGAGAGTGCAAGAGTTATAAACTTGGGAATCTTGGATGTGTGTTGAGAAACAAAGAGAATTCAATGTAAAGGTAATTGTGTGAGAAAAAAGTGTGAAAACAAAAATGTTATCACGATTTGTAAAATTTTTTAAGTAAATGAAGCGTCACGAGAAAGGACAGACTTGTCATATCTTGTTAAGCACACCAGTTTACGTTGGGATCATCAGTGGGGACGTCATAGATAATCGGAGTTGGGCAACGCTTTGTCCGTAACAACTTTCAAATCCAGAAAACCCAAAGACAAGTCAAACCAGAAGTTACGAATTAGGAGGACCGAAGGCATACATAAATGAACGTTGGGATGTCAAGGAATGAGTGAGCTAAGCCTATTACTTGATCCAAGTAGATGCTTCGCACGGCGTACCCCTCGGTGATCTGGTGCAGATGCATGACTGAATGTCTTCAGCTTATGTGTGTCCGTTAAAACCAATGGGATTGGCATCGACGTCGGAGACATACAGAACTATTTGTTTTCGGGATTTATTGATCACTAGAAAGTAAAACAGTTAAAAGCTGGTTGTTGGGTCTTTGGAGTGGTTGCAAATAAGAACCAAGGTGAATAATATTCGAAATAGATGATACATATTCATACAAGTATAGTGTAGTGAAGTCGCTAAGACGTGAGTACACACGTTTTTCTCACATTCATAGCTATATTGGTAGATTCTACAGTATCTGATACATCTTCAGAGAAAGAGATTGCAGGTCATAAAAATAAATATAAGTATTAGATGTAGGCTTACATTTTCGAAAGATACTATTGGACATTGTTGCTCGCCTCCAGATGCTTATTAGTTAAAAAGGGAGAGTAAATATGCAATGATCAGTATTCAGTTGATCATTGTTAGTTATCATGTCCAGCTAACAGTCATGTTGACTTGAACTTTATAAGCCATCACCAACTGAACCAATGGATGTAAATGTTTAGATGATAATTAAAGTAATACCTAACTTTTGAAATAAATTGCTTTAAAACCACGCTTCATGAGTATATAAACAGCCTTATCTGGAAGTTAATTATTCTGTTCAACGTCTTTTATTCAAGATAACTTTATATTTGCAGTCGAGTGACCCGAGATTTAACTCCGATTCCAGTGAATGATTAAACATGCTACGAAAATAAATTATCCTTTCGTTCCGTAGATTAACTTTGGCTAACCAGTTTGAGACTGCGGTGATGAGTGCCCAAATACTAATTGAGTAGGATGAATTCATTTCATGCTGTCGTCTATGCAGACAGACGCAAGGATAAGAAATGGGAAAGCGATGCTTCGCAAAATGAAGTATTTGTTTGGACCAACTTAGTTTGATGACACGGGATAAACTACTTATAGTGAGACAGAGATAGGCTAGACATGTATTAAACGAATAAAGTAAGCGGTACTCACACTGAAATAACAAGAGCAAAGGTTATAGGTGAATAAATACAAAGGTCGAAATGCATGTGAATAATGAGTGAAGAGGAGTAAACTAACTGGCCTGCCAAAGCTAAAACAAACCATATAGGCTTGACATAATAGTATACACTATAACAGAAGTGGTTTTGAAATCGGCAACAAAGCAAAGAAGATAGGCTAAGAAGGTGAGGAAATAGCTTTAGATATAAAAAATGTCAAAGTTTATTTAATTATCCAGCTAATTCGAACACCTATTTGTGATTAGTTAGTTTTGGGCACTACCGTCGTTCCATTTTGATTCCAGGTTGATGTTTTGAGAAATCTAAGTATCACAGGAACAATTAATAAACTTAGTGTTAAGTAGGATCTTCAAAATAAACTTAGTTCTACAAGCCACCAAACAAAACACTAGTCGTCTGCTCAATTGTAATTTATATGAAAATGGATTCAGGAAGTTTCAATAACTTAATAACCATCGATAGCATAAGATGACGATTGGACTATATTAGGAAGCACATTATTAAACACTTGAATAAAATAAATTTTAATTCACAACATTTATCATTCTAATTCAGCAATCTACTTTTTCTTCATGAAACGATCTATCGATTCCTGGTAAAAATTAGTTATCATGCAACGGTTAATGATTTTAACTCATTACAACAGTATTATTTTATGAAAAGGTTACGCTAAATACCTAAAATTTGTTTGTTACTTCAGTAGGTGATTTTTATCAAAAGAATCCTGTTGCAAATTGTGAATTTTATTTCATTTTATACACCTAGTTACAGTACAGCAAGGTTTCTTCCGGTAGTAAAATAGTTGAATCGGGATGAAACAGTATTTAAGTATTTGAGCGTGATGCTTTATTGCATTTCATGTTATTCTAAATTTGTCCGACATTTTATCTATAACAGTTTTCTTGCATGATTATCAAAAATTGGATTTATGGTAATATTATTAATAACCAGTATATATATAACCGGTATGACTTTGTTGCATAGATGTCACATATTGAGGTCAATTCCTAAATATGTTTATCTTATCGTGAAAAAACAGGATAATTGGGTACCTCAGGGATTGGTTTGAATCGTTATCTTATAGTGGTGAAAACAGGTTGAAGTAGTGTAAAATGGGACCGCTGCTGCATGGGCATAAAATGTAAGTTATTATTGAGCATTAGTTGTCTTTGACTTTGGTGAGGTACGGAAAATTGTTTGCCACTCAGTGCTCTGCCCGATAAATCTGGTTAGGTCTTGATGAAATTTAACTTCTTATATAAGTATATGAATCCCAAGCTGTAGGCTACTCGGTGCCGATCCAGGGATTTATGGAATATGCTACATCTCGTTCTGGTCCTGTATACGGTTTTGTCAGTACGTAATACTGCAAAGACTCTTCATATCAAGAAACAGTTGTTCGAGTTTCCCTTAGTTTTATTCATCTAGAAGTAATTGTTATTGAGTTGGTCTATGTTGTGAAACAGTTAGAACGGGTATTTTTATGGCCCTCTATTTGACTCTAGTTAGAACAAATGCTATGAAATAAATTGTCTTTTCATTTTCCGGATCTCCTTTGTGCATTGGCCTTCATAATAAGCCAAATATGGTTTGTAGATGAATTAATTTCATGCAATCGTTCACACAGAGATACATGAGAATGCGAAGCGCAAAGGCAAAGAGAAGCGAAGTGGAGAAAGCGACTGAGCCAATTCAATGAGATGAGTCATGATTAAGTATTTATAGTCGGGTAATAAAGGGGCAGACATGTAATGTGTCAAGTAACAGTGGACACACAATCAAGTAAAAACAATGAAGATATTAGAGAATAATCGAGAAGGTCAAAAGACGTGTGGATAAAATGACTCGAGAAGAATGGATAGGTTAATTTTTTCCAAGACTTGGACAAACCCTATGAGCTCAACATATTTGTACATACACTGCAGTGTATATTAGTATAAAAATTGGAAAATAATCAATCTAAAAAAGTTAAAACGGAAATCTAACTAATTACATGAACTTTTCACAAAATCTACCGTGACTTCAAATATCCTATCCCTTCATAATGACTAAACAGTTAATTGGTTTCACTTGAAAGTGATTTTCGCAGACCGATTAATTTTATTAATTTTTTTGTTCACACAAAAATATATCCACATTTAAATTGTTCAATACCTTTGTGAAGTATTTAAAAACAAATAGTTTATCAATCAAGCTAAAGTCGATCATCCGATATATATGACACAATACTTGATCTAACGAGCATTTGATGAGTAAATTTGTGTTTTTAAAGTAGTGAGCATAATGGCAGAAATTTGATGACTTTTTTTGTAGTAGAAAAACTGAGCAAATATTTTCATTGATCTGTTGTTATTTGAATGGAGTTAAGGACACCATTTATTTGTTACTTAATTGAAGCAAACAAAACTGTGAACTTCATTGAAAGAGCTATAATTGAGTAATAACTCTCGACTAAGTTGTCAGTTAAACCTATGTATGTGTGTTATTGATCAAGCCAATAACTTATTTTAAATTCAGTAAACTGACCTTAGTTTTTCTAGGATAAAATTATTTTTGTTGGCTGAAACTACTATTACTTCGGTAATTTGCGTTGCAAACTTATTTCACCTAAGCAAAAGTGATAATCTAATTTATGGATAAGGATATACCGGTTATAAGTAGTCAACCAGGATCAATAATTTACCGTGACTGGAACGACGGACTGTGTGGTTGTGGAAATGATATTCACACATGTAAGTTTTTGTGAGCTTTGTTTAACAATTGACACTATAATATTTTAATGTTTTTTTAACCGAGTATTGTAATGCAGACAGTAATGTAGTCATTGAGTACTTTTTGCTTAGTGCAAAATATCTTGCAAAGGAAACCTTATGACCTCTAATCAGTAACTGATTCTGACGATATTGAATTATTAGGAAGAATAACAAAGTTATGACACTCAAGTTAGGTTAAACAATTCACATATTCATCATTCAAGTATACAAATATTGTTAAATAAAGAGAAAAAAAATAAAAGTTTTATACAAATATGCAAAATGTTGTCCATATTAGTAGTAAATAAACATAAGATAAATTTTATTTAGAGGAGAAGGATTGTGGAATTCTGGAAGCTTGTTCCATTCTTTTTATTCGACAAATGTACTTGCATCTTAATGTTTATGTTTATGTCGAGACTTATACCTGAATATTTTTACTTCAAACACCAATCCGTTATTTACTGAGCTACTAAGTGCAGATATCCATAAACTTGTTCAATGTGTTTGGTGTTGACGACATTATTAATCAACGTTTCACTAGTACTGTTGCTGATAATTAAGCATCGATTCCAACTGAGTTTACGTACATATTCTGTATCCTACCCGTTTTATCTTGTATTTCTCTTCTGTTTTGGATATACATTTAAACTTCACCAACTTGATTACACCAAAAAGCTTTGTTTATAATTTTACTCCTCCATGTAATTTTAGGCTATTGGAGGTTGATTTAGAGACTTGAAACAGCATGGATTGACTGTATTCTGCAAATCATTTTGTTCTTTGTTTGCTCATGAATCAAGATGATTATTGAATTGATTTGACTAGTACTAGAATGAACGTTATGTATTCTATTAAAAAAGTGCATCGAAACTAGAGTTTCTGTAGTTGCTAAAATTCATGAACAAGGTTCATATTAAAGTTAGGAAAGCTGTAAAAGAACTACTCATATGTTAAACATTTTTCTGTAGAAACAATGAATATCCCTAAAATCTACTGAGTGATCAATTCATTTATGCACAAATAGTTAAACTAAGTTTATTCACTTTATATTCAACGTCTAAAGTCATATCAATCAATATAAAAGAATTTCTGCACTTTTGAAACTATTATTTATGTTGTGACGGTTTAAAATTAAAGATATTCATGTGGATGTAACTGACACATCATAGTAAAAACATACGTGAGAATAATTAATTTCGCTTAAGAACGCTCGTATTTTGTGCATCTTAATATGAATAAATTTAACTCTGTTAATGACTAGTTACAGAAAGAAGTGAAATCACTTTACTGAGAGGTTTCTGCTCAACTTTGAAGATTATTTATAGTCATGGACTGAAGCAATGTCGTGGGGGGGATTTATCATTGAGATACTTTTCTACTTACTTACTTAAGCCTGTTACCCCCAATGGAGCATAGACCGCCGACCACTTTTCTCCAACCAACTCTGTATTGGGCTTCCCTTTCCAGGTCTGTCCAATTTTTGTTCATTCTTCTTATGTCTTTCTCTATTTCTCGGCATAATGCGTTCCTTGGCTTTCCTATTTTCCTTCGAACTTGAAGGTTCCAAAAAAGGGCTTGTCTTGTGACGCAGTTGGGTGCTTTTCGTAGAGTGTGTCTTATCCACTTCCACCGCTTCTTCCTGATTTCCTCCTCCACTGGAATCTGGTTTGTTCTCTCCCACAGTACGTTGTTGTTGATGGTGTCTAGCCAACGGATCCGAAGTATTTTGCATAGACAACTGTCGATGAATCATTGAATCTTCTGGATGCTGGCTTTCGTAGTTCTCCATGTTTTCGCTCCATACAGTAGAACTGTCTTGACATTTGTATTGATCTTTGAAAACCATTGAACAATAAATAAAATGTTTTATAAACTGATTTCATATGATGATTGAAATGGTTTCCTACTTTATATTGTTCTGTCAAACAAACATATCATTGTGAAACGATTAAACTTCAGTTTTCTGTCGAAAACCTTATATCAGGCAACCTAAACACTGGGTATACTGAAAATTTTATATAAAATATATAACTACTAAATTTGACTTTAGTAACTCATAAAGATATCAAGCCCAAGTAACTTGTTTTTCTTACAAATGAAGAAAACTTACTTTGCAGCATAGTTCATCTGAGAAGGATAAGACAGATTTGATAATAATTTATGCTGTAACACAAGAATAAAAAATGTCTTTCTCAAGATAGGTGATAATGAATACTCATTAATCTCTACATATATAACTGATAGGAATGCCTGCTATTTAAAAATTTCATTTTATAGATTCTACTATATTAATGAGTTGAATACTTGACATTAAAAGAGAAATTTTAAAGTAATGCAATTTTAAGTCAAAGTATAGTTTAAGAGAAAAGCTAACTAGAATCATAAAAGTAATTTTTAACTGTTTACGAGAAATTTAAATCTTATGTAAAACCTGCGTTTACAGGAATGAATTTATAAATCGATATCTCTTAGGTTTATAGTACGAGTAACCCTTAGAGAAATTGGATAAAATATGATTATGCTTCATAACTTTAGTGTTTTTCGTTTAATCAAATTTATGTCTAAACAGTCCGATATCTGATTTTCTAAGAATAGGATAGAGATTTATCGCGATTATTTTACGCGAAACCCTAGAATATAAACTTGAATTCCTATTGATCTTCATAGTGCGATAAGATTGTATCAAGCGGCTAAATGTTACAAGCAGTAAAAACAATGTCGACAGATTAGGAAAACAAAATAAAACTCAATCATCGAAATATGTAAAGATAAAATAGTGAATTTTAGATAATATATTAAAATGAAAATATTGAGCGTTGAATACCACTGCATACATGAATCTCAGATAAACAGCTATTTCAAATTGCAGTTCATTCTGGCCGTCAACAAATTCAACAAGGAATATACAGTAATGATGGACTGTAATAATTCAAATTTAGCTTAAAATGAATCATTTAAGGGCATTTTCACTATATTCAAATTCATACTTTTCATATTAATTTCCGAAAATTAATCTGTATATTGAGTATGACTCTATTATACCTCCGAACTTACGAGACTTACGAGAAATGACACACAAATTTGAGTCTTACTCACCAACCAATGAATCAATGAACAAGCACCCGTCTGCACTCACGTACATTCAGATTTGCGCAAACAGGTACACCCTACACTCATGTCTTATATCCCTTGCATCACCGACAGTGTTGTTTACTAAACGAGTTAAATTTGAACAAGAAATAGTTTTTGAAATATTGCTTAACAAAATGGCGGGCGTTTTGTGTGTATTCAATATTCACAGCATACTATTTGTACTGGATTGACATAATAGGAAATATTTTCCAATCTTTAAACATTCTAAACACTATAAAATGGTATATTGTAGAAGGCTACCGGTTAAACAAACGATTGCTAAGGCAACGTTTTAGATTAGGATTAAGAAATTAGTCGTTGGTTTCTCGGTCTTGGTCGGTTTGATGTTATGGCATAGTTTAAACTGTTTATCGTTCAGAAAGACACTTTAGTGATATTTCAATGAGATTATTCTATGACTTAATGGGATGTGAACACTAAGATTATCGCATATTGTTTATAATTATCATAAGGTTGCAAATACTCTCATAGTGTTAGTTAATAACTACGTTTCTAACTACTTCTTCATACTTTTGTCACTAATCCATTTCTCAGCTTCTTCATCACCTATAATATTCGGATTTACACTGAATTTCCATAGAGTGTTTTCTTCTTCATTACACAGATGACGGAATCAATTGAACTTTAAGACATCCATGATAATTATAATATTTGTTTATGGAAATGTGGTTACTAATTTGTTATTACATATTAAATCCTTTTTTCAAAACTTCTGATTTAGTCATCATAAGCAATAGAAATCTATTTGAAGTGTTATTTTTGAATCTGTAAGATGACCATCGTTAATATATATATATATATATATATATATATATATATATATATATATATATATATATATATATATATATATTTGTTTTCCCAGATTGGGGCAGTAAGAGTGAATAAATGAATTTAACTTGGTCTTTGACTATTATCAGTCTAAAGCAGCTTATTTAAGAATGAATCCATCTATACACGGACATAAACAAAGAGTAATGTAGGTGGACAAACGTAAACATGTTTACATATATAGAAAATGTTTGTGGATAAGGTACGATTAATTATGTTTGAACGCAAACAATATAACCAATAAGGTTACACTTACATATGCAAAGTTCGGATAAGTTCACGCAATGGTCTGTGTTGATCTTTTATATCGATTCACGAAACGATTGTTAATCTGATTGTATTTATTATGTTTTTATGTGTGTATAGAGTCGCTGCTACATCAATAGTTCTTTTGAACAGAAGCAGATTTTTAAGTCAACCAGTAAAATGAGCAAAACAGCAGCAGCCGAACATCAATTGACTTAAATTTAAAAATATCTAACCTAGAATTCGAAACGTTTTGCAACTCACACAAAGGAGTAAGGCAATTTTGGATTGATCCTTATCCAGTTTTGCGGGTTCCCTTAAATATATGTTTCTGGCTTGTCTTCACATTCAAACCGATATACATGCATATCGAATTTGTCTGATTATCTCATTATAAAATTAATAACACAGATACGTTCACGCACAAACGCGCATCATATTTTCACCATGAAGGAGTCTGGAAGAACTATTCAAGTCTCTGCAAAAATGAGAAGACACAATTTTGTGGTGCCTAGAATCAGCGTAATACATTGGACGCAGGCTGTTCACAAAAGACTGGCTTCAGTAGATACGTTGTCATACTCCAGCCATTAGTGAGAAAATGCCTCGCATACACAAGGATTTGCACTGGTGCTATTCAAACAATCACCCAAAGCACTTATAGGAGGCAATCTCATTGACTTAGGATCGTCAAAGCAACCCTCACAACGTAGAAAAAAAGGATTGTAATGACAACCACTCAGCGCTATCCGCCGATCAACGATAACCATGAAGACTATAAAGATCAAATATATGAGAGGCTGCTGCTGATCGTTGTAAAATGTTCAGAAAAGGATTTCACCATTCTGATCAATGACCTAAACACCAAGGCTAAAATAGATAACACTGAATGTGAAGATGTCAAAGGACAGGAAAGGAAGAATAATAAGACAGAAATCAACAAGAGCCGAATAAATGAAAGGGAAGCAAACACACAGGTCAAATCTACGGAAGCAAACAAGCGTGTGTAGCAGCAACCGCTGCAGTAGTGCGTTTCAACATAAAAAAAGGAAAAAGCAGGATTCTCCGATGCAACACAAGATGAACAAAACTAATATAAGATTTCGAAAATGTGGAAACCCTTACAATCCTTAACAGCATCACTGAAAGAGAAGGTATTTCAGATTCAGAGTCAGACACTATCAGAAACAACATATTTTGGGAAAAAAACACAGCAGAATCCATCTGAGGAATAAATAAGATAGAAGCGTTGGAAGTGGGTAACTCCTCCAGTAGAACCTTCGGGGCTACTGCCGGTCCCAAGCCCGGATAGACGAGGAGGGTTGGGCATGGGGTTGGCGACCCCATCCCACCAAAAAACTAACTTGCTAAACAAACGCTAACAAGACCAAATAATTCGAACCATTTTCACTCTGCCCTGGGAGTTGGAAGAAGAATTATGACGTCTCGTGATGAAAGCCGAGTCCTCTCGGAAGTCATGAGGCCGATGCCTCTTCTGACAACCAGAGCAACCACTCTTTTAAGTACATGGAACGTTCGTACATTGTGGGAGACTGGAAGATTATTTCAAGTTGCTGCAGAAATGAAAAGATACCACTCTGAGGTGCTTCGAATCATTGAAACACATTGGACACAAGTAGGACGAGTGAGACTAGCTTCAGGGGAACTGCTGTTATACTCTGGTCATGAAGAGGAAAATGCTTCACATACACAAGGAGTTGCATTGATGCTGTCCAAACATGCACAAAAGGCACTAATAGGACGGGAATCTCATGGACCGAGGATCATTAAAGCATCCTTCAAAACAAAGAAAGAGGACATTACAATGAACGTCATCCAATGTTATTCACCTATCAATGACTACAATGACGACGATAAAGATCAATTCTACGAAAGGCTGCAATCAATCGTCGAGAAATGTTCACCAAAGGATTTGACGATTCTTATGGGAGACCTGAATGCCAAGGTTGGAATGGACAAAGCTGGATATGAAGACATCATGGGACGACATGGACTGGGAGAAAGAAACGAACACGGTGAGAGATTTTCAAACCTGTGCCTTCAACAAACTGGTCATCGGTGGCACAATATTCCCACACAAGCGTATACACAAAGCTACATGGATTTCACCGGATCACACTACTCAAAACCAGATTGATCATATCTGTATCAACAAAACGTTCAGAAGGACTATGGAGGATGTGAGAACCAGGAGAGGAGCTGATATAGCCTCAGATCACCACTTGCTGGTCGCTAAAATAAAACCGAAACTCAAGAAACACTGGATAACGGGGCAGACAACATCACACAACTTTAATACGGCCTTTCTTCGGGATACCATAAAACTCAACGAATTCAAGATAACCATCACCAATAGGTTCCAGGCCTTGCACGATATACTCAATGGAGAAGAAGCAACATTGGAGAACGATTGGAAAAAGATCAAGGAGGCAATTACTTCAACATGTCACGAAGTTCTGGGTTACAAAAAGTACCATCACATGGATTGGATCTCTGTTGGTACTCTTGAAAAAATTCAAGAAAGGAGGAACAAGAGGGCAGTAATCAATGTCAGCCGAACAAGAGCGGAGAAAGTTACCGCACAAGCTGCATACACAGAAGCAAACAGGGAAGTGAAGAAGAGCATCAGAGCTGACAAACGAAAATATGTGGAAGATCTAGCAATGACGGCCGAAAAGGCTGCAAGAGACGGAAACTTGAGACAATTGTACGAAACTACAAAGAAGCTCGCCGGGAACTATCGTAAACAAGAACGACCAGTGAAAAGTAAGGAGGGCAAAGTAATCAGCAACACTGAACAACAGCGAAATAGGTGGGTAGAGCACTTTAAGGAACTCCTAAATCGACCAGCTCCACTGAACCCACCCAACATCGAAGCAGCATCCACCGACCTACCAATTAATATTGGCGCACCTACGATTGAGGAGATCAGTATGGCCATCAGACAAATCAAGAACGGCAAAGCAGCAGGACCAGACAACATTCCAGCAGAGGCAATGAAAGCAGATGTAGAAGCAACTGCAAAAATATTTCACATCCTCTTCAAGAAGATTTGGGATGAGGAACAAGTACCATCAGATTGGAAAGAAGGATACCTCATCAAAATACCAAAGAAAGGCGATCTCAGCAAGTGTGAGAACTACAGAGGCATCACTCTTCTCTCACTACCAGGCAAAGTCTTCAACAGGGTATTGTTAAACAGAATGAAGGACTTCGTAGACGCCCAACTTCGAGATCAACAGGCCGGATTTCGTAAGGATCGATCGTGTACTGACCAAATTGCTACAATACGGATCATTGTGGAACAATCAATAGAATGGAACTCACCACTCTACATCAACTTCATCGACTACGAGAAAGCATTCGATAGCGTGGACAGGAAAACACTGTGGACTCTTCTTCGACACTACGGTGTGCCTGAGAAAATAGTTAACATCATACGGAATTCTTATGATGGATTCAACTGCAAAATCGTGCACGGAGGACAGCTAACCGACTCTTTCGAGGTGAAGACCGGTGTCAGGCAAGGTTGCTTACTCTCACCCTTTCTCTTTCTCCTGGTGATCGACTGGATTATGAAAACGTCAACATCTGGAGGGAAGCACGGTATCAAGTGGACAGTTAGGACGCAGCTGGACGATCTGGACTTCGCAGATGACCTGGCTCTTCTATCGCACACTCAACAACAAATGCAAGAGAAGACGACCAGTGTAGCAGCAGCCTCTGCAGCAGTAGGTCTCAACATACATAAAGGAAAAAGCGAAATTCTCCGATGCAACACAACATGCACCAATCAAATCACTCTTGATGGAGATGCCTTGGAGGACGTTAACACCTTTACATATCTGGGCAGCATCATCGACAACCAAGGTGGATCCGATGCAGATGTGAGGGCACGGATTGGCAAAGCAAGGGCTACATTTCTACAGTTGAAAAATATCTGGAACTCCAAACAACTTTCAACCAAAACCAAAATCAGGATTTTCAATACAAATGTGAAGACAGTTCTACTGTATGGAGCGGAAACATGGAGAACTACCAAAGCCATCATCCAGAGGATACAAGTGTTTATTAACAGCTGTCTACGCAAAATACTTCGTATTCGTTGGCCAGACATGATCAGCAACAACGAACTGTGGGAGAGAACAAACCAGATTCCAGTGGAGGAGGAAATCAGGAAGAAGCGGTGGAAGTGGATAGGACACACACTACGAAAAGCACCTAACTGCGTCACGAGACAAGCCCTCACTTGGAACCCTCAAGGCAAAAGGAAAAGAGGAAGACCAAAGAATACATTACGCCGAGAAATAGAGAAAGATATGAGAGGAATGAACGAACATTGGACAGAACTGGAGAGGGAAGCCCAGGACAGAGTTGGTTGGAGAAAAGTGGTGGGCGGCCTATGCTCCATTTGGGGTAACAGGCGTAAGTAAGTAAGTAAGTTGGAAGTGGGTAAGACATATATTGCGGATACGATAAATATACTAATTCGATTATGAACAATTCATACAATGCCCAATGTATGTAAAATTATCAATACAAACTGTCGTAATGACACCGGTGATTGTTATTACATTTTACTTAGCGAATTTTTATTCATGATAAGTTGCTTTAGTTTTTCTGATGAAGTTGATAGCCGTTAATCTGGTAGGTTCACTGTTTCTTGATGACCAAAATCAAATTTATGAATATGTAATATGATTAAGTAATTTCTCTGTCTTTTAGTGTTGTCACTAAAAAATTTCTGTTCCGTAGTATACTGGTAATTTTTTCTGATATGATGTAATTACTAGATTAAAATGAATTCTGAATTATGTACGCAGATGACTAGCGTGCACATATATATCAAGATACTAATTGTGAAGGGGATTGAGGAACTATGTGAAAACAAGAAACGCATGTTGTCTAGAAACTTTGTCGAAAGATGATTAAAACGCATATCATTGGAATAATTCTGCCTTAATATCATCCAACAGTCTTTGATGTAATCAAGGAGATTCCTGCTAAATTCAAGATTAATTAAAATCTCAACATGATCACAACGATTCGACATCGAACGTCATATTAGGACTAAGTTGTACGTTGAATTGACAATAGAAATGTCGTCAACCTAGATCTTTTCATCATTTGCATCCATTATTGAATGCAGGACAAATATGTTTATTTTAGCATGACTATCAAAAGATTATTCAGCAAATCTGTGACAAGAAATGTCTGAGGTAGAGGCATAACAATATTTTCTTATGATGGGTTCAAGTATCTGTGCTATTAATTTTATAATGAGATAATCAGACAAATTCGATGATTACTGGTTGACTTAAAAATCTGCTTCTGTTCAAAAGAACTATTGATGTAGCAGCGACTCTATACACTCATAAAAACATAATAAATACGATTAGATTAACAATTGTATCGTGAATCGATATAAAAGATCAACACAGACCATTGCGTGAACTTATCCGAACTTTGCATATGTAAGTGTAACCTTATTGGTTATATTGTTTGCGTTCAAATATAATTAATCGTACCTTATCCACAAACATTTTCTATATATGTAAACATGTTTACGTTTGTCCACCTGCATTACTCTTTGTTTATGTCCATGTATAGATGGATTCATTCTTAAATAAGCTGCTTTAGACTGATAATAGTCAAAGACCAAGTTAAATTCATTTATTCACTCTTACTGCCCCAATCTGGGAAAACAAATATATATATATATATATATATATATATATGAAATATGCACATTTCCAACACTATTCTCCTCTCTAATCAAATAATAAATATAAAGTTAATAAAGATATATATATATATATATATATATATATTAACGATGGTCATCTTACAGATTCAAAAATAACACTTCAAATAGATTTCTATTGCCTATGATGACTAAATCAGAAGTTTTGAAAAAAGGATTTAATATGCAATAACAAATTAGTAACCACATTTCCATAAACAAATATTATAATTATCATGGATGTCTTAAAGTTCAAATGATTCAGTCATCTGTGTAATGAAGAAGAAAACACTTTATGGAAATTCAGTGTAAATCCGAATATTATAGGTGATGAAGAAGCTGAGAAATGGATTAGTGACAAAAGTATGAAGAAGTAGCTAGAAACGTAGTTATTAACTAACACTATGAGAGTATTAGTAACCTTATGATAATTATAAACAATATGCGATAATCTTAGTGTTCACATCCCATTAAGTCATAGAATAATCTCATTGAAATATCACTAAAGTGTCTTTCTGAACGATAAACAGTTTAAACTATGCCATAACATCAAACCGACCAAGACCGAGAAACCAACGTCTAGTTTCTTAATCCTAATCTTAAACGTTGCCTTAGCAATCGTTTGTTTAACCGGTAGCCTTCTACAATATACCATTTTATAGTGTTTAGAATGTTTAAAGATTGGAAAATATTTCCTATTATGTCAATCCAGTACAAATAGTATGCTGTGAATATTGAATACACACAAAACGCCCATCATTTTGTTAAGCAATATTTCAAAAACTATTTCTTGTTCAAATTTAACTCGTTTAGTAAACAACACTGTCGGTGATGCAAGGGATATAAGACATGAGTGTAGGGTATACCTGATTGCGCAAATCTGAATGTACATGAGTGCAGACGGGTGCTTGTTCATTGATTCATTGGTTGGTGAGTAAGACTCAAATTTGTGTGTCATTTCTCGTAAGTCTCGTAAGTTCGGAGGTATAATAGAGTCATACTCAATATACAGATTAATTTTCGGAAATTAATATGAAAAGTATGAATTTGAATATAGTGAAAATGCCCTCAAATGATTCTTTTCAAGCTAAATTTGAATTATTACAGTCCATCAATACTGTATATTCCTTGTTGAATTTGTTGACATCCAGAATGAACTGCGATTTTAAATAGCTGTTTATCTGAGATTCATGTATGCAGTGGTATTCAACGCTCTATAGTTTTTTTTTTGATTAGTATTTCATTTTTTGTTATCATATTTATCTTCATTTGTGGAATCATGGCTATATATTTCATGCGGATATTCTAATTTCGAAACTTTAATTTTTGCCGTTTAAATGGTTTGTAGTTTATCAGTGAGTTTCGATTCCTTACTGAATATCACTGCTTTTGGGAATATGAAATCACGAACATCTCACGTGTGGTGTATAATAACCAATCTAGCAACCTACTTTCTTGTCGCCTTTTATTCTTTTAAAATTTCAACTCCTGAATTGACTTTAAAACAATTGATTTAGTTTGAAATGATTTCGTATATGCAACTGATAATAGTTTCGAGTGACTACTTGAAATGAAATAAAATTTTATACCTTTTTTTCAAGTGAATAATTATTTCAATGTATTGCCTAAGTGGATAATGCGTCGGTGTTAGTAGTGATAGGTATTGTGTTCGAGTAGCAGGGTGAACATCAACTCTGACGTGCAGGTAAATTCACCAAAAACTGCTAGCGACATTTCGTCCATTCTGTATAAAAAAGTCGCTTATTTGCTACAGAACTATCAGTAATTGTACCTTCTAATTATGGTAAACGTAATTGTTCAATCTGTTAAATTTTATCCCATTTTTACATATTTTCAAACGCATAATTAAAATGGTTATCTTTTGTAAACATCATTAATCGACTAAACAAGTAGATTCAACGTAGAAAACAAACAACAAACCATTATTTTCTCTATATCTTGTGTAAATAAAAGACAATGACAAATGTTTAACATTATAATAAATATTATCTGAAAATATCAAGCTCCTGAATATTGAATACATTCTATATTTCTCATGTGTTTCCTTTGTTACTTTGTCAAGTGTGAGAAATAGTTTAGCCCTTGAAAAAATTGCCAATTATTCATAATAGACGGCTACTTTATGATGAATTTACGAGGTTTTATATGCATCGTTTGAGAGACAGTGAAAGGAAGTTATTCAATTTAAAGCTTTTGAAAACCTTGTGATAAAGAGATACTAGTTTTCACCTAGTTTAGTTCTCCTCAATAGTTTTCTGTTTTATCAATATTTTTAGAAGTTAAAATTAGGTTACTTTTATAGGAGAGTTACACTGTTCGTTATAGCTTGTGGGATTCACGGTAATTTTTATCAACTATATTACATTATTCTAAACAGCTTTGAAGATATATGTAAAAATGTTTAAACACATAAAATGTTTTTATTTCTCAATAACCAAATAAATTATTAATACTGCAAACGATTTTGAGCCATGTTGTTCAAGGGCCTACGCCTAGTTCCCAGTTTCTACCCTAGATCTTGGTCATTCTAACTGTTAAAACTGAATCACCATCCTAAAAAATTTCAACCGTTAGCCTATCAGGCTCTGCTGCTCTTCCTCGCTTTAGATTTCCTATATCTGTCTCAACTTCATAAAAACTAGGAGGACTTACATTGATTTGCCATTCAAGATGACTGGAGATCGTGGAAAAAGGAAGTGTGGCTGAAGGCCAGTTGAATTGATCCCTAAAGTGTTCAGCCCATCGGTCCAATCTCCTGGATTGAGAATGAGTGATACAACCATCATTTTCTGCGATAGTTTCGCTAACAGATGGATTTCTAATAACGGTTTCCTTTATAAGTCGAAACAACTGTCTGCTGTTGCCTATTGCCGCTGCCTTTTCCATCTCTCTAGCTTTTGCTGCCCACCAATATTCACGTTCATTGCATAGGCTTTTTATCAGCCTGCGCTTAAACTGTCTTCGTTCTTCATTATGTTCAGAGCCAGGTGGGATACGTTTTCTAGCATCCATCAGCTCTGTCGATGCTACTGAGATCCACGGCTTCTTCCTAACCTTATGGTTTACCTTACTAGCAGATATCACAGGTGTTTCCACAGCCTCTTTGATATCGTTCCAAGCTGCCTCCGGATGCGAATCGCTTACGTGTTCGCCTAACTGTCTTTCTTGTTGTTCCTGAAAAATATGCATAGCTCTACTGTCATTAGGTAGAACACTGTGTGATAATAGATCAGAATTATTATTACTAGACATATGATCATTATGAATTTTATTTAAACTAATAAGTTATAATATTTGACTTTTATTATTTCACTGTATAATTTTATTCTCTGGATGTTTTACACAGAAATTGCTGGAAATACAAACAAAAACTGTTAAATGTTAATGAGCTAATGTTTAATTGTTAGTTTAATGAAATGCAATCGTGGCATCAATTATGACAACATAGCCAACTTTACTTGTGAGTTCAAATGTTCTGTCCTAAAGTAACATCTAAATATTTTTGACATTTTTCAGTCATTCTTCAAACTAGTTATACGTTTTAGACGTAAACAAAATCAAAAAGTTATCAAAGTTTGGTGAGTCGACTCTTCAGTTACTTGCGGTTGGTTTTTACCTTGTATGTATACAGTCTATCCAGTATATATAAAATCACTTAAACTTCATTTAAAAAAGTACCGTAGGTGATTCTTGTCTCTATTACACTATCCTCCAATAGTGACAATGAATTTGTAGTGTCCAGTACAATGTTATACTTACATGAATTAGTCCAACTTTTGAATAGACCAAGAAATTTGTTCTTCTTAAGTAGTCTACATAATTTGACCGTATGAATTATTCGCTTGTAACGTTGACAGGTTTTAAAGGAGCATATATATGTTTATCGCATACTCTAATCATCATATATCTTTAGTTTATATTCGGCTATAAACACTGAGTCATGATTTAACGAGTGGAGATGGCGTACTTACCTTCTCCGCCTTGCTTCGCTTCGTTTTCCTGACTCGCATATCGATGTCTGTTTGCATTGGAAAATGCTTGTAATTAATTCACTCAACTTAACTGGTGTTTGATTACTCATTTAACACTGTCACTCAAACGAAGTTAATCTAGGTGTAATTTTAGAGCTAAAAAATATTTCTTTTCGTCGCAAAATCAATTCGTTAAATTAAAGTCATCTCGGGCCAAAAAACATTTGTCTCATTTCTATTTCCCTTTCTTGAAGCACAAGTCGTCAAGACTCAGGTACTTCAATAGCTACATTATTCTGTTATTTTAACGTTATCACGATGCTTTCCATGCAAGACCACTGTGAATTTCGGAAGGCTATAACAGAAGTTTTCTAATCAATATAATCTTCAGTATTACATGGCTTTCAACCAGGTATGGGCAAATTCGAGAGCATTTTCACACATAATGTTATAAGCCTATATGTTTGGTTAGAATTTTGAGCAAACACGATTTCCCCATGTTTGGTTAAATCAACACTTATTCAGACGCTGAATCGAAATTAGAGACTACAAGAGAACGTGTAGTTTTGGTGATTTTATTAACTTAGTCAACGTCTGGTTGACGATTATCCTTCTTAGTAGCTCATCTCTATTTTAATAGACCATCTGTCTGCATAACATGAAAAAAATGGCGTCTTATACTTTTTTTATTATTACTTTTGTTTGTCTACATGTATTTAGTCTTGATGACCAGACTGCTAAGCTGAAATCATGAACGAACATAAATGCACAAATACGATGTATTGTAGGTCAAATTAGTCAGTAATCCTTGTCTAAATCTCTAGTATTTAAGCTCTTTGACTTGACCGTTGGAACATGTGGTCAGCTATTTATAGACTACTAGACTAAATTAAATAAAAGTCGAGATTTTCCTATTTTACTCAAGAATTTAGGTAGTCTGTCAGCTTAATAATATTCGGTATAATCTATTTATCTTATTCTGGTCACCTTGAACAGAAATTATCAGATAAGATTAGGTGGATAATATGAGAAAGCGAACAGTTATGCATTGCACCATATGGTACTGAGGAGATTGGAAATTGTACGTCTTTTAAAAGGTGGATCTCATATGCAATGAAATTGAGTATCTTATCTTGAAAACATAGTCACCTAGGTCTGATCTTGCAGATTTTCTAATTTTCCCTACTGTTTATGCATTATAAATAATATAACTAAATTGCTTCGTAATACTGTAATACTTGCCTCTTTAGTTTTTCGAAAACCATTAAATCTCGGTATCAGTTTGAATAAAACGTCATAGAAATCCGCCTTAGCCTATGAATCTATCAGTTTTGAATTAATTGAAACATTGAGAACCATCGGAGAACAATGCTGACCACATAGATATTTAGTCGTTATCTGGGATTTGTTAAGTGTACAAACAAATAATCATGCTAGAAATTCAAACTAAATCATCCAATCAACTCAGTACAATTATATTGGACCATTGAATAGTTATCAAATGGTCCAAGATTCAAAATTCTTGTCGTTCGGAGGCAAAGTAGCATGTGAAGATTCAATTAGCATTGAAATGGTTTTACCGACGGATCAACATCAATGAGACTGGGAAATTTAGACTACAATTCTTGTCGGTTTTTTGTTTTTCCATCTGAAATAACCCGCAAAAACACCATATCACATCATTTTATTTTTTGTCATTGTCATGTTTAAATCCAAATTATATCAACTAAAGACGCTAAATTTGTATTCAATCTAAAAATTAATAAATGTACAACAAGAATTGTAAATAATCAGATCATATTTTCTTTTTGGTCTGTACAGGAAATTAAAATTTAGGCGTATCACTACTACTGATTACATATTATTCAATAAGGACATGATTACTATCCAGGTACTATGCTTCTTCCTCTTATAATTTAATAATTTTTTTGTTATTGAGTAATGACATTGAATTGTTAATTTCTTCATCTATTTTGTTTTTAAATAAAACTGTTGTTTTTGTTCAAATCACTACTACTACTAGGTCATTAATGAAGCTTACATTTTATAAATAAAACGCATAATATGGTGATATAATGTGTTTCGTAAAATGGCTTCATCTATGTATGATCTATGTACATTAAACATCGTATGACTTAGAGAAAAAAACAGAGTATCAGTTGGTTATTTAAATGCAAAAAACGATACTGTCTGATGTAACGGAAAAATTCATTTATTTTCATAGTTTTATCATTTATATAACAATAGTGAACCAAAAAAAAACAACAACAACAAAATAATAGAGATTTCAACCAACTAGAATAAAATATAAGCTAATCATTGTATGTAGTGTTATAAACGCGCCGGTTAAGCAACTCTACTATTTGACTATATGAAATGAATAGGATGCAATGGGTTGAAATTAAGTTTTAGGAATTTTTTTTTAAGGACTCAACTAATCAGCCAATGATAGGCGATAACACAAGATGAGAAAAGTATTGAATTTGAGTTAAAAATTTCAGTTTGAGGTAGATCGCAGATTCATGATGATGATGATGATGAAATAAAAAAATGATATTTACTTTTCTTGACAAATTCAACAAGTCAGTCGTGTAAAATTTTTATTATCAAATTACATTTAACTTATAGTTCAGTGAAGAAAACAACATACCCAGAATTATATGAGTAAATTCTTATTTGTTAGATTCTTATTAACTGCTTTACAATCTGTCATCTTCACGCATCTGAATGTTCAAAATACTTTAAGAAACAATGTGTAAAAATAAATGATAACACAAATCAGTTTGTTATGCCAATGGGTCAAACTGACATAAAAGATGTACATAAACTGTTGCAAAAAATATCACATGAAAGAGATCGTAAGACATTGGTCAAGACGATCGCAAACGATCATCGGATGGGAATCAAGTGATTACTTAAAGGAAATAAAACTTGACTACAACTGAATAGAAATTAATGATAAAATGCTTTCACTTTAGAAAATGAAAAGTGAAATCCTCACCTAGGTTAGTCAAAAAAATTGATGTATTTATTGAATTAGATACAAAGCAGAATTAAAAAGTATGTATGAACACGTATATCACGTTTTAGGAGCTTGACAGTCTTTACTTGAAGAACATGTAAACGGAATAGTACTGGTCAATCTTTTTTTGGTTATATTCAATATTCCGTGTCAATGTAGTGACTAAAAATCCTACCACTGGATGTCTTGATTCCTCCTAAACTAAAGCTTTTACTAACAAAGCGCTTGAGATAAGCCTTTTCTCCAGTTTTACTAGTTTTAACCAATGTTGGTAAATACTTGAAATATGCCTACATAATTGACGGTAATATACAAACGATCTTGGGTTAAGTTTAAATTAAATCAACATAATGCTTTATTTTATGCAGAATAATTAATTTGGCTGAAATGTATACTCTAGTTAACTTATTTATTTACAGTCACATCATTTAGAATTAACTAACTGGGAAAGTCCTATTTTATTGGTCTGTGTTTTACAGGTTATAGGGAATATTATTTCTTACATATACATGGGTTTTATTTACTTGTGAAACAACAGTAAATTAAGCAGATATGAGAACATTTTTTGAGAGGTAGAATTATTCAGCATAGATGAGTAATATTCTAACGTTTAAGAAATTCCATTTTTGTTTACTTTATAAATTTATCTATTTTCTATTGCTCAACAAAATAATGTATACTTAGTATGATTTCTAAATAATTAAAGTTTATTAAATTATTGCTTAAATATTTAAGTATTAATTACTAAACAGAATGTTTATAACTGTTTTTAATTATTATCTTCTGATTATTAATCATATTACACCATTGTTGTTATTCTGGATTTGTTAAAAAAAAGCGACTACTTCATTAAGATTTTACTACATAGTAATAATTGCTTCTTGATATTCATATTAGTCAGTCAGTCAGTCACAACAGAGAACTTCGTACGTACGTACATCAGTTCAAGTTGCCATACCATATTAGCGCATAGAGGTGGAATTGTCAGTTCGAATCCCATAGTAGTAGAGGTAGTAGAAGAATTAGCCGTGACGGGGAAGATTAGGCTTCGCAGATATTATACAAGAAGGATAATATTCCAGTGAAATAAATTCTAAAAGAGAAAAAAGAGGTCATGAGGAATTCAGAAGATTAGAATTTGAGAGAACACAAACAGTGGATGCACCTGTGCCACTGCAAACAGTTTTCAGCTATGTCATTCAAGGTCTTTAACCATCAGTTACTATTGTCTCAAACACCATAACCAAGTAATCTACACCTACCAACATGACACAGTCCACTTATCAGTAACTTCATAGGTTTGTGCTATGGCCGCCCCTAGCTTTCTTCCAGCCTATCCCTACATTAGACAACATCACTCGTTGAGTTAGTCGGTGGTTAGGCATACGTAACACATGTCCCAACCACCTCAGGAGATTGAGATTCACCACTTCATCAGCTGATCTGCCATCCTTACCAAGTATCCGTTTGTTGTACAACTGAAAGCCTTTAGCATCATAAAAATATTTGTAAATATTGTTAAAATATAACGTTAGTTCCGATTGTGGCTAGATACTAAATTTAAGACCATGAAGAAAATGGTGACAGACGAAATAAGCCATGACTTTCGTGACTTACGATATGTATGAGTAATTTCACATGACTGATTTTTCAATATAACCATTGATATTTTGTTAGTTTGTTTTCTGAAACATGCAATGCCCCTAGGAATATCTATCACTAAAACAATACAGTGATATTTAGTCATGGTCATGCGAGCTAAATAAAACTGCCTTTGAGATGTAAGATTACAAACAATTAGATAACCATCTGATATGAAAACAAAAGTTTATCAATATTTACCAAACACCAGTTAAATGTTGACAAATTTCACATTAATTATCTGCAATGACTTGAAAAAAAGATGAATGTTTCTGAGTACATAAATCTAATCTTAGGCGTTCATAAGTTGTTGTCAGATTATATTGACTAATAGAATAACTAATTACCGTATAATGTTAGATATCAATTAACTAAGCTAGATATCCCTGTTTATGTTTGATGATAATGTACCAATCAGTAAACATTGATTATAAAACCTAAAGTAAGTAAACACTTTACATTAAACTTAAATATCTGCTTAAGAGTTACCATTCCATTTAGTTTTCATAATCAGTAAACTTTATTGATTAGTTTTCCATCCAGAATTAGAGTTTACATATGCTCATATTTATTTCTAGTAGGTAATAATTCCATAGTTATTTCTAAGTGTTTGAATTTTTCTGTTTTTAATGTCAATGAATAAATTCGACCCGTGTCTTTTGACACACGAGTCTCTTGAGATGATACAAGCAGATAATGATTAAAGCCAAGTTGTTAGCAGTGAAATTCCAAAAGCTTCTTTCATCTTATTCGAAACTCATCAGCTTGAGTGTCTTGGATTTTAAAACTAATGTTTAATTTAGCTGATAAACCCTAAATAGGATAGAACACGTATTTTGCAATCCATTATCAGATATTATCCATCTCTAGTATTAGCCATTCATATTGATCTCCTGTTTTTGTGAAAACCGATGACTGAACCCATATAAAATGTTAAAAATTAGGCATAAATTCCGTTTTTGTAGCAGACGGAGACTTATTTCTTGAAGTAATTCAATTTCTGGACTTCCTTAGTTATATTGACATTTAAAACATCAGCTGAAGTTACCGTCATGCAGTCAGTAAGCATTACGATCTATCAATCTAGACGTATTTTTATTTTAATCAAACTAAATAACTGTTCAAAGTATTATACTCAATGTTCGGTTTATAATATCTGTGATGGACTTTTCAGAACTATTGATTTACTAAAAGGATACAATTTTATGAATTTTTTTCATTCAAGCCTCAGGCAAGGAACTCTAAATACAAAATCAAATAATCTTTTAAAACATTATTTTAAAAGCTTTTGAAATATGCTATTCAACAGCTAATTTTATAATCACAAGTGTAATATGATCCAAACAAATAACTGGTTCGTTCAATAAATATTCCGTGTTCAATGCTAATTTCGTTAGGTTTTGATAAACTAAACTAAACTAGATAAAAGTAAGTAGTTCGATAAATAATTTCGAAATTTTCACTTCACATACACTTGGATTAACCAGTCAGTTTTGTTATTCCGAATTCTCTACTGTTCACAAGGATATTTAATGTCCAGCGTAGTACAGTATTTCATTGTTTATGCATGACCAAATGGTTCTGTGTGAAATATCTTTGTGAAATGATATGAACTTAGTTTGAATGTAATCTAAATTCGTAGAATAGTCTTTTACTAATTAGAGGAAACTTTTAAGTGTTAACTTTTAACAGGATATTAATGAAAGCTATTTGACAATGCATAACATCATATCCCTATCCACAAATTCAAATTTTTAACCTTCATTTCAGTTGTACAGGGTTATACATTTAATTTATATTTACTAGCAGCGGTTGATTAAGCGGATTCAATGATCAAGTAACAAAGATGATACATCAAGAAATAGATAAATCATGGGTTTCTATTAGTATATTTTTGGCAGATGAAAGAGAATCATACTGGATACTGAAAGGGCTTCTATAACCTAGGATGTAATTGATCATTTTCTCAATTCCACCTATTATTTGAAGGTCTTGAGTGCATGGACTAGATATTTATTAGGCAATAAAGCATGGCTAGTTTGTCTCAGACTAGCAAGCGTTCAATGACTAACTGAATAATCTCTTCCAGCAGTTATATTAAAGGGTACGTCAGGACTTGTAAGGTCCATTAGGCTTGACGTAAACCTTTGAATGAACCTAATAAAGAGGTGTGCTTACATCTAAGTAAATAAAGATTTTTTAGCAAGTACCTAAACAGATACGGAAATTCAATGTTTACTAAATGGTATTCAAATAGTTATATATTGTATGAATTGAATTAAATGTGTAGTTTATGGCTTTTATTTAAGTGTTGCGTGCATGCAGCAAATAATAAATCTCATCTCAACAATTAGCGATTCTTATATTTACAAAATGATTAAAACACACTTCTTAACCTTTTTTCAAACTGGATTATCATCTTTAATTTCTGTCTCATTTTTTTGAAGTTACTATATTTTACCAGTCTGTTATTGTATTAGTTAGACTAGAAAATATGTGTGCTAAAAACATTTCGAATGAGTTTCGTCTTCTAAATGACCACTTCATTTGTCAGTTAGAGCTTTGGAGGTTTGTGTTTTTACACATTTGAAATCATCAATCAATCATTGTTAGACCACCATTAGAAACCTGGAAGCACTGGACGGCCGTTTCGTCCTGGTATGGGACTCATCAGCAGTGCGTACCCACAATCTAGTGGTCCGAAGGTAAGGGTTTTTCGCACAATACCGGAGGTCCCGGGTTCGAATCCTGCGAGGTGCAGGAGTCGTGGATGCGCACCGCTGATAAGTCCCATACCAGGACGAAACGGCCGTCTAGTGCTTCCAGGTTCTTAATGGTGGTCTAACAATGATTGATTGATGATTTCAAATGTGTAAAAACACTTCATTTGTGTTGAATCGATAGGGAAATTAAATCTTATGACGAACTTTTCTAGAACTTTTCAGTTGAAATTATCGATTCTTCCCTGGATATTCGGATATGAGTGATAATTAAATACACACATACACATTATAGATAGATAATTGTCAGTTTTAAATCAAACATCATGAAATGACAAGATTTTCTATTTTTTTCAAAGTGAAGATCTTTAAAAATATATTTAAATCTTTATTTTTCACTGTCAGGTTGTTGTGTGTTTTTCTGCTATTCATGTTCAATATGTTTAATGTATCGAGATTATGGAGAATGTTGTTGTGCACCATTAATTGTACCTGCCTCTGAATTTGTACTAGGCACACAACATCGAGCACGTCAAAGAATTAAAGTGAGTTCATAATTACATTATACGTTTTTATTAGTCAATGATCCCTCATTATGAATGAGATAAACCAGACTTCATATAGTATTAACCAGTATTAGCTGGACTTTAACTTGAATGAAAAAAGAAGCATCCTCAATGCAAAATGTTTTTAAGTATTTTTCATCACACAATTTGATAGGCAGTATTACTTAAAATAACTAAGAAACTCAATTAATTTTTTGATTATTAAATTGCTGATATCAACCAAACCTAAATCAATAAAAACTAATAGGGTTTTAGAAACATCAAGAAAGTTCTGTCTAATGGGTAAGTGTGATAAGCTTGAAATTATTACAAGTTCACCTTATTCGGTAAAAGGGACGAAGATCAAAGATACAGTGACACGATAGGCTATTCTAATCCGTTTATTCCAGGCCCTGCTAACCAGATAAAGACGTTTTGATAAGGTGTAGAAGATGTATTCTATAAGCACCCAGAAAATACTCTGTGGCCGAGCACACAAATCAAGCTTATTTATACAATGATAGAAACGCCGTTAATGTGAGCCACAAAATAGCGTACTAAAGCAATCCGTCAACCAATGTCAGTCAAGTATTTTTCAAGTGGGAAATGTAAGCTATAGGTCAGCTTAGAATCTCTGGCGCCAAAAAACTAGAAATTCACCATTTCAGAATAAAATTACGAAATCAGGAAAACTTTTTCAAGTGAGTTCTGAGGATCTAACGTCCCCAACAAAGTGCTAGAATATTTTTGAGTTGCGTGCACGAAAAATATATTTCACAAATGAGAGAGAGAGAGAGAGAGATTAAAAAAAATGCTTGTCAGGCTCATTATGTACACTAAAAGAATTTATTTATTACTGTATACAATGTATTTTTAGCCCGTAAATGTGACATGTTTAATTTTGCACTATTTTTTTTTTTAACATACACTAATACACTAATTTCATATATTCAGATTGAAGTATGAATTCCCTGTCGAAATTCGAATAAAAATGTAAAATACTAACATCGAAATTTAAATGCGACTAGAGCCTAGGTATTCAGACTGGTTTCTTGTCACTGAAATCATTGATTAAGTTTGTATCAGGTGATTGTTGAAATAGTCAATACGTTAAGCATTAAAAAAGGTAATAAATATTTCAGTGAAACAATATTATAACTACAAACAAAAAAAAAACTTATGTTCATTAATTAATATTATTGTTAATATTCAATGTAGGGTGGAATTGCATCAGACTGTTGTCAGTGGATTTGGTGTTCATCATGTTATGTATGCAGATTAAGAAGAGATATGAATTATACACTGAGTCAATTAGGCACTTTAATTTAAGCATTCTTTAACCTATACAAACACAAACAATTTTTTTCTGTTCGTATAAATTAGCAAATATATATATATATATTCAGCTTTTTATTTTAACATGCATATTTCCAAATAAATACATCTTATTATTTCTAAATGATTTCATTTATTTATTTAACTGATATGTGTAACTGATTGATGGGTAAATTTGGATTTGAATTACAATTTACAACTCAATCCAAAAACTCTTACTGACTTTTTAAAAGGGTAACACAGTAAAATAAACTCTACATTAATCCAGTTGTAGTGTTCAATAATAGTATCATAGTTTCATAAGGGATTACGAAAACGATGTCGAATACTTAACTAATTGATAAAAATGCGGACCAGATAATTCTAAACAAACAAGAGAGATATTCGGAAAAATAGAAAACATGTTATCTAACGGTTGAAGGATTTCGTAGTATTAAGAAATAGAGTAAGCAACATATTTGCAAATTAGAAACATCTGTTTCAAAATTACGTCGTAATTCAAGAGGGAAAAGAATGTGACATGATTCAGAGTTCTGTTGAATGCCCTGTATTGCGCCATCTAGTCAATGACCAAGGTCAGTCAGTTAGTCAGATGCAACGTAGAATTTCGTACGTAAGTACATCAGTTCATGTCGCCATACCACATCAGCACAGAGATGTAACTGTCAATTCAAATACAATAGTAGTAGAGGTAGTAAAGGTATTAGAAGTAATCCGAGAGGTTAGGATTAGGAGATATCATTCAAGAAGTATGATTCAATGAGAAAAGTTTAGAAAGTCAAAGCTAGAGGATTTGAGAGAACACAAAGAATAAATGCACCGGCGTCATTGCAAACGATTTTGAGCCATGTCATTCAAGGTCTCTAACCATCGTTTATTATCATCTCGCGGACCCCACATGGACCCGACATGGCTCAGTCCACTGATCAGTGACTTCATGGATTTCTGTTATGTTTTTGGTTTGGCCACCCCTAACTTTCTTCCAACCTACTCATACACTACAAAACAAAGCTCTTCGAGGCAGTCGGTGGTTAGGCATACGCAATACATGTCCGAACCACCTCAACTGATGAAGTTTCACCACTTCATCTATTGATCTGCCATTCTTACCTATCTACCGACTCCTAATAACAGCGTTGTTCACTCGGGTGTCCCAGGATATACGAGCAATGCATCGAAGACACCTATGATCGAAAACCAGTAACCGCTGAATATCTTCTACTCTCACTGGCCATGTTTCACAGCCATAAAGTAAGACGGAGCGAACTACTGTGCAGTACACTCGTCCAAGGTGAAGACAAGTGTTGTACAAATGCTTCCTTATATAGATTATGATAGCTACAGGTGCATCTAAACACCATGTAGTCAGTTTGGCGAAATACAGTGTATGATTTTATTCAAATCAACTTAGTGTTATACTGATTTAAAAATGTGTTCATCACAGATTAAGTTATTTCTATAGGTTGATTTTCTTTCCGCTTATATTATCATTGAAACAGCAACTTTCAAAAGTCTACAAATTTCTATTATAATTTGCCACTCAAAATTAAAATAGGTGTATGTTCTGGTCAACAAGGCTTCTGAAAAACCATAGTCTGCTTCCAACGTTTCAAATAAACAAAATGGCTGTGTTGATATATCTGCTAAGTGAGTAAAAACCATTGAATATGCATCCTATACATAAACTGTTTGGAACTATGAACATTCTAAACTGCACAAATTCTAAAACAATCATGCATAAATATAACTTTTCGAATGATCAGGCTATTTCAGACGAAGTAATTCGCATCAAATATAAATCAGTCTACACACGGTGTGATGATTATCTTCCTTCTGAATTTCGATGTTAATTTGAAATGATAAATGTAACTGGTTTCTATCCATACAACTGATATCATATTTCAAAAATTGTCTGAGGTGATATTCAAGTTTACATTGTTTTATAACCCGATGCATACAAACCTTTACATTTACAATTGAAAATTTACCAATCCAAATGAATTTCTTTCCTGATATCCTTGTTTAAAATGATTTTTAGTCATAGAGTCATAGAGATCATAGGGTTAAGAAAAGGCCAAGTGGTTCACTACACCGATAGTATTTGTTGAGTTTCACCCTTGCATTGATAATTTGTAAGAAGTTTGTGTATTAACTGATAGACAGTCGGAATGATAACTTCTTCACTGTTATATGTCATATTTATCATCGTGTTTATCATATTATTCTCGTTAACGACATGAAAATTCTAATTCGTTTGTCTTGAAATTATAATTCCCTTTTTAATTTGCATATATATATATATTCAAAAATTTTAATCACGAGTTCCAAATTCTCTGATTGGTTTTTGAATAAACTTTACCATAACTCTAAATTCTTATTATTAAACTTGATGATTTTTTTCCGAGTATTCATACGCCCACTTATCATTAACGAGAATTAAAAAAGTTCACTAAAATTGTAAAAGTAAAAAATATTTACGTGGCAGTCTCAAAACAATCTTGAGATGGTGGAGAAGATTTGTAGCTCAGGTGGATGATTGTGGTGGTGGTGTTTGGTTTTCTGAGCTGGATGTTTTGGCACTCAGGTCAATGAGCAATCAACAAACACATCGACATTGACCCAATTTATCAACCAATCAGAAAAATCATAGGTGACACAGGATCAAGAAACAGATCAAATGGGGGATGCAATCAAAACAAAGGTACAAACAACGACAGGTTAAAGGTCAACAAGATCGAGGTTAGCAAAACAAGCTACAGGTCAAACGTGAAGAAATTCAAATGCTTCACTTCCATCTGAAGTTTGTGCTGATGATGTTGTTCAGAAGAACAGTGAAAGCTCCGCAACCAAAACACCCAGCTCAGAGAACCAAACACCACCACCTCAGTTTCAAAACAATCCCATAGTTTTAAAATGTTTCAAATCCTAAAATAAATAAAAAACTGTTATTCTTTAAAGTTTGTAAAAATGATTTTGTCATTATGTCCCATTGGTAAATGGAGATATCAATGATCGAAGTGTAGTTGATCCATCACAAGCGATATAGTTACGATGATTAAGTATCAAACCATTAAGTCCTATTATCGATGCGATGACTTGATGTTATACTGCTTACTAAAAATTTTGTGCTCCAATTTAATATCAAGAAAATGAGTCATGATCCTGAAAACGAAATAAATAAATCTAAACCGCTGATTGATCGATAATAATCGCTCATAAATCGCAAATTTCTTGATTTCTGTGGACTTGAAAGCGTTTTTAGACATAAGAGAAATTTCCCCATAATAATTAATACTGATATCTAATCATAAAAGTTTCGTGTGCTCGGCAGATCAAAACATCATGTTTATTATGTATGTACCGATTAAAATTTTGTTATCTTCAGAAATGCTTCATTAACATATTTGTGGAAAATTATAAACAAACAATTAAGTTGTAAATTCATTTCAGAGAATCGGAATTTCGGAATCTATTTTCGTTGAAGCGATTAATGAGAGTCATTATTGAAATGGAAGTATTAATTGTTTAGTATTATAAAGCAACGTTTGACTTTCGATTCAAATTGAAAAGGTGACTAAAATAGTACAAAATATTGTGCATAGTTCAATAACAATGTAATTTACAAATTCGAAGCAGTCGTTTACTTTAATCAAACTGTTACATCTAGTTAAACGTGAAATAAAGTCGTTTTAATATTCTGACCTTTTTAAGTTCAAACTTGAAATTCAGCACAACGATGTTAGAAATAACCTTATTGTTAAACACTGGAAGTTGTCAATCATTTGTTGAATTTAGATTATTGTACGATTTAGCGCATTTTGTATTGTTAAAATTCTTGATATTTCATGCGTATACAATGATTAGGGTTGATCAAAATCCTGAAAATAAGTAGAGTTTAGACCAAGAATCTTTTTATATCCTATTTAGATGTGTTCTAATTAGGATTTGAGGTATTCTCAAAAACTTGGTTTTCATTTCAGTTTAGCAATCACGGAAATGAAAACTATTGAGGAAAAGGTCGGTGATTTTATTGATTTCGGTACCGTTTGAATGAGGTCACGATAACTAGCAACAGGTTTGTTGAGATCCTATTAATTATCTGACTGATTTTATAATCACTGACTAGTTATTCAGTCAGTCAAATACAACGTGGAACCTCGTAAAAGAGTACATCAACTCAGGTTGCCATACCACGTTAGCACAGAGAAGCAATTGTCAATTTAAATCACATACTGGTAGAGATAGTGGAAGTATTACTGCTAATGCAGAAGATTCGGATTTGAAGATATTATTCAAGAAGTATGATTCAGTGCGATAAGGTTAGAAAGACAAAGATGGAGGTGTTGACGAATCCAGAAGATTAGAATTTGAGAGAACACAAAGAGTGGATACACCTGCACCAATGAAAACGATTTTGAGCCATGTCATTCAGGGTATCTAACCATCGGTAACGATCGTCTAGAGGACCCCAACCAGGTAGCCTACATCTACCATCATGACTTGGTCCACCTGTCAGTAACTTCATGGATTTCTGCCTTAGGTTTCTTCCAACCTACTCCTATACCACAAAACATAGCTCGACGAGGCAGTCGGTGGTTAGGCATACGCAACACATGTTCCAACCACCTCAACTGATGAAGTTTCAATACTTCATCTATTGACCTGTCATCCTTACCTAGCACCCGTTTCCTAATAACAGCGTTGCTCACCCGCTTTTCCAAGGATATACGAGCAATGCTTCGAAGACACCTATGATCGAATACTAGTAACCTACGAATATGTTCTACTCTGACTGGCCATGTTTCGGATCCATATAGGAGAACGGAGCGAAATGCTGCGCAGTTGACTCGCCCTCTGATTAATAGACGGATATCTCGCCTGAGCCATAAATGAAGAAGAATCCTCCTGTATTCGTGCTGAGATTTCGTCAGTCACCAGGGGATCAGCTCTGATGAAACTCCCGAGATAAGTGAAGCGGTCTACACCTCCACTCCCTATCTCTAGTTCAGGTGCCGATGCAACCCAATCTTGAATTGCATTTCGAGGGGGGGAAATCGCATCCCGAACATGCTTGCATTGTTGCTTATGGTAGTCAGAAGACTCTGCATTCTGTCAGCGTCTACACCGAGTAAAATAATGTCATCGGCATATTCTAGGTCAATAAGCGAGCCTTCTGGTAGAAGGTGTACTCCCGAAAAATTTGACGAGGATAATGTTAACTATAAAAGGATGTCTACGAGAACGTTAAACAAAAATTGAGAGAGTGGACAGCTCTGACGGACACCACTTGGAGTAAAGAATTTCGATGACAGTTCGCCATAAGCTCTTACCCGACAATTGGTGTTGAAGTAGAGAGCTTGTATGAGGTTAATGTATTTTTCTGGTACACCTTTTTACGACAGGCACTGCCACAGAACCTCACGATCGACGAAGTCGAATGCCGACTTAAGGTCGAGAAACACTAATACTATGGGTCGTCTGAATGTGTGTCCGTGTCCCAGGACCTTTCGTAGTGTGAAATGTGATCTATATAGCCACGTTCAGGTCGAAAACCAGCCTTGTTTTTTTCTAGTCTGCTCTTCACTATCTTTTTTTATGCGTCGAAGTAACAATGAGGCCAATATTTTCGATACTATATTAGTTAGGCTGATTCCTCTGTGATTGTCACAAGAATACTTGTCTTTTCTTATAAATTGAGACAATTAACGACAGAGACCAGTCGGATGGTATTAAGTCCAGTTCACAGATGGTGAACTGGTGAAACTGAACCACCATCCTTACAAATATCAGGAATCCTTAGATCAGTTCCTTCTGCTCTCCCTCGCTTCAGATTTCCTACAGCCTTTTCAAATTCATAAAGGCTCGGAGGACTTAAATCGATTCACCATTCAGGTTGACTGGAGATCGTGCGCAACCGAAGTGTGGCTGAAGGCAGGTTGGATTGAGAATGAATGTTACAATTTTCCTTTTCTGAGATAGTTTCGCTAACAGATGGATTTCTAATAACGGTTTCCTTTATAAGTCGAAACAACTGTCTGCTGTTGCCTATTGCCGCTGCCTTTTCCATCTCTCTAGCTTTCGCTGCCCACCAATATTCACGTTCATTGCGTAGGCTTTTTATCAGCCTGCGCTTAAACTGTCTTCGTTCCTCATTATGTTCAGAGCCAGGTGGGATACGTTTTCTAGCATCCATCAGTTCGGTCGATGCTACTGAGATCCACGGCTTCTTCCTAACCTTATGGTTTACCTTATTAGAAGATATCACAGGTGTTTCCACAGCCTCTTTGATATCATTCCAATCTGCCTCCGGATGCGAATCGCTTACGTGTTCGCCTAACTGTCTTTCTTGTTGTTCCTGAAATATATGCATAGCTCTACTGTCATTAGGTAGAACCCTAAGAGGTTTCCTTGCAGTGTCTTTCCAACGTCCGGTAGGTCGCAAGCAAATACACGCTCGCACTAGGGCATGATCTGAATCTCGACATTTGCCCCAGAACGAGCAACAGTCCTTTATCGAACCTCTCCATCGGTGGCTCATGGCAATATGCTCTATTTGTGACGATTTGGGGGGTCGCTAGGTCAAGAGATGCTTTTCCTTATGCCTAAAGTTAGTGTATGCTAGGAATAGTCGGTTATCTGAGCACAGTTGCAACAGACGGTGGCCACTGTCTGTTCTCTGATCCGTGACACCATAACATCCACCAAGGTGTCTTTCATTTTCACTTAGTCTACCTACTTGAGCGTTAAAGTCACCAGCCATTGTAACTATATCAGAGCGCCTAACTTTTTGGAGGAGGTCCGAAAGCTTTCTGTAAAACTCATCTTTAACCTCGTCTGAACTGCAGTCAGTGGGGTCATGGGCAGATACGACGAAGAAGCAACGGTGAGTGTTCCTATCCTTCCGAGTCCTTACTGTCCCGTTTAGTCGGACAGCACACAATCGACTATCAACAGGGATCCAGTTCAGGAGAGATTGTTCTGCTCTACGACTCAATACTATACCTACGCCGGCGAGACCCCTGGAAGCAGCATCAGGGCTACCGGATACACAAAGAGTAAATCGGGCTGCTTCTTTATTTTGATAAGGTGGAATCAGGTTAAAGACTTTACTAGGATCCTGTATTCGCGTTTTCGAGGCGCAGCATGCTTTGATGGCGCGAGATTCTAATGTCCTAGCTAGGAAGCCTGTTGCCCTTTTCGACACAATGTAATTTAGAATGGTGTTTCAGGAGACCAGAAGAGTTAGTCGTGAAGATAAGGAGGATATTAGGAGGTATAGAAAGGATTTGATTGTGGCCAGTTTAATCTCGTGTGCTTTATTGGGTATCGGGGCGGATGTTACTTCCCGGCTGCCCACACCGTGGAAGGTTATTTTTTGAGGAACCTGAAGAGGAAAGTAGATTAGTGTTGGTCTTAACGACCTGGGAGCATGACCGCAGAGTCCAAGGGACAACTGCTTGAGGCCGATCACTCACGGCCTCTTTAGGAAAGGTTTTTTGAGTATTAGCTCCGCTCTTGAAAGCCCTTAGTGGGCACCCTTACCACCGGAGACGGAAATCCGTGAGGTGTGACATTTTTAGGATCGAACTTTTCTAACCCTTCCTTCCTTGTGAGAAGGCGGCATCGCTGCAGATGCTGGTTGTCCTTACTGCTCTCACACCTCTCTACAGTCAGCAGTACGACTTCGCCCTTTTACTTTGAGTAGCTTTTTTTAGTCTGATCGTTCTCCGGACGACCTGCCTGGCATGGTCGCACCTTCAGGGACATATATTCCAGATAATATAGCTCGTTTGGGTCATCACGATAGGCAAGCCCGGTCACCACGTCAATGTGACAGCTACGGTCGGGACTGAGTAGTCAATATCGAATCAGAAAGTGAATCTCAGTGTCATTTGTAGTGCATAAGAATTCAAACTAATAGTTTAAATAAAATAATTTTTGACTTTATCATTTATCTCTGACAATTTAAAACGGCTTATTATTTATTTGTAATTTTATGTCTCTGAAAACGAAGCTAATTAGGCTATTTCGTTTGTAAAATATGGATTTTTTCTATAGTGTCACGAACAAAATTTATTTAAGGTGTAAGTATGGTAAAGTTACACATAGTAAACCTACTGTTGTTCTTAACTGGTTTATTTCTTATCATTAATGCAGATAATGATTAATTATAGAGATATATTTTAAAAATAAACAGTACAAGTTTGTGACACATTAAATATTTTATCACCTAATGATATATATATATAATTTCAAAAAATAAATCAGGTCTCTTGTGTTTCCATCAAAACTGAATATTTGGTTATTATAATGCGGGCCAAAATTTCTCAGTCTTTTTTATAATCTCTTCACAAGGCTTACTTTTTACTAACTACACTTCTTTTTCTTTTGTATCTATTTCGAATTAGTTTAAATTGAGAAATATACAGTCTTTTAGAGTGTCCTATGTGTATCATTGGGTAAATTATTCATTTCCTCGTTTCATTGTCTCGTTAGCATCGTTTCGATTGTTTTTGACGAATGAACAAAGTTCAAACAATAAACATTAGTAATGGATACTTTCGAGTAGAATTATGGATTTTTAACAATCAACAAGTATGGGCATTTATTGTCTAATTCAGTACATTATAGCATTTTTCATGTAACTGACTAACATTAACAGCAGCAAATTTGGAAACCTTGAAATAATGGACAAATATGTTGTCTTAATGTACAAATGTTTAGTAGTTTGCGTTTGTAGCCCGGCTTAGAATGAAATTCAAGATTCATAAGTTAGGTGTTAGTGGTACAGATTTCCTACATTGGTACAGCTTTGTTGTACAAAATACTTTAAAGGGGGTATACCCTGATCGATCGTTTGAAGGATAACTACTCATTGTATTCTTTAAAATTGATTTTAATGTTCTTACTTTTATAAGCAGTAATAGTGTAAATGTTTACAATTCAGTGTAATCTCCAATTTGCAATGAATTGAAAGATTTATTTAAGAAATTTATCCTAGTTTTCGGTCATGTAACAAACATTTTTACCATTTCAAACATATGTGCTTGGTGATTAGTTGTATTGAAAGAAAACTTTAGACTTTAGTTCCATATTAGTTACCACTCTGTAACAAGGTCTATTTGCAGTCTAAAGTGAAATTATGTTTCTTGCCGGATTTCAACGTAGTTTGTTTCGCATGATAGTGTGAGATATTGGCACAACTAACCTGATATGCGTCTCTGAAATTTACAAATGATTGACCGATGGCATATTTATTTAGTCCGTCAGTATTAACCGAATTCTTTCGATCTTATTGTAATCTGAATTCGCTTAATACCTGTGGTAACTTTGCAATGTCTTTGAAAGAGTTCAATTTACATCTTACCGAAAACATAATCAGTATTCAATAATAATCAATGTTTAGCAAAGTCTAAATTAGTTTTTTTAACATCTTTATAACATATTTTTTTTCATCTTAGAATACTATTTACAATGAATAAATAAGTAAATATCAATGAATATTTTCGAAATAAAAACTTTACAATAAGTAGTAATCAATCTTCACAAAATTCATGATTTATTAAAATGAACAGAGAGAGAGAGAGAGAGAGATTTTTCTTCGTTTCTTTTTTATTTTTTTTAAAGTACTGAAATTATTATTACTGTAGATAAAAGATAAAATCCCTGCCTGACACTCGATTTAATTCATTGGAAATATAAACAATATAAAATAGGATGAAAAAAAATCACGCACTAACAACACAAACATAATCAACAGTGTCTTCATTTTTCTTCTTCTTCTTCTTCTTCTTGTTTTTTTTTTGTGTGCAGATAATATCCAAAAATAACTTTTTCACATTAGATTGTGTGAAACTAAATCACACAATCCTAAGGATGGAATGCTGTAAGATAAAGTGAAGATAAAAAATGAAGCAATTAAATTGAAGTATATACATTTAATGGATTAATATTCATTGCAAACATGATAGTTACGTTAAGAATTTATTGAAACAATATTAATTTCAGGTTTATGATTATTTTAGTCTTAACAAATTTAAGTTTTAACAATGACTGATCAATTTGTGACGTAAAAGTTATTCGTTAAAAACCAAGATAGTCAGTATCATGGACTGATTGTCAAGTCTTCGAATATGAATTTTACTCTGTTGTCAGTTATAATTACATAGTTTGTGCACAACAGGGTTCAAGATACGAAAATTATCTTTTATTCAAAATTAAATATTCTTTCAGCATGAAGTGTATATATAATAATAGTATTAGTGTTATTTACCCAGTATACCGTTAAACAACATTAAATGGGCATAAAGTAAGTAAGTTTGTTTCTGTTACGCTAGTATAGTTTGAATAAGATTAAACATGTATTTGAAATGTTCTTCCCAGCAAGTATTTTCATTTCTTGTCCATAATGGTACGATACACACATAAAGTTATAGTAAATGATTTGATTGGTCAGCAGTATAGCATAGTTGAAGCAAATATTTTATGTATGATTCAATCATCTAAAGTGACGTTGTGATTTTTTCAGTGTGTTTATGATCTTTCAAAAGAATGAGAAATGTATATTGATTTCACTTCTGTAATCCTATGTACAAATCTGTACTACATAATTTATGTTTTAAATCATTAAAATGAAATATATTCAAAAGTCTTATAGTTATTGCTAAATTCATGTACCAAAGAACGCAAACTATTGTGATGAATTTTTCAGTAATTTAACAAACGTAATGGGAATAAGAATACTTTGTCATACTAACGCTTGATCTATATAATTAAGAATTCAGCAACAAATAAAGCTTAGAAAAAATTGTTACTACGTACACTTTAACTTTAAACGGTAGCAAATGAATAGAAGTTGAATGTCAGAAAAATTCTATTTGTTAATTTTTGAATAATTGCGAATTCATTATTTAGGCATATAGATTCATCGAACAAACACTTGTCGTTATAATGACACAGTGAAATGAAATGAAGCATGAATTCTCAGTTATTCATTTGAAATGTCAAAACTGTTTACAATATCGGAAGAACATTGGCTTTTGGCTGATTTGGACTTTATTATTAAAGGCAATCTGTTAATTTTGCTTTTATTTGGGAAACAATGGCTATTTGAAGACGCCAATTGTTTGACGTTTTAAATTTAAAAAATAAGTCTCACAACTGCAATTTCGCTCTCTAATACTTAATCAACCAAAGGCAGTAATCGTCAAACTTAGTAACTTAGTCAAAAAACTGTATTGCCATAAACAGATGTGTACTTTCAAGCTAGTCAACAATTTTTCCGAAAAGTATGTTCAATTTAGTTATAAACATTACCTGAAACGTTCTGGAGATCATACAACATTGCTGCCTGAAACAACGTTTAAAATTCCAGGCACAACTTCTGCTTGACATATACCTGATGGCATAAGCTCTCCGTCCAACATTGTGACAACTGAATCCTTAGAATACGGTTCTATTCGTAAAGCACAAATTTTCACAATGTCCATGTATGACGTTGGTTGAAGGCCTTGACTGTTTGACATTGATCGTAACAAAGCTAGTATATCAAATCTGTAATATTATTTTGTAAAAGGAAATAAAACAGTTATATAAATCATGAAACCAGAAGTTTACACTAAATATTTCTTGTTGTATCGCTTCCTGAGTTTTTAAAGTGTTAAATGATACTTGATTCATTCCTTTGATTTCTTTCATGACTCACAAGTATATACATGGATTACCGTATTTAAATATATTTCTAAAAAGTGAGCCTCTAACACCAAACTATTGTCTTGAGTTTTCTTTTATTCTACAGTCACCCGACTGATGTTAATTTAAGACGTATATCATATTCAGACTAATCCAACATATATAAGTATCTCAACTGAAGTTGATTCAACGTCATAGTAACTAATTGCTCATATTCTGAACAAAACTTGGAACATTTAAGATAGTTTCAGGATTTTTATACAGTGTAAAATTAGAAAAAGGAAGGTCTGATTCCATCCTGAAATATGTTGTCCTGTATGTTGATTACAAAACTAAATTTTTCAAAATGTCAATATGTTCGTTACATTTTTAGAATTCAAATGCAGGTTAGACCAAATGTAATCAGATATAATCAGATATAATAATAATAATAATAATAATAATAATAATGATCGCTCTATTCAATATCATATGTGTAACTACAGTAAAATAATCTCTGAGTAACAAGATTCCATATCATAGGCTATAAACTTGTTAATATTTAAATCTGATGTATGAGATAGTTTTTAAACAGTGATTCTCAGCAGATCTACACACTTAGTTTTGCTCTTGTGACACTTTTTTACTTCACCGAAACTAATGTGTTTAGATTTGACTGTGGAAGAGAAAAATGGCACTTCTTCAGTTTCTCAGTAATTACGTTAGCTATAGGTTTTAAAGTTATATCAAAAAATCATAGATGTACTCAGTGAGGAGATCTAATTAGTTAGTTAACACGGTTTTAAAACAGGAAAATTGAGGCAGTAAGTGGTGTGTGAAGATTTGAAGAGTCAGATATTTAAACGGTTGGCATAGCTTCGTAATGAAGTAAAATATTAAAGTAAAATCAAGTTCCAACTGATGTCTTTGACATAAATAATTTAGTATCCTCAGTCAAGTGTTAAACGTACGGAGTTGTTTTTTCTGGTTGTTAAAACACATCGGTAAAACTAACTTTTGAAATGTAATCTTTAAAGCGATACAAAACCAAATCAAGATGAATACACTCCAACTGAGACAAATTACGTTTCTGTTATTGCAGTTGTTATTGAACTGGGTCTATACATCTTTCTGATCTAAACGTAGTTTTAAGAAATTCACTTGCATTTTTCATGTTTTCATGTTAAAGTGAATGTATACTTGAGGAGAAAGCAAAAGGTTTTGATTTTTTTTTAATATTAAAATTCATTTTGTGTGTAAACTTTATCGAGCTATGAAAACGTTTATAGAGTAAAACTATTCTTAATAATTGGTAATTTATAAATATTTGACTAAAACTTTGAACTATATATACCAATCGGCTGATTTCGGATTTCCAGATAATAATTTTCTTACATTTATTGTTTAATAGTTTTTGAATCCTTAATAAACTTTTCTCTATTGTTGTTAACAGAATTCCACTATACCTAAAATACCAGAAAGCAAGTGCTCGCACTAATAGTGACAACCAGTAATTGTCTGATACCTTCAAAAAGACAGTTGAATTGCTACTTTATGAATAACTATGTCAATTTGTAAAGCTCGGGTCATTTTCAGGTTATATTTTATCTATTTGATCTTAATACTATTTTAAGATTTGTGATAACCTATACGTTGTTACGTATTATAAGGAAAAGTTTGAGAAACAGTAAAAAGTTCAAAAAAGTCAAAAATAAGATAAAGTTATTTGATGAACCATTTTTTAAAATTTTTTGTGCATTGTGCATTCACGACTTCTGCTAATGGCAGGATTCGAACCCAGAACCTTAGGTCATGCATGCCAATGCCCAACTTCTGGACCACTGAACGGTGATAATGATTTCTATATCTCTAACTGAAAACTATAATAGCAAAACCTTACCCGAAAAAATTGTGAACAAATGAGCTGTGAAAATATTTACTTTTCTTCACTGGATACTTCTTATATTAACAAGTAGTCGAATTTAGATAATAAGTAGGTACTAATTAATTCCGTTTAGATTGTATGTTTTTTTAAAAAAAACAAGATGCATTTCTAGAAAATATTAATACACAAATGATTAAACATAATTAATTGAAAGTTGTACTTTTTACATAGCATACTTATTTTTAGAATTACCGATTTGTAAACTAATCAGGCTGTTCGAATCAGATAAGCTTAATTCCAGTGTTAAAATCATGAAGAATTTGAAATGGCATTGTACGAAAAGTGGGTGTGCTTGATTTATATTCCTATATAACACAGTTTAAACAAACATACTAATCAGATTTCATGTTCATTTAAAATGTACTTTATCAATAGAAATCTACTAGAAAAAAATAATTTGCAAATACCAACCTTGTTGTATTTTCATGAAGAATTAATAAGGTCAGATATGGGTCACTAAAATGAGCATCTGGATACACGATGAAACTTGATGAAATATGAGAATGATTTAATACCAATATTGAAAGGAATTCTTTGTCTAGAATAACCCATTTATCTTGGTGATTAGAAATCGGTTGATTAGTTTCTGGCAGAAATCTAAGAAAATGTATATGGTTTATATATATATATATATATATATATATATATATATGTACGGTTTAGTTGTTTAGACTTATTTTTAACAAGGGTATGTGGTTGGAAACGAGACTTTTGATTGAAGTAAGATCTAAACTGATCACTTTTACGCTACTAAGCTGGCAATCTAGCTTCTTGGATTTAAGAATATTTTTCAACTTACTGTCTTCGATATTCGTTATCCCTTAATGGTTGGTAACAGTCAGTGGCAATACCATGTTAGTAATACTGAGGTCCAGCTATGTTTTTCTATGCAGTGGCAATAGCTTATTTCGTTTCTCCATCTTATAACACTCTTTTCCTTAACTTTGGGATGTACTATGAACATCATCCCAAAGAGTTTCACTTGTGGTATCGATTGCAGATATTGAGGCAGGGTGGAAAAATGAAAGAGTACTCAGTTTATGAAATATCGTCGTGATATAAGAGAAAGCTGGATAAAATTAACTCCTATCAGTTCATCACGACCATCTGATCCGTGTCCTGGAGATGGGTTAACTCAGTGACGTAAAACATTATCAAACGTGACTCATAACATAAGGTCAAGGAAATGTTTAATGTTGTTTTCCTTTAAATTCTTCATGAAAATCGAAAACAACTTCCTTGATGTAAAGAATTCTTCTGAATGCATTTCAGCAGAATGTTTCACCCATTACGTACTACTCTTGTCCATACATTTGATTTCCTGAATTGCACAGTGCTGTTTATTTCAGCATTCAGTTGCACGAGCATTCATACGTAATAAATAAATAAATAATTCAAGGCCTGATGATCAATCGACAAGGCTGCTAATAGAATATGAACCATATTACATCCATTTATCAATTAGTCTTTCATTTTGTTTGATTTGCATTCTCTTAGAGTGTAATATATGTGAACCATTCCTTTAAATTAAGGATATGCTAAGCGTACTCATTGCATGTAAAAGTGCATTTTGGATAACTGACTATAGGGTTTGTCTATTCCCTGGGACCTATCGGTGAGAAATTTGAACGTTCATGTAGTTTTGATGTTGCCACATTTACACATTTCATCTTTTACAAGTAATTATTTTGCTGTTGTGCAAATTGTTCTAAATGGACCTACTTGATGCCAAGCATAATCTACAAAATATTTTTAAAGTATGACTATTATCTCCGTCAAATCCCTGTATCTACGGAAGGATAGTGTTTCGACTCCAATCAAGTAAGTGACAAAATTATAAAACCTTAATAATAAGGTGAATAAATGATGCGTCACAATGTAAAAGTATACTTACGACCAGGATTTACATGATTTTTCAGTACAATCAGGGGATCCATTTAATTTGTCTGTCAAATCGTTCGCCTATATAAACAATAATATCAGAATAAATATAAAATCAGGAATATTATCGTACTGAAATCTCAACCAATTCTATTGGTTACTTTCATTAGAATTTATGCAATAGGATATTTGATAAAGAAGACTGAAACACAACCGAAATATATAAAAATAAAATTATTGAACCTATATCATAGGGTTGTAACATGGTAACCTGATTGTGAAATACTTAACAGAAATTTTATGACAAACGAGACTGGCAGAAATATTTATATGATCTCAATCTATTTACAATTAATGTCAGTTTGAATAAGTGCCAATTACACAGGTAATAATATTCTCCTATGTAGATGAGTGTTATCACGTAAAACCTGATTTTATGACGTACTTCTTATGCATTGTAGTCACTTAATCATGGTGAGAAATACTTTACTTCCACGAATCATATTTAAATTAGTGGATTATGATTTCATAATTGATCAAGCGAACCCTGTTTGTGAGACGTTGGTTATTAAAAGCCCAATAGGGATTTGTGAATGAATTTATTTCATACATTCGATAAGTAAAAGAATGAGAAAGAGAAAGGGAAGCGAAGCAAAATGAAGTGGATTAGACGAGTGGGCCAACTCAATCCGATTCGACATGACTAAATATTTATAGTCAAACAAAAATTAACTGAACACGTGAAAAGCGAAATAGGCAATGTATGGACAAGGTTATAAGCGAATAATTAACAGGTTCAAAAAACTTATGAATAATGACTCGTAAAGAACAAATTAATTAGTTTGTCTAAAGGCCAGGTAAAGCTATGTAGGCTTAACATATTAATATACACTACAATGTAATGAAATACAGTTTGTTACTTTTACACATTTTTCATCACCTTTTGAACTTTGAGTGTATTTTCACAGTTTTACAAATAATAATGTAGCTGAATTTTTGATATGACTATAAATTAGTGGTAAAATTAAAAGCCAATATAATTGATTTAATTGTAATTAAATTACAGGTGATGTTGGTTGCCTTTCTTAAATATTTAGTACATTGTTTTCACTATAGTTAATCCTGAACCAAAGGCCAAGATTGTTATATTTTTTGGTCATATGACCCAATCTTAATAAATAGTAGCAATAATAATAATAATAATAATAATAATAATAATAGTAATAATAATAATAATAGGTATGCTGTGTCTTATAAGCATGGACAAGCTTAAAATGCTTGTAGTCTTTGTTCCATTAGTATGTAACATTTACGAATTGCCTAGCATTAATTAATGGATTGTGAATGGTTCACACATTATGTTATGTTTCGTTTAGTTTGATACAATTGTAGATAAGTTATAATAATATCAAATCTGATTTTCCTTATAAATTAGAGAAAATAAAATAAACACAATATTCTTCTTTAAATAATGTTGAAATAACAGTTACTTTTTGCTTTTCGAAATCCTATTTTACCTGTTTTCTTGACAATCAAAGTTTCAATCAATTTCTTTTCATCAATCAAACCTTCAACAAAAATATTTATCTCGATTGAATTTTTCATGTTTTCAGTAACTCATTATAAACTTGGAGTCATTTGTTAAAAAAATCAATTCTCTAATCATTCACTTAATTTTCATGACTTTGATATTTTTTATTTTGTCAGATTGTCTTTACAACGTCAATTCATTATCTGTTCTACATGCTTATAGATAAAAGAAACAATTGTATTCTTAACCGTTACTTATTATCACCAGAGAATACGTGTTTTGAAATTTAAGTGCTACTGTTCTTATTTGTGGTTTTTTGTTGTAATAATTCATAAGAAAATTTAACTAAAACATTATCAAATAAAATTTTGCTTACCACTGACGGTGCAGAAGACTTTTTAACCATTTCAGCATTTTTAAATTCGTTTTTTTGGTGTAGCGAATCTTCAAACGGTAAGTATGATAATTTAGCACGATATGTTGGTTTCTCTGGTTGGCAGAAAAAGATTTTTTATATTTATAAGTATAAACACCAAATAATAACTTTATTATTCGAATTTAATGATTTAAATGGAAAGACTTCACTGAAAACGTTTCTTTCATATACTGAAATTCTGATCGAATATTAAAAATCTTTTATGGATTATAGTACAACTTGAGTATTTAGATGCCGCCGGAGTTAAATGCGGCTCAGTAGGTGAGGTTGAGTTGGTAAACAGGTTAGTCTTACAGTCCTTCATAGTTTTACAGATAGAATATTCTACGAACTCTTCAATAATATTTTTCCTCAAAGGTATTTTAAATTTCGTTACTGAACTAGCGTTGCTTCACTTTTGAAGGGTCTGGTTAAGTAGGTACACACTGAACAGAGACCTACTTCATAAGGGGGCGAGACTATAACAAATAGTAAAACGCAAATTGCTTAAGATGTCGCATTATTGATTTTTTGTATTCTAAATGCGTACTATACAATGGTTATTTGTTTATTCTTTTAAATAGAAAGTTCACTGCTAACATGGTTTCTAGTCATTTCAAATGTTTTACGGGGAACAAGATGAATGTTTGTTTATTCTCGGTATTGATGTCTTTTAACCACTTTGAATAAGTAAGTAAAATAATTGAACACCTTAACGTTATATAATGGCATTTTGACTAGACGACACATTGAACTAAAGTAAAGTAATAATAATACCTTGATGGGATTTATTCAACTAGGAACTTTTAAAGACTGTGCCATTATTCACTGGTTAAAAGTTTAGAAGCATAACAATGAAATATCTTGTTCCGTATTGTGAAACAACATAAACGCTTACTCATCAGATAGTAACATCCATAAAATAAAAATCTATTTTCACCCATCCAACGAAATCGTTCACTCTTATAATCCAAATCGGCAAAGAAACCCCATTCAATACTTTGAATACCATATCGATGAAATTTCACATCACCTGTTCCAAAATGTATTCCCGTCAAAGGACTGATGCAAGGTAAAACTGGTAAAGAAAAGTTGCAATACTGACTTTGACCAATGACCTGTTTGGATTGATGTTGTTGTATATTTTCAGTTGGTAACGTTAACAGAAAGGCACAGTGTGATAAAAGTGATGATTTGCCTAATAAACTAAAAAAAAATGTGAGGTTTGCACTAAATAATTTACTAATAATATTGAATGGTGATAGTTGTGTTTAGGAGTCGATGATTGTAGTCTTCATCACAAACTAATACTAACTGAAAAACTTTGAAAGTCGATGATCTTCTTTACATTTAAACATTTTATACAGTCCGTATCAACAGTCTTCCGTACGATCAATGAGTGACTTTCAGTGGTTCTTCAACAAGTGTCAGTTAGTGAATAAAGACCAACATATAATTATAAAAAGTCTCTGTGCAATAGCCTTTAGTGTTTTTATTGTTAATTGATTGTAAACCTTTACAAAAATGAAGTGAACCGAAGGCTGTTAAAAGACAGGTTGTGCAAAAGTTTGTAAGCTGCTTAATCATAGTTTTGGAGACCTAAAAGTAGACTAAACTGCTGTAATATGATGGGCAAAGAATTTGTTTCCGTACAGATATGTAACTCGGAATTAACTTACAACTGATGTTTGTTACCACAACCGAATATATTGTTTCTACTTTTTTATCTACAAGAGAGAAATTCGCAAGATGACAGTTCTTTCTTAATTTATTTACTATTTTCCCGCTGATGAAACCTCCATAAATCAAAAAAATATTTTTTACACAACACACATGTATATTAGGTGAAGATGTTGAGAATAATGCACACAATCTGGAATTTAAAGTGTAAAACACGTTTATAGAAAATTTCTAAGAATTAAATGAACAAATAGTAAATCTACATGTATTACATAAGTACACAAGGCAAACTGATTTAAAAAACACTATTATTACCCATAAAATCCTCTTTCTTCTGATATAATTTATTTTTATTTAAGTATGGGATATAGATTGTAAATGGCTTTGAAAATAAGAAATGGATATTGGTCAGCCGATAGATCAACAAATCATTGACCATTACTCGGTGGTAGCCAGGATAAATCTGAAGAAGCACTGGACAACGCGAGGAACAGCATCACAAAAGTTTAATACAGCATTTTTCAGGATACTGGTAAGCCTAACGAATTCAAAATAGGTCTCAGCAATGATTTCCAAGTCTGACGCAGTCTACTCAGTGAGAGCAACTAGAGAGATGTTTAGGAAGCAACAACTTCTAAATGTTATCAGGTTTTGGGTTACAAGAAGCGCCATCGCAAGGAATGGATCTCTGTGGATACACTGGTTGAGAGTCAAGAAAGAAAGAACAGAAGACAGCAATCAATATCAGCCGAACAACAGCCAAAAACGCCGAGGCACAATTGCGTTAGGATATTCATCAAATATCCTATTGGTTAATTCCTATTGGTCGTCCTAACTATCAATGTCACATACGTCAAATGTTATCTCCTATTCGACCTAACTGTATAAATATGCACTGTCTGTAACGTTTTATGATCCGGATCGTTTATCCGGGATCCTTATCCTCTTCTGGACTCGGACCTCGTACTTCCTGGATGTTTGTAGAAAACACATTCTACTTTATATCAAGTCTTCTTCTATTTACTGGGGGTTTGGAACGCTCGGATTAGAGCAGCCTATCGTGTCACCGGATCATCGATCCTTGCTCTCGTTCACCGACTAAGGTGAACTCGTAATAGTTCAAGCATATCGAATGACATGTTGAAGTGCATTCGTAACAAATTAAACTACACAGAAGGAAACAAGCGAATGAAGAGAAGCACACGAAATGTTAAGCGGAAATATGTGGAAGATCTAGCTATGAAAACGGTAAAAGCTGAATCTGAAAGGAACATGAGACAGTTATACGATACAAAGAAGAATCCAGTTTAGTAAACCAGAACGACCTCTCAAAAAACAAGAAGGTAAAACAATCGCTGACATTCAAAAACAGTACTCTAAAGCCATCTTGAGTAGACCAGCCTTACTGAACTCTCTCAGCATCAAAACAGAACCTGAAGACCTCCTAGATAATGTAGACTCACAAACAGGCTAAGGGATTAGCATGACTATAAGAGAGTGACAAAGCAGCAGGATTAGACAAAGAACCAGCCTGGGCATTCGAAACAGACAGCGGTAACTACACAGATGTTCCACGCTCTGTTCACCAAGATTAGGGAGGAAGAACAAGAGCTAACATAATGGAAACAAGGGCACCTCATCAAGATACAGCATGGGGATATGAGCAAGTGTAAGAACAACAAGACATCACTCTACTCTCGAAACCAAGACACATCTTCATCAGCGTAATGTTAAACCAAAAGAAAGTCATTAGACGCCCAACTTCCAGATCGCAGGGCTGGATTCATTACGGATCGATCATGTACCGACCAAATCGCGACACTATGGAACTATTGTGGAACGGCCAATCACTACATACCAACTTCCTTGACTACAAGAAAGTATTTGATAGCGTGGACACATATGAACAGCATCACAGTTAGAAAAAGTCGATTTGATTCACATGCAAACACATGGATTAGCAAAGTAAAAGCAGCATTTCTACGACTGAAGAACATTTTGAGCTCAAAACAACTATCAACCAACACCAATATCAGGATTTTCAATACAAACATCTAGACAGTTTTGTTGTACGGAATGGAAACTTGGAGAACTGCGAAAACCACCATCAAAAAGATCCAAATATTTGTAAACAGTTCTCTGCGCACCGCACTTCCGGTCTGTTGGTTAGAAACTATGGGAAACAACCTATTGTGGGAAAAGACAAAGCATATTCCATCTGAGGAATATATAAAGGTAAAAGCACTGGAAGTTAGTAGGAAACCGATTGCGGAATTCATCTGACTGCATCACGAGGCAAGCTCTAACTTGAAACTTTCACGGCTAAAGGAAAACAATTAGGTCAGGGAACAAACTGCGCCCACAAATGGAGATGATTATGAGAAATTGAATCATAGTTGTCTGGAACTGTAAAAGGAAACTCAGGAAAGAGTTGGTTGGAGAATCATGATCTTCAGCCTATGATCCACTAGGGGTAACAGGAGTAAGTAAGTTAGTAATCAATGATAAACACCACATCTAACTTGTTTTGAATTTTCAAACTTTAATTACCCAGAACAATAACAAATTGAAGCAGCAGTTGCATTACCACTACCCCCCGGGATAACTCCGATCGGTGTTATACCCTCTTTAATAATTTCATCATAATCTTTTCTTGATATAAGTCCATTAACTGCTTCATACACTAGTCCATCGCCTGAACACACGACGATTGCACGATAGCGTAAAAGATTTGCTTTGGGTAAATTTGTGATGAAATTTTCGGCATGGCCTGAATATTCTAAATGGTAGAAATAAGGCGTAAAAATTGGCATTTTAAGTAATTCATGCAAATATTAACTGTTTACGGTTAATAATGAAGGCAAAGTTAAATATTCAGGTATAAACTGCTGTGTGAACTTTTGATGATGAACGATCATCTCAATAAAGAATACTGAAATAGTGAAAGATCTACTAAATGAGGAAGACTTGCTTTTTAAAATGAATCATTGTAAGGATAGTTAGTGAGTTTGGTAACAATTAGTATTAGACCATTTAATATATACAGTGACCTTTGTTTATTTCTCTTGGTAAATCATTTTTACTAAGTCAGTGTAATTTTTTAATCAACCATTAGTCAAAAAGCATTATTTTTGTCAGTGCATACTGACCAGAGTTTTGTTCTAAAATCCATCCCTGTGGTTAATAAATTCAGCTGTGAATTTCAGTCAGATTATTTTTGCAATCCATGAATATGAGTTTTGTATTTACTAAAATTTGTCAATAAATAGTAGATCTGACTCTGGTGAGATATACTATTTTTTTAAAGTCTTAACGTTTGAATGGTAAATGTCTGTCGAAAGTTAAGGTAAGTTAGGATCAATCTATTTATTGAATAACTTGATATTTGTTCAGGAAATGGTTATTTAAGTCCAGATTAATAAGCAGTTCTATCTGTTCAGTGAGCAGATCCCTCAGATAATATCAGTAAATTCAGATTTTATACTTTCAAAAGAAATATTTGATTTTATTATAATCAAAATTATGTTTTGCGATATGGTATAAATAATTTAGCATTACGTTTTCGACATAAATGTAAAATGTTCATCATAATTATTTAGAGTTAAGTTATTGAGAATATCTCTAAACGCACCATCCCATGTTGATCCAAACTTTGAAAATTCCATAATTTTTACTTTAAGCAGTGTTTACTGAATAGAAAAAATTTCCATTTTAATTCCTTTATTACTCTCAATAAGTTTACTAGTTTAATTATAACCAATTACTGGTAAATGTGTTTTTAAAGTCTCAAATAAAATGAATAAAGACGATAGAATGTGGCAGTTATTTACATCACTTGATTTTCTCTTGGTGATAATTAATTTGTTTGTCATTAACCACATACTTACTTACTTACTTACGCCTGTTACCCCCAATGGAGCATAGGCCGCCCACCACTTTTCTCCAACCAACTCTGTCCTGGGCTTCCCTGTCCAGTTCTGTTTAATGTTTGTTCAATCTTCTCATATCTTTCTCTATTTCTCGACGTAATGTGTTCCTTGGCCTTCCTATTTTCCTTCGAACTTGAGGGTTCCAAGTGAGGGCTTGTCTTGTGCTTTTCGTAGCGTGCGTTCTATCCACTTCCACCACTTCTTCCTGATTTCCTCCACCGTTGGAATCTGGTTTGTTCTTTCCCACAGTAAGTTGTTGCTGATGGTATCTGGCCAACGAATCCGAAGTATTTTGTGTAGACAACTGTTGATAAATACTCGAATCTTCTGAATGATGGCTTTCGTAGTTTATTTTCAAATCTCTACCTCATAAGGTAGAACTGCTTTGACATTTGCATTGAAAATTTTGAATTCAGTGTTGATTGATATTTGTTTGGAGTTCCAGATATTTTTCAATTGTAGAAACGCATCCCTTGCTTAGCCCCCACATCTTCATCGGATCACCTTGGCTGTCGATGACGCTGCCAAGATATGTAAAGGTGTTAACGTCCTCCGAAGAATCTCCATCAAGAGTGATTTGGTTGGTGCATGTTGTGTTGCATCGGAGAAGTTCGCTTTTCCCTTTATGTATGTTGAGACCTACTGCTGCAGAGGCTGCTGCTACACTGGTTGTCTTTTCTTGCATTTGTTGTTGCGTGTGCGATAGAAGAGCCAGGTCATCTGCAAAGTCCAAATCTTCCAGCTGCGACCTAGCTGCCCATTGAATACCGTGCTTCCCTCCATATGTTGACGTCTTCATAACTCAGTCTTTCACCAGTAGAAATAGAAAGGGTGAGAGTAAGTAACCTTGCCTGACACCGATCTTCACCTCAAACGAGTTTGTCAGCTGACCTCCGTGCACGATTTTCCACTTAAAACCATCGTAAGAATTTCGTATGATGTTGACTATCATCTCAAGCACTCCGTATTGTCGAAGAAGCCTCCACAGTAGTTTCCTGTCCACGCTATCGAATGCTTTCTCGTAGTCGATGAAGTTGATGTAGAGTGATGAGTTCCATTCAATTGATTGTTTGACAATGATGCATAATGTTGCAGTTCGGTCAGTACACGAACGATCCTTAAGAAATCCAGCCTGTTGTGCGTCTACAAAGTCCTTCATTCTGTTTAACAATACCGTATTGAAGACTTTGCCTGGTTTTGAGAGAAGAGTGATTTCTCTGTTGTTCTCAAACTTTCTGAGATCGCCTTTCTTTGTTACTTTGATGAAGTATCCTTCTTTCCAATCTGATGGTACTTGTTCCTCATCCCAAATCTTCTTGAAGAGGATGTGAAATATTTTCGCAGTTGCTTTCACGTCTGCTTTCATTGCCTCTGCTGGAATGTTGTCTGGTCCTGCTGCTTTGTCGCTCTTGATTTGACTAGTGGCCATACTGATCTCTTCAATTGTAGGTGCGTCAACATCGACTGGGAGGTCCATAGATTCTGGTTCGACGTTTGGTGGGTTCAGTGGAGCTGGTCGATTCAGAAGTTCCTTAAAGTGCTCTAACCACCTATTTCGCTGTTCCTCAATGTTGCCTTCCTTGCTTTACACTAGTCGTTCTGGTTTATGATTATTATTATTATTATTACTTATTGCCGAGGGTTATCTTGAATTCGTTGAGTTTTGCGGTATACCACAGAAAGGCCGTATTAAACTTCTGTGATGTTGTCTGCCCCGTTTTCCAGTGCTCCTTTAGTTTCAGTTTGATTTTGGTGATCAGAAAGTGGTGATCTGAGGCTATGTCAGCTCCTCTCTTGGTTCTTACATCCTTCATGGTACTTCTGAACTTTTTATTGTTATCGATTTGGTTCTGAGTAGTGTGATACGGTGAAATCCATGTAGCTTTGTGTATGCGCTTGTGTTGGAATATTGTGCCACCTATGACCAATTCGTTGAAGGCGCATAGGTTTGCAAATCTCTCACCGTTTTCGTTCCTTTCTCCTAGTCCATGTCGTGCCATGATGTCTTCATATCCGGTGTTGTGCATTCCAACCTTTGCATTTAGGTCTCCCATTAAAATCCTCGAATCTTTTGGTGAGCATCTGTCGACGATTGACTGCAGCCTTTTGTAGAATTGATCTTTAACGTCGTCATTGCAGTCATTGGTAGGTGAATAACATTGGATGACATTCATTGTAATGTCCTCTTTCTTTGTTTTGAAGGATGCTTTAGTGATTCTGTATCCACGAGATTCACATCCTATCAGTGCCTTTTGTGATTGTTTGGACAGCATCAGTGCAATTCCTTGTGTATTTGAAGCATTTTCCTCTTCATGGTCAGAGTACAACAGCAGCTCTATTGGTTTTTGTCTCTCTCTTATTTGTCTAACCTGCGTCCAATGAGTTTCACTGATTCGAAGCACCTCAGAGTGGTATCTTTTCATTTCTGCAGCAACTTCAAGTAATCTTCCAGTCTCCCACAATGTACGAACGTTCCATGTACTTAAAAGAGTGGTTGCTCTGGTTGTCAGAAGAGGCATCGGCCTCATGACTTCCGAGAGGACTTGGCTTTCATCACGAGACGTCATAATTCTTCTTCCAACTCCCAGGGCAGAGTGAAAATGGTTCGAATTATTTGGTCTTGTTAGCGTTTGTTTAGCAAGTTAGTTTTTTGGTGGGATGGGGTCGCCAACCCCATGCCCAACCCTCCTCGTCTATCCGGGCTTGGGACCGGCAGTAGCCCCGAAGGGTCTACAGACGGAGCTAATAACAAAACCTCCTTATTCAGAAATCAAAAGAAAAACTTGAAATGATAAATTATTAGACATACTAAAAACGAACTCAGATTGGTTAAATGCAGTATTATTAAACGATCACTTTACTGATATTAACTTTTAAAGAAAAAAGTTTCACACATGATTAATAGACAAAGTGTTCACAATGTAAGTTTGTACTAGGCTCTCTTCAATTCCTAAAGAAATAATAAATTTCACTGAATTACTGTTGTTATGTGTTGAAGTTACCAAAAACTTGAATCCGAAATCTATTTGCATATCTTTTCCTAATGTTTAGTAATGAGCAGAATATTTCGTCGCCGGTCATATATAACTTATTGGGTATTCTGAAGTGACGAAAATTTTTGTCAGTAGACATATCTGTTGATTGAATTATCTTTAAAATAAAAAGGTGGAGTATAATTCATCAATCCGTCACTAAGGTAATTTTATGGAAATTAATTTATTTTGGAGATCTTTTGTGATGGACTGATTTCAGCTAACGAACCACTAAAAATCAGTGAGCATCAAACCCATGTTTTGACTTCGTTCACAATGTTGTCCTTGACGTTGGTACATTCATGATTTCATAAGGGATCATATTCACAGCTTTCAGCGGGGTAAGATAGCTACTTAATAGTCCAAGACATTAGCTTTATCCAGTTTTTGAGATGGATTGATTTTCATCTGATTCAGTTGATCAGTTAGAAATTTATGGGCAGAGTTAAAATGATTTAATTTATTTTTTCCGGTTAGCGTTTTTTTGGAAAGTTAGTTTTTTGGTGGGATGGGGTCACCAACCCCATGCTCAACCCTCCTCCTTTATCCGGCAGTAGTCCTGAGTTCACTTACCTTATAGCAAAATAAATTTCTATCAAGGAATATGAGGTTTTGTGAAATACCTTAAACATCTCGATCATTATAATAAAGTATGTTTGTTAAATGAAATGAGACAAAAATTAGTTACCTGTACAAAATAGTTCATACGAAACATTCATTTGTTTCCAAATGGGAGCAATTTTGAAGTTGAACCTATTTAGAGCATCCCCCGATCCACTTTTTGGATTTATTGCAACTAAGTATGGTTTGGCTAAAACAGCAAATGAGCAAATTAAATTCTGTTAGAATTCCGCCGCAGTCTAATTATGAAGAACTTTATGCTCTTCAGAACAAATTCAAGTATTTAGTTATAAATTAAAACATAATTAAAGCATGATTTTACTATTGTTTTCATTGGAAGCACTGGACGGCCGTTTCATCCTGGTATGGGACTCATCAGCAGTGCGCATCCACGGCTCCTGCTAGTCGCAGGATTCGAGCCAGAACCTTCGATCTTGTGTGCGAAAGCCTAACCTCCGAACCAGTGAGCCGGTATCTAACGGTGTTAGGGTCTAACTTCGTTCAATTCACGGTATGCGCAACCTCATACACTGTCTGCGGTAGTTATTGTCTACATCCGAACAGGTTGAACTTCACTAGTCAAAACTTTTCATTAGAACTCGGAGAAGATTTTCCAGTGGGCTATTCACGACTGGGCACAGGTAATTTCTTTACGCGATTGTGAAGATTGTTAAGTTACTCATTGAAATAGTGAATCGATCAATGTTAGTTCGAAGTGTTGGTGATTTAACCAACTGATTTATCGGATTGACTTGTCTTAACTAACAGTAAAAAGAATAGCAATACATATCCCGATCTCTAAAAATTATTTTTCCTGTCAATTTATTTGGTTGTAATGATTTCTACAAGGTTGCGTGAGTTACTTTAATTTAAATAAAGACTAAAATGCGAAAATGCAGAATACCTATTTGATGCAGAAAAAAATTTTTCGACGAGTTTAATGAGTCAGTCAGTTACGACCTACAACTTCGTACGTTCGCACATCAGTTCAAGTTGATATACCACATTAGCACAGAGAGGTGGAATTGTCAATTTAAATCCCATAGTAGTAGAGATGGTAGACGTATTAGCAGTAATCAGAGAGATTAGAGTTTGGAGATATTAATGAAGAAGTAGAATCTAGCGAAATGAACTTAAAAAGGGAAAGGAAAAGGTGATGTAGAATCCAGAGGTTTAGGATTTGATAGAACACAAAGAATGGATGCACTTGCGCCATTGCAAACGGTTTGAGCCATGTTGTTCAAGGTCTCTAACCATCTATTACTACCATTTCGCGGACCCCATCTATCCAACATGACTCAATCCAGTTGTCAGTGATTTCATGGATTTGTGCCATGTTTCGGACTGGCCGCCCCTAGGTTCCTTCCAACCTAGTCCTACACTGCATTACATATCTCGACGAGGCAGTTGGCGGTTACTCATTTATAACACACGTGCTAACAAAAAGTGTAGTAGAACTGTCAAGTATCGACTAACAAATAGCAAGTACTTTACCATCGTTTGAGTGGCCATTTTGGAAGAGAACCTCAATCGTTTCCATGCATCCAGTCGCGTCCTGAGCAGATGAGAAAAGTATATCAAGACTTGTTTCTTTGAGAGCTCTTAGATCCATTTTCTTCTTGTACACCTGGCAAAAGATCATTTATCCAAATTATTGTCTACTTTTTTTATTTTGAAGTAACTCAGTTTTAAGCATGCATTTTGTTTTGGATCACTTCTTAATATAATTCCTTTCTTGCATCCGATTACTAGGTTCTTATGAATATAAATTTTATTAGGCAAAGAGGAATTTTTCGCCACAACACATATTCCAAGTTCATTCAGATAAAGCGTAGACTGCATTCGACGAAAGGATGAAAACGTACAGACATCGTAAGCTGTATAAAAGTTTTCTTGCATTTCTATAAAGTAAACCCAATAGATATTTGTATTAGTCTAACTTGTTTTGAAATGAAGAAAAGATTATATTCTTAAAATAATGTCCAACATTGTTTTGACAAATTGGATTAATACTTTTTTATTAAATAATTTCAGCATTTAATCAGGCATGCCTCTTGACATAGTACATAAATACTGCTGCACATGATGATTACATTTCTCTAGTTCTTAAATATTATAGTACGAGTTATATACATCACATATACACAGCGAACTAAAACTTAAAATTCCATTATTTCAGCTATTACTAACAAGCTATCCTTCAAGGTAGTATGTGATGAGAGAGTGGTCTTTAGCTGGAGAAGCGATATCAAATATAATAAATATGTCTTAAGTTAACGACTTATCGCTTTTACTTTCCATTATACATGTTTGATGGTGACTTTATGACTACGTAAAAAATTAATAAAATGCTATCAAAGAGTAGTTAGGTCGGAAGGCTTATAATACCTAAACATTATGGTTGTAGTAGCGTGGCAGAAACTAGCATAATAAAAGGAAGCTAACCAGTTAAGATAGTAAATTTGTACTTATTGTTTGAATGAGTATAAAGAAGCCTAACATACTTCACTACTGCAGCTAACCCCTTAAAGCGGTAATCAGGTAGAAGTTATTCTCTAGTAGTAAAAGACAGGATTTTGCCTTCTGGTGAAGATATATTTTACAGCACACCAATTTGTATTATGCTGATGGCCGTACTTACATGAAATCAGATGTGTGATCATGAAAAACAAGTTCAACTGGTAGAATCTCTAGCAGCAAACAAGTGTGATTCCTTATGCACCTAAAAGACGCCGACAGTACACCTGAATAAAATATATGTATTAAGATCAAATTGTTGACTGATTTATTTGTTTTCACGTTTGGGACCCAAGTAACTGGCAATAAAATTAAAGAACGCCTCGCACTCATATAGCAGAAATAAGTTTATACAGTTAGTATAAGGAATATTTTTATAATTCACCAATGAAGAAATGTCAAGGTTCTCAACTTTACATATTTTATCTAATGGTAGCCAAAGTACAGAAACGCCTGTAAGTTGTATAAATTAACTTTTGTTTGCAGGATGTTTAACTTTGCCCTTCTATGATCTCACTTATTCCAATCTCATAAATTTGTTGATTGATTGTCGATTTATATCGTGTTGGTCTTGATACCAGAGAAAAATCTAAGATATAAGTGAATACGAAATTTTACTAACATAGAGGTTATTATGAATGACGTACAGAATATTAAAAACTATCAGTTTACTCAGAAACTTAGAACTGGTTTCAAAAACAACACTGAATGATTATGCACGGCTGAAACGTTCTAACAAAAATAACTACACTACTTCAAAATTTAGTATTAGTTACTTTGGGAGATGACTTCAGTTTTTGGGTACATAATGAAAACAGTAAACACAGTGAGAAAAGATAAAACAGCTGTATGATTATCTGTTTAGAAACTGGTCTCCTTACTGTTTCATCATGTCGCGGTTAGGGGTGAAAACCTGTTAAACCAGTATACTTAAGAAACTACATATGTTTTTGACAGTACTCACCACTATATGGTATAGATTTTTAGCTAAAGAATATAAGATTTTACGTAGTGATTTGTTTCTTCTGATTTGAGAACTTCCGTGGGAGCCCAACGGTAAGATCATAATTTTCAAATAATCTACGTCACCTAATATCTCCTAAGTCCTGATGAGGTTACAGCAGATTATCGTGAGCTGAGGGGGGAAATCTTCGGATTATGATCTCTGAAAATTTGATCCAGTGTGTTAAGAATACGTTTATCCAAGTCATTTCGTGTTTCCAAAACAGATTCAGTACCTGTTGCAAATAATAGCCTCAAAACTAAAATGTCTATAAAAGTTCCTGGAAACTGCAGGTCGAAAAACGGAAGCATATCAGGTTATCGTTATCATATCTATCATTTTTAACACTTCTGGTTATTGAAGTATATTTTTAACACCTCCAATTCAACTTTCAACAGTTTAAGCTTTTTGTTGATGTATAACCCATCTGAACAATAACTTCACTGGGTACGAGAAAGAATTTGACAGCGTGGACAGGAAACTACTGTGGAGGCTTCTTCGACAATACGGAGTGCTTGAGATGATAGTCAACATCATACGAAATTCTTACGATGGTTTTAAGTGGAAAATCGTGCACGGAGGTCAGCTGACAAACTCGTTTGAGGTCAAGATCGGTGTCAGGCAAGGTTACTTACTCTCACCCTTTCTATTTCTACTGGTGAAAGACTGAGTTATGAAGACGTCAACATATGGAGGGAAGCACGGTATTCAATGGGCAGCTAGGTCGCAGCTGGAAGATTTGGACTTTGCAGATGACCTGGCTCTTCTATCGTACACGCAACAACAAATGCAAGAAAAGACAACCAGTGTAGCAGCAGCCTCTGCAGCAGTAGGTCTCAACATACATAAAGGGAAAAGCGAACTTCTCCGATGCAACACAACATGCACCAACCAAATCACTCTTGATGGAGATCCTTCGGAGGACGTTAACACCTTTACATATCTTGGCAGCGTCATCGACAGCCAAGGTGATCCGATGAAGATGTGGGGGCTAAGCAAGGGATGCGTTTCTACAATTGAAAAATATCTGGAACTCCAAACAAATATCAATCAACACTGAATTCAAAATTTTCAATGCAAATGTCAAAGCAGTTCTACCTTATGAGGTAGAGATTTGAAAATAAACTACGAAAGCCATCATTCAGAAGATTCGAGTATTTATCAACAGTTGTCTACACAAAATACTTCGGATTCGTTGGCCAGATACCATCAGCAACAACTTACTGTGGGAAAGAACAAACCATATCCCAGTGGAGGAGTAAAAAATGAAGGGGTGATGGATTTGGATAGGAGACAATGTGGAAAGCACCTGACTCCGTCATAATACAAGCCCTAATTTTGAACCCTCAAGTTAAAAGGAGAAGTGGAAAGCCAAGGAACACATTACGTCGAGAAATAGAGAAAGACATGAGAAAAATGAACTAAAGTTTTGTAGAATCGGGAAGGCAACCCCAGGACAGAGTTGTTTGGGTAAAAGTGTTCTGTTACCTACGCTTTACTTGAAGTAAGAAGCGAAAGTCAGCAAACAAGTAATTTCTATGTTACGCGATATAATCTATTGTGGAACAGGTTACCAATTACTATCCATATCTGTGAAACAGTCACCAAGTTCACGAAACTAGTAATGCTGTTGCTAGACTCTAAAAGACTTATCGACTATTCCCTAAACTCGCACTCCCGAGGCACTCTTATATGGTCCACCAGATATTTAGACAAACCTTAGAAACTAATAACAGGTGATGAACATTTTTTACCGGCTTTACCATACATACAGGTATCACGAAACGATAAACGAATCCTTCTGCTCTAAACAAAAGTACCAAGTTACACCTTTGAGGTGCTACCCGTGAAATTTGGACTTTTTTTAAAATGAATTTCTAATCATTATTTTCTGATCTTCACAGCAGTTTTAGTTTTTATTTCTAGTAGGCAGAGAAACTGAAAAGCCTGTAGGTGCTGATCAGCTACTGTCAGTTACAACGAAACAAACGCTCTGTATCATTATGTGTACATTCTTGTTTACGTACTCACAGTTTAATAAATTATTTCCCCAATAATTAACATCCAGACACCTTGTCTGCTTACCAACTTATCACTTTACTCATTAATTTTTAACACTATTTCAACTCTTTTTTCTCCAGCTGCCTATCCTTCCTATCTACAAACTTCTTATTAACTGATACATATTTTACAATTTATACCATTAGTTCACTTACAATCAGTGTGATATGCTACGTGGATATTTTGCTCTACATGCAGAAAGCAAAGTTATCTGGTTCGCTTGTAACTTGGAGCTAGTAGAGAAAGTGTATTCCGTCAATGGCCGTAGAACAAAAAAGGTTGTTTAAAATCTACCGTTAAACCTAAGAGAGCCTCACATCACAAAAAGAGTGAGGGTGGTGTATCTGAGCAGTTACCTTGAACTACCCAAGTCTGTGGGGCAGAACATTTTGTTTGCTTTTGGCTCCTTACGACACAGCAGGATGCCACTAATCAGTGATATTGATGTAACATTTTATTGTTAACCACGACTATGAATCATGCTTGTAACCTTCCTGTAACTTCCTGCCGAAAATCCTATTGCAAAACAGATCTCGACAATTATACTGAAAAAGAGCTGACTCATGACTTCTTCAGCTACAGAGTTAAAAGGAAAAATGATTAATAAAACGTCTGAGTTTTAACTATTCATAAGATTAATTGCCCATTCGTTATATTACTAGTGACTTGTCTTCATTAAGCTACATCATTTCAGGTGTACAGATGGTGTTCTAATTTTAAAAAGTATCTGATAAGTAATTTTTCGTCTTGAAACAACAATATTTTCTGTTCTGTTGTTCGCCCCAATCTCTTTATTTTCTTTTTCAGCACCTTATTCCAGCCCTAAATATTAGTCTGGATTTTTGCTAAAGACTTGGTCAATTTTTTTCACGAGGCCTATGAATTTGTTATCTGAAGAATATCACCTGGATCTCAGCACATTTACCTCATCAGTTCTTGTTATACGCAGAGCTGGCTCTGTAGAATTCATTTTGAATGCTTTGTTTCGGGAAAATCCCTCCACGTACATATTTGTAATATGTTCTTACTGACTCTTTCTACACTACATTTCGGTACTCTGTTTAGTCCCATTTCGTGATGTTAATATTTTTATTTGTTATAGTTTCTATTTTCGTACCTTTGTTGGGGTTTCCATGTTTTCTACTGAATTGTATTATGTTGTTTAAACTGATACCTAATTATGGCTTCAGCCGTACCGGATTTGATACCCTGGCGGGTAAACGTGAGTCTGGACTGGAAGGGTGCAATTTTCGACCTTTACGGAAGCATTCTTCCAGAATTGGAAACACATTGTGTTAAATTTGAAGGCTAACAGTATAATATTGTCTAGAATCGTAACTCACGCTAATTATTGTCACTGTACATTGTCGGGTATGGAAAATTATCTATACGTTTATGTAGAAAACTTTAGTCATTTATATGAAACCAATTTATATGATGAAACATTTTGGTAAATAAACAACGTTTAACAAAAAGTATTTTAGCAAACTTAACATTTTTATCTTGCCTATAAATTGGCATAACCCTTGTAACATGTTATTTGAGAATGAATTATTATTACTATCATTATTGTCAGTGTGTCTAATCCTTTTATCCCCTCCAGAACTAATTGATTCTGAGGCCACTGCATGGAGGTTCAAAAGCCGTAATCGAATAAACACAGTGTCGAATTCCGCCCTCCTCATCGACCAATGGAATAGTGAAACACCTTACCCAAACAAGTGGTACCAGCTCCGCCAACGAACACTATCAATAAGAAACTATATCTTAACTGGAAAACTGTTGGGGAATTTAGATCCCCAGAACTCGCTTGATAAATGCCTTAATTTGTGTTTCACCTTTGCGAGCATAGGCTGACAAGACCAATTTTCACTTTAAACTTTATCTGTTTCTAAATGTAAAAACAATTAGATTAGTAAAATAATTAAGGAAATTACAGTTATCAAGTAAACGAGCAAACGTACCGACCAATATAGCGTGTCTTATGGAAATGAATAAAGTTATGAGTTACATCAGTATAATAAGATAATAATGTCCTTCAATGGGCTGATCAGTTGACATTGAGATTTCATTTCCCACCGGCAAAATCCATGGCTGTGATTGGCTGCTATGTATTTTAGTGTGCTATTTTCGTAACTGTCTCAAGGACGTCTCTATGATGTATTAATAAACGAGAGTTGTGCTCTTGATTGTATCATGATTGCTGGATGTTGTAGAATATACTTTCTACATTTACCGAGTCTTCTGTTTTGCAGCTTTGGAATCAAGGTAGCCTACCTGGAGGCTGGTAATTACCTCTTTCGCGTTTGTCGACTAAGGTGAACTCGTAATAGCTTCAAGCGTACCAATAAACGAATATAACAATTGGAGACGGTGATTTTGGGAACATGGATCCTGCCAAACATGAATTATTACTTGAGCAGCAGCTGAAACTGATGCAGATGTTGACAGACATGAAGATTTCCCCTTCCACACACCCCAGCTCATCTAATGCAACCACAGCTCCATCGGTCGACGGCATCGCAAATAGCATAGCTGAATTTCATTATGATCCTGATGACAATGTTACTTTTGATATGTGGTTCCGGTGTTATGAAGATTTATTTACATTTGATTTCGCCAATCAGGATGATGCTTGGAAGGTTCGGCTGCTACTTCGAAAGTTGGGTGCAAGTGCGCTGGAAAAATATTGCGATTTGATCCCGCTTTTCAACCCACGAGTTTGTTCATTTTCTGAGACAGTCCAGACATTGAGCCAACACTTTGGCGTCAACACGTCACTGTTTAATACTCGTTATCGATGTTCGAAGCTAATTATGAATAAAGACGATGATTTATTACGCACGTGGGCATTGTCAACCGTGAATGATAACGCCTTGGGCAGAAATCCTTGTCATAAGATCAGTTTAGAGCCCTTATACACATAAGTTCAGTGACATTAAAACAAGTCTACTATGTCGGTTGGAGCAAGATCCGAAGCTCACGCCTAATGACATAGCTAATGAGTACCAACGTCTCGTCAACCTACAACGAGACTCAACTATATTGCAGAGTGGTAGTTCAAGCAGCCACCTAATCAGAACAAATTTGCCCATGCTATACCCAGTTCATCACACTCCAGCTCTGCCCAAAAGTCAAAAATGAATCCCTCTGCTGCTTGCTGGCACTGCGGCTCATGGCACTATGTACGGAACTGCCCATTTAGGCAACATCAATGCAGGAAGTGTAAGGTTATCGGTCATAAAGATGGTTTTTGCCTTAAGAAAGAGCTGAACCGATCCAGAAATGCTAAGAAGTCTGTTCCTAGACCCTGTGCAAATGCATTGAGCCTAATATCTTCCTGCCAAAGCTCATCACCAAGTGGGAGGAAATCTATCACTCTTGATAATAACGAGCATTTGTGTAGATTGCATATAGATACTGCATCTGATGTCATCATCCTCTGACGCAAAAATTGGATCGAATTGGGTAGCCCAAGCCTGCAGCATACAACACAGAAGCCTCGTAGAGCATGTAGTAATTACCTTCGTCTCTCAGGACAATTGGAATGTAAAGTTGCCTTCCGAGACTCGTCATTTACTAGTGTATGTTGTATAACGCCAGCTGATCTAAATTTTCTTGGTTTAGATTGGTTCTACCAGCTGAAATTGGCTGATGTCCTGTTAAATATCCTATGCCACCTGGTATCACAACCACATGACCCTGAATCATATACGAAGAGGCTGATGACAGAGTTTTAATCCATTTTTCAACCTGAATTAGGTCGTTGCACTGCCATGGAAGCAACACTTTGGTTGAAACCTGGAGCTAAGCCCGTTTTCCGTCCGAAGAGACCCGTACCTTGTGCAACATTAGCAACAGTAGAACAGTTGGATCGCCTTCAACGACAAGGAGTTATTACTCCCGTTTCTTACTCTGTTTGGGCAGCACCTATGGTCTTTATCAAGAAGGTCAACGGCACGATACGTATATGTGCCGATCTCTCTACAGGTTTCAGTGCAGCTCTGGAACAGCATGATTAACCTCTGCCAGTCCCCGCAGATCTGTTTACTATGCTGAATGGGGAAAGGTTTTCGCAAACTTAGATCTAGCTGATGCTTATTTGCAAGTGGAAGTAGGTGAAGCATCAAAAGATCTGCTTATTATCAATACCCATCGTGGTTTGTTTCAGTACAACCATTGGCCTTTTTGAGTTAAGGCTGCCCCATCTATCTTCCAACAACTAATGGATACTATCCTATCAGATATCTCAGGGGTTGCAGCTTATCTCGATGATATCTTAATTGTTGCGAAGACATTAGAACAGCTAGGGGAACGCACGACATTGGTACTACAATGAATCAGTGACAAAGGGTTCCGGTCACGCCCATAGAAATGCCAGTTTTTATTGCAGTTGGTAAAGTATTTGGGATTCATCTTCGATGTCGACGGTCGCACGCCGGATCCTGAGAACATCCGAGCTATCAAACTGATGCCTACTTCCACTAATGTCTCGGAATTACGATCTTTTCTAGGATTATTCAGTTATTATTCAGCATTTGTTCCCTTAATGCATGATATTCACGCTCTATTGAATTGTCTCCTGCAGAAGCATAGCACACGAAATTGGACTAAAAAGTGTGACGAGGCTTTTGGTAAACTTAAGTCTGTAATGAGGTCGGAATTGTTATGAACACACTACGACCAATCCATACCGATCATCGTAGCAGCAGATGCTTCAGCATATGGCCTAGGTGCTGTTATTTTACATCAGTTTCCAGACGCGTCAGAAAAATCCGCAATGCATGCATCCTGTACACTAACCGCAGCAGAGAAGAAGTACAGCCTGATTGAGAACGAGGCTCTTGCCCTTGGGTTTGCTGTTCGCCGTTTCCACAAGTTTCTGTACTGTCGGATATTCACGATCCTCACAGATCATAAGCCTCTGTCAGCAGTATTTGGTTCTAAATCCGGCATTCCAGCCTATTCTGCAAATCGTCTTCAGCGATGGGCCTTGGTGCTCTTGGGGTATGATTTCGAAATCCAATTTCGAAGCACTCTACAATTCGGTCAGGCAGACGCTTTGTCACGACTCATTAATGATCAAGTGACGGCTGAGGAAAACATGGTGATCGCATCTGTCAGTAGAAGGCCAGGCGGAATGTTATCTGACAACCGCAATACGAGCACTACCGATATCTGCAGCAGACATACAAAATGCTTCTAGAAACCACCCCATCATCAAAATGACGATGAAATATGTCACAAGTGGTTGGCCGTCGAAGACGTTTGATGGTGACATGAAGCAACTGTATCAGCGGTGGGATTTACTATGCATCGTGAACGATTGTTTGATGTTTGATGAAAGATTAGTGGTACCAGAATCCCTTCGAGCAAAAGTGCTGAGACAGTTCCATCTCAGTCATCCAGGGGTTACACGAATGAAGTCCATAACCAGGAGTTATGCATACTGGCTCCGATCTCCTGAGAACATCCGAGCTATCAAACTGATGCCCGCTCCCACTAATGTTTCCGAATTACGATCTTTTCTCGGTTTGATCAGTTATTATTCAGCTTTTGTTCCCTCGATGCATGATATTCGCGCTCCATTGAATTGTCTACTGCAGAAGCATAGCACATGGAACTGGACTAAAGAGTGTGACGCGGCTTTTGGTAAACTCAAGTCTATAATTAGCTCGGAATTGTTATTAACACACTACGATCCATCCATGCCGATCATCGTAGCAGCAGACGCTTCAGCATATGGCCTAGGTGCTGTTATTTCACATCAGTTTCCAGACGCGTCGGAAAAAGCCGTTATGCATGCATCCCGTACACTGACCCCAGCAGAAAAGAAGTATAGCCAGATAGAGAAAGAAGCTCTTGCCCTTGTGTTTGCTGTTCGCCGTTTCCATAAGTTTCTGTACGGTCGGAGATTCACGCTCCTCACAGATCACAAGCCTCTGTTAGCAATATTTGGTTCAAAGTCTGGCATTCCAGCCCATTCTGCAAATCGTCTTCAGCGATGGGCCTTGGTACTTTTGGGGTATGATTTCGAAATCCAATATCGACGCACTCTACAATTCGGTCAAGCAGACGCTTTGTCACGACTCATTAATGATCAAGTGGCGGCTGAGGAAAACATGGTGATCGCATCTCTGTCAGTAGAAGACCACGCAGAATGTGATCTGACAACCGCAGTTCGCGCATTACCGGTGTCTGCAACAGACATACAAAATGCTTCTAGAAACGACCCCATCATCAAGATGACGATGAAATATGTCACTAAAGGTTGGCCGTCGAAAAAGTTTGAAGGTGACATCAAGCAACTGTATCAGCGGCGGAATTCACTATGCATCGTGAACGATTGTCTCATGTTTGGTGAAAGAGTAGTGGTTCCAGCATCCCTTCGTGCAAAAGTGCTGAGACAGTTCCATCTTGGTCATCCTGGGATTAAACGAATGAAGTCCATAGCCAGGAGTTATGCATACTGGCCTCACATGGATCAACATGTCACAGCGGTGGTTGAAAAATGCATGCGGTGTCAGCAGGCGGCAAAGATGAATGCCAAAATTCCGCCGGTTTCATGGCCCAAACCTGAGCATCCTTGGACCAGGATACATGTCGACTTCGCTGGCCCAATAAATGGAACTATGTATTTAATTGTCGTCGACGCCTTTTCTAAATGGCCGGAAATCAGCCCCGTTATGCCGTCCACTACAACTAAGACTATACAGCTCCTAACTGAAATTTTCTCACGAAATGGCATACCAGATGTGATCGTATCCGACAATGGCTCTCAATTCACCTCTTCCCAATTCCAGAATTTCTGTCAACGGCTAGCCATTAAACACTTACGCTCGCCACCATACCACCCGCAATCGAATGGGCAGGCGGAAAGGTTTGTGGATACGTTTAAAAGAGCACTGCTCAAGTCAAAAGGGGAGGGGACGCCAGCCGAAACGTTACAAAATTTCTTGTACGTCTATCGGACAACACCAAATGATTTGTTACCGGAGCAAAAGTCCCCAGCTGAAATCCTGATGGGAAGAAGATTGAAAACGATCCACAGCCTGATGCATCCGACTAATGCACCCTCATCAGTAAAGACAAAGCAGCAAAGACAATCCGCTTACGAAGTAGGATGCCCTGTGTTTGCCCGCGACTACAGAACGAACCATGGTCCTTGGGTAGAAGCGAGAGTGGTCAGAAGGGTTGGTCGAGTTATGTACGAAGTAGAGGTAGGAGGTGATAAATGGTCACGTCATCGGAATCAGATACGCAGACGGCTAGCCCCAGATCGCCCATCAAGAGCAGAAAGCCTTCCCCTTGACATCTTGCTTGATACCTTCAACCTACCGAGAGCCCCGCCACGAGAAGAAACTCAGCAGCAAGCTGTTCTTCGTTCCCGAAGGTATCCCCTCAGACAGCGGCGAACAATAGTCAAGATGCAAGTCGACCCCAGGAGAACAAGCTATTAAAAAGGGGCG